>CM061921.1:78256543-78856543 GCA_031002005.1 Vandiemenella viatica | reverse complement strand
TATATTGCCTATGTTCACATCCAGCATTAGTTCCATCTTTCTTCCATGGACTCCGGCATCTTCTTCATATCAGTTACTGGTTGTGTTTTTGCGGCAAATTCCACAAAATTGTAGTTGCCATTCTCTGAAACTTCTCCAAATTCTCTATTTGAGTCTCATTATATAGGTCCCACACTGTCCTAAAAACCCTTTAACATTAACCTAAAGGATTTTATGTTATTTTGCTCAGTTCCCTAGTTTGGGAGGAAACGTGTTCGAATTCCAGATTTGGGTTTTCCATGGTTTCCCGAAATCACTCCAGGCGAATGCCAGGATGCTTCCTTCAAAAGGCCATGGTTAAATTTCTTCCCATTCCTTGACTCCAGTGCATTCCCGCCTCTAATAACATCGACTTCGACGATGCGTAAAGCCACAAGCAAAAAATGTAATGAATTATGTTCTGGTCTCGCATTCGGGAGGAAACGTGTTCGAATCCCCGGGCATCCAGATTTGGGTTTTGTATGGTTTCCCCAAATCACTCCAGGTGAATGCCGGGAGGTTTCCTTCAAAACACCATGGCCGAATTCTTTCCCGTTTCCGTTCCGTGTGTCCAGTGGTTTACCATCTCTAATGACCTCAACGTTTTATTGCTTAATCAAAGATGTGCAATAATTCTTAATTGAAGTAACTACTTAATAACAATTTTCATGTCTTCGCGACAGACAAAATGTCAATCCATATCAGAAACATTTGTATTTTCTTGATGAACTCAAATGATTTCGTTTCCTTGTACAAAAAAGTTCCGTTGTTCAGCTTCTTGTAACTCCTTCCTTCTCAACTGAGAATATTAGAAAATGTTATGTCAAGACATTTGCTCTGGACATAACAAGCAATGGCTTCTCCATTTTATGATAATTCACTGAAGAGACAAAGAAACTGGTATGTGCATGCGTATGCAAACACAGATATATGTAAACACTCAGAGTACGGCGCTGCGTTCGGCAACAACCATATAAGACAACAGATGTCTGGCGCCGGCGTTAGAACGGTTAATGCTGAACAATGGCAGGTTATCACGATGTAAGTGAGTTTGAACGTGGTGTTATAGTCGGTGCACTAGAGATGGGATACAGTTTCTCCGAGGTAGCGATGAGGTGGGGGATTTTCCTGTACGATCATTTCACGAGTGCACCGTGAATTTCGGGAATCCGGTAAAACATCAAATCCCCCACATCACTGCGGCCGGAAAAAGATCCTGCAAGAACGGGACCAACGACTACTGAAGAGAATCGTTCAACGTGACAGAAGTGCAACCCTTCCGCAAATTACTGCGGGTTTCAATGTTGGGCCATCAACAAGTGTCAGTGTGCGAAACATTCATCGAAACATCTTCGATATGGGCTTTAGAAGCCGAAGGCCCACTAGTGTACCCTTGCTGAGTGCACGACACAAAGCTTTACGCCTCACCTGAGCCCCACCGACATTGGACTTTTGATGATTGGAAACATATTGCTTGGTCTGACGAGTCTCGTTTCCAATTGTATCGAGCTGACGGACATATACGGGTATGGAGACAACCTCGTGAATTCATGGACACTGCATATCAGCAGGGGACTGTTCAAGCTTGTGGAGGCTCTGTAATGTTTTTTTTTTTGTTGTTGTTGACAGAAGAGGGCGTGCGTGGTAACCAAAACTTTGGGAACCTGAAATCAGCGAAGAAGCGTGTATGCTCGCTCGATTAAATTTTTCAGCAGTAATTGAGTGCGTGGCTGTTTGCTGAATTTAGCTGAAATGCATTTGTGAAAGTAATGGAAAGTAAGTGCTGGTCATTCGCCATTTTTTGTAAACGAGGTATTCAGAAATTCCACTGAGAAAATTTTTTTGTTTCGTCGAAGGTATAGTGAAACTGAGACTTGAGGACGTGTAAGAGTCTGTTGCATCGAAAGCAAAAGTGTGAAGACTGGCTATATTTAAACAGAACGAGAGAGGTAGTTAATTAGTTAGGGAAGAGAGTGAATCAGTTATTCGTTGGAACAAGCCTGAAATTGCTTATAACTATTCCGATATTTTAGCTTCATTGTTTAATTTGAAAAAGTCAATTGCTTAGTAAATAGGCAAATTTGTTCTTCCAGAAAAGAAATTATAGCAAGTAAACGTTATTCATGTCTGTGCAACATATACTAAAGAGAAATAAGTGTTGTTTATCGAAGACATACGTTATTTAGCTTTGCACAACAAATATAAGTGAAAGAAGTTAGTAGGACTGTTGGGGAATATTTTTTTTTTTTTTTTGCTGTCATCAGTCTTTTGGCTAGTTTAATGCAATCATCCATCCTTTCCTATCTTGTGCTAATCTCTTCATGTCTACATATCCCTTACAACCCACGTCATCAATTATCTGCTTCATATATTCTAATCTCTGTCTTCCTCTACAGTTCTTACCTCCAACTGTTCCCTCCACATTCCACAAACAAATTAATTAATCCAGCATATCTCAAAATATGACCTACCAGCCTGTCTCTTCTTTCTGTAAGGTTCTTCCACAAACTTCTTTCCTCACCCATCATTTCCAAAACTCGTTCATTTATTACTTTGTCTGTCCACTTAATTTTCAGCATTCTTCTGTAACACCACATTTTAAATGCTTCAATCTTCTTTCTTTCAGTCCATGTTTCGCTACCATACAGGGCTGTGCTCAACACGTAGAGTTTTAAAAAGTTTTTTCTAATTCCTAGATCAATATTTGAAACTAAAAGATTTCTCTTTTTCATGAATTCCCTTTTTGCTAGTGCTATTCTGCTTTTAACTTCGGCCATCGGTTGTAATTTTGCTTCCTAAGTAACAGAATTCACTTACTTCTCAAATTGCATCCGATCCTATTTTTATATTTAATCCACTAGTATTGGTATCATTTCTGCTACATTTCATCACTTTAGGCTTGCTTTGATTTATATTCAGGTCAAAATCTTCCATCAGTATTTTGTTCATGCCATTCAGTAATTTCTCAATTTCCTCAGCCCTTTTTGCTAACAATACAATGTCATCAGCAAATCGTAGCATACTAATTTTTTCTCCCCGAACATTTATGCCACATGGAAATTTCTTTTTTACTTTCTTTATTGCTTCCTCTATATACAAGTTGAAAATTAACGGGGATAGACTACAACCTCGTCTCATACCCTTTTTAACTGATGCTTGTCTCTCATGATTCTCTACTTTTATTACAGCCACTTGATTCTTATATAGTTTACTAGATGACCCGGTCCCGCGTTGCTGTGACTCAGTACTTATAGTACGTTGGAACAATGTTATTCTACACTACCTAAAGCAGTCAAATTAATATTCATTAATAAAGACAAAAACGTTTTAGTCGATTTGAAAATTCAAAAGTATTTGGTAAAGAGTTTCGGATAGTTGAAATTAAGGACAAACGAATATTAACAATTTTAATTACAAATTAATTAATTGAAAATATATAAAAAGTAGATATTTATAAAAATAAATAAATTATTTTTTATTTATTTATAGATTGAAATTTCTGTTTTATAAATGAGGTACATAAAGATGATTTTTAAACATTTTAAACAATTACTTTCATTATTTCAAATTATTACAATTTATAATTTTAATTTATCTAAGTGCTAATTGGTGAACAATATTTTTGGTTAGCTGTCTTTTGCTAATACAAATAGATTTGATGGTTTCCCCACACGTGAGCAGGCGACATATAGCTGTCCATGGGAGAAATACGTATTTTCCAAGTCCAAGCCGCAAACTGACATTGTTTGGCCTTGAGACTTATTTATGGTCATAGCGAAAGCCAAATGATTCGGAAATTGAAGCCTTTTAAATGGTATTGGAGATTTTGAAGGTATCATTGGAATACGTGGCAACAGAACGATTTCTCCTATAAACTTTCCAGTCAAAATAGTTGTTTCAAGAACATTTCCGGTGATCCTTTTGATGACCAAACGTGTACCGTTGCATAATCTAGGTGGATTCAAATTCCGAAGTAGAATAATCGGTGAACCAATCTTTAACCGAAGATTGTGTGGTGGCATTCCTGGTATATCCAAAGAATTTAAAAACTCTGTTGGAAAATTTACTGCTTGATTTTCATCTATAATAGTGTCTATTGATTTAAAAGACATCCGTTAACCTGGCAACAACTGTTGTTTCTGGAAGTTAATTTCGTTGAAATCAACATTTTTGCAGCCAAAATAGCACGATTACTGATCGAGTTATGATTTGAGTAATTATTTGATATATCCAGAAACACACTCTCAATTAGTTCATTTTTTGAGTGAACAACAGTGCAGAATTTGTCTGGCAATTTGATGTATTGTGTATTTCGATGCAGTTATATTTCACCGTTTCCAATATCCAGAAATTGCTTACAAAATACTTGTGCCGATGGATTGACACAAAGGGAAACATTCAGTTAATGTCATTTTTGGTGGCTCAAGTGCTCTTTTTAGAATATTTTATTCGGTGAAATATACACGCTGAACGTTTGCAAGATGTATTGCAAGATGCTGGATAGAAGGGTCTCTTTCATGTATGGGAAAACTAAAAATATGCCAGATAGCTTCGTTGCTGCTGATGTATCTATCTATCTGGTATCGTGCTATTTTGTCATTTTTTACTTCAAAGACGGCCAGACACTGCCTTTATTAACGTATTTTCAAATGTACTTAATGGATTTTACAGAACTGCAAAATTCGACATTAATATGACCCATATACGTTTTTGAAAGCAATGGTGAGTATGGTACCACCCACTGATTGTCAATTTTAACTTGGTTTCTAGAATTTGACATTCGCATCGTAAATGTGTGGCCACCATTCTCAGCGTTTCTGCGGCGATACAACGGATAACCGTCGATATCCGTAATAGTATCATTCGTATGTTCCTTTTTGAAACGCTTCTTACATTTTCTATCTTCCATGCATGGCGATGTCATGTTAAAACCACCGCACGTTCCGTGGATCATGTGACTGGTAACAATATCAAACAATTTCGGCTGAAATGTTTTGCTCAATTTCTTCTGGACGAATTTCAACTTCAAGCAAAATCGGAATGTGAGAATGAGGCAAACCTCGCTTTTGCCACTCAATCGAATACAGATAGCAACGTGTGTTACCGAAAACCGAATGTTTTACGATTAAATCAATCAATGATTTTAATTTTTGTTTGAACACACGTGCTGTGATGATATGACGATGCACTGATTGTTGGCCTGGTAATAGCAAAGTTTCTATTTCCTCCCAATTCGGATTACATGTAAATGTAATTAAAAAATCTGGACGACCATAATGACGTACGTAAGTCATCGCATCTTGTATATATTCCTGCATGTTCCGTGGACTGCCGATGTAGCTTGAAGGTAAAATAAATGCATTACCGATATCATTGGCATTTAAAGTTTCATCTATATTGCCGATTATAGCATCTCGTAAGTGGATGTATACCTCCGATCGTAATTTAGCCTGGTTGTATGGAATAAATCGCAAACGTTCGTTTTCAATCCCTGCGAATATATCCACGGCGTATTGATGGTACAGTTGAAGATATCGAAGGATATAGTTCTCCTGACTTCGTCAATCATCAACCGGTGGGCGTAGTACTTCATTGAAGTCACTTTTTTACTTGTTTCATTACCTGAAAAAATAAGAAATTAAATAGGAAAAAAATTAGAAGAATAAGAAATTAATGTAGTTGGCCCGCGATAATCCGGCCTCTGTTCGGAATGCCGCGGGTCTACTGTATTAATAAAATAAGGAATTAAATAGTTGAATATTAAATTTACCAGTAACTGGATCACACTGTTTGATGTTGATGTGATATTCATCCTGCCCTTGCCAGAATATCAGTGGATACTGGAGTGCGTCATACGATCGGTGTAGATCCGAAATTATACTAAAAGTGCTATCTCGTAGTGTGATTTTAATGGCTCTATTGTCAACTGGATCACCAACTATAATATCTGCAACTTCATCTACAGTTGCCGCGTTGAACCTGCCAGCGTGTTCTCCTGATGGTAGTTTGTCAGCTTTGATGACAATTTGATAGTTGTCATTTTTTAATTGTGGCGACACTCTTTTAAACAATTGAATAAGTTGATTATTATTTTACAAACAAATTTCCAACAATACCACAATTGCTCTCTCTTCTGATTGTTCGATGAAATTATACTGGCACCGAGTTGTCACACGTTCCTCACAACTTCCCATAAAATAGATTTGGAGAAACTTCGGGACATCATTAGGCATCGGCATCGACGACTCAATCTTATGGTACACCTGGCCTTGTATTTTGAATGTAGTTTCAAAATGACGTCCATCAGATGTGAGATCGCAAATTTTAGTTGCTCCAAAAGACGTCATCTGGAAACAGGAATTGAATTTGCGTGTCTTGCGCAGAAACAATTTCGAATCGTTTGATTCGCCAGCAAGAAGTGATTGCAAAGGTTCTGTGTGGAAGTGGGAAGTGGTAATAATACAACTTTTCCTGATGCGCCACACATGCCGGCTGGTTCATTGCGGAATTTCAACGCCTGACACTGTTGGAATACTTTGTCCATTGCACCGATTGCAATTTTAGAATGTGCAGAGTAATCAATGTCTGGTGCATGTTCGAACTCAAGACGAACAAATGACACACGTGTTAATGCACGGCTGATTTACTGTCTCTCTCGTTCTCTTTCTCTAAATGTAGCTATGTGCTGTTCTCGTGCCGCTCTTGTTCTCGATATATTCTGTCACAGACGTTCATCATGCTGTTCTTGAGATTCTCGCATACGACGCTCAGCTGTCCTGATTCTTTGAACTTCCTTACTTGCCGCAATTTGTGTTGCTGATTGATGAGCTCTCTCGTCGTGCGTCTTGCCTCTCTGCTACACGCATTGTCGAGGTTAGATTCTTTGGCGACATTTCACTGAAAAATATTTGAATTACAGCAAAAAGTGCCTTTCTGAAAGCCTTAAAATAAGACACTATAATACAGTGGGTCCATTGAAAAATACAGTAAAATGGAAGTTAAGAACTAATGAGGAAATATAAAATAACATTGAAAAAAATAACAGAAAAAGAAGAATGATATCTTTTTGATACATTTATAGCATGGATGACACCAGGCTTTCAAGAGGTTTAGAAAGATCTGAAACGAAATAATACCAGTGAACTGTATGGAAAGAAATTTTTTTTGATAGCCGACTTGGAATATGGCAGGATTCAAAGGTAGAGAGGAGTGCAATAATGAAGGAGTACTGGGGAGGAAGAAAGAAAAAACAACAGGAGAGGAATTGAAATTGACACGTGGTCTCTAGCTGACCATAACAAAAAGAAGAAGAAAAATGATAAGCTAGCGAGAAATGCTTACTCGATTCGAATTGATCGTAACGTTTTCTTCAATGTTATATTCATGTGTGTAATTTCTTTGTCGTTAGGTATAAAGACACACAAACGATGAACAACAATACAGCATAATTATAACACAACACACAGCACAATTAAAATTGAAGAAACTCACACATATGGCGTGGAAATGACCGTAGCATAAATAAATCGAAATACAACGCCATTTACTGGATTGTTCGATAAATTAACACGCCGCCATCTGTTAGGAATAAACTTTAGCATAAATAAATTGAAACAGAACGTGATCTAATGGATGATTACCCAACCTAGCTAACCAAGTGTTGTATAGATAAGTTAACACATCGCCATCTGTTAGAAGCTTATGGAACTATAATAATAATTACGTGTGGTCGTAATGACCTGGTGACATGGTTTCTACTGGCTGGGTATTCTGCCCCCGTCGTAGCCACCTTTACCTAGCCCGCCCATCCTGCCTGGTACAGGGGACCTACATTTTAACGTCGAATCCGAACCACAGTACCGTCCTGGCGTATTTCACCTCATACAGCATGCTGCGCCGGGGGTGAACGCCGGGTTAAGTGTCTATAAAAATCCTCGCCGAGACGGACATGAACCGTGGACCTTTCCATCTCCAATCAGACTCCCTAACCACTTAGCCAGCAGAGCGCTTAGCCTTGGTGCCTTACAAATAATTACAAACCATTGTCCTATGACAAACATTTAATGAACATTCATTTCGCAAATAATAAATATTGAGGGCTATAATCCAGATAAAAACTATCCTATCTTTTAAGTTGGACAAAATTACACACATTAAGCCAAATTTCATCTAAATCGGTTATGCAGTTTCGGAGTTCATCCCGGACGAACATCGTGACACGAGATTTTTATATATATATAAAGAAGATAAAGTATTCTTCTATCTCGATATTTTAGACCTGACTTCTTTAAAATTTTGAACATCTTGTCCCACGTAACATTATCAAATGCATTTTCAAAATCAACAAATGCCATAAAAGTATCTTTGTTTTTCTTGATCCGCCCTTCAAGTATTAATCTTAAAGCCAGAATTGCTTCCCTCTTACCGCGATTTTTCCTAAACCCAAACTGATCTTCACCTACTATGTCTTCTACTTCATTCTTCTGTATATTATCCTCGTCAGTAATTTTAAAGTATGTGATGTTAGAATAATAGTGAGATAATTCTCACATTTGTTGGCTTGTGTTTTCTTTGGAAGTGTGAAGATGATATTTTCATTAAAATCAGTTGGAAATTCTCCTCTTCATAACTTTTTGATATCAGCTTGAACAATCTTTCGATTCCTTCTTTTCCTTTTTTTTTTTTTTTTTTTGAAACAGTTTAACGTCCCTTTTTAACAACGTGGTCTTTAGAGACGGGAAAGGATGGGGGCAAGGAATGGGAAGGAATTCGGCCATGGCCTTTTGAAGGAAGCATCCCGGCATTCGCCTGGAGTGATTTGGGGAAACCATGGAAAACCCAAATCTGGATGCCCGGACGGGGATTCGAACCGCCGTCCTCCCGAATGCGAGGCCAGAACGCTATCCGTTACACCACCACGCTCGGTCTTCTTTTCCTAGAGATTTTAGAAGTTCTGCAGGGATCTCATCAACTCAAACTGCCTTATTTGCTTTCAAGTCATTCATAGCTTTATTAAATTCTGTCCTCAAAACAGGATCTCCAAAGTCATCAATATCGACAATACCTTCCTTTTCCGTTACGCTATTGTTCAAGTCGTCCTCATCATATAGTTTCCCAATGTATTCCTTCCATCGGTTAGCTCTATATTCTGAGCTTAAATGAGGATTCCTATCGGCAGCTTTAATGTTTACACCTCTTTTCGTCATTTCTACAAAATCTTCCTATATGCAGCATCTACTTTACCTGTGACCACTTTCTTTTCTACATCTTCACACTTTTCTTGTAGCCATTTTTCTTTTGCTTTTTTGAAATTCCTGTTTATTTGACTTCTAAATTGCCTATATTGCTCTCTTCATCCTTCATCTTAAGCATTTTTGTGCCTTCTTCTCTGATCCATCAGCTGCAAAAATTTCTTCTGTGATCCAAGGTTTTCGGGCGGCTTATCCCTAAAGCCTAATGTTTTTTTACCAGCTTTCATAATTACGGTCTTTAATGTATTTCATTCGTCCTCGTTTGAGCCCCTTTCAGAGTTACTTCTTAAACCTAAGTCTACCATTTCTGCAAATTTTTCTCTCATGATAGATTGTTTCAGTTTATTCACTTACAGTCTCTCGTACTGCTTCTTTATTCGCTTGAATTTCAGCCTGCACTTCATTATTATCAAATTATGGTCAGAGTCTATGTCTGCTCCTGGGTACACTTTACAGTCTAGAACTTGATTCCTGAATCTCTGTTTGACCATGATATAATCTAGCTGATACCTGCCTGTGTCCCCAGGACGTTTCCAGGTGTATATTCTTCTTGCATGGTTCTTAAACAGTGTGTTTGCCACAACTAGCTTATATCTTTCACGAATTTCTAACAACCTGCTTCATTGCTCATTTCTTTCCCCTAGACCAGGGGTCTCCAAACTTTTCAGCCTTAGGGCCATACTGATTACTCCAGTAAGTTCCGAGGGCCAAAACCAACATAAAATTAGAAAACTTCAGTAAACTAAACTTAATTTGCTAGGGGGCGTCCGTAAATTACAGTAGAGCTAAAAAAAAAAAGGTCTACAATTCGCGCCAGGGTGGGACCTTTAAAAAAAAAAAAAAAAAAAAAAAAAAGGTCTCCAAAAGTTTCGAGATCTCACGAAATTTGTGGATGCCCCCCTAGCTCTCCGCGGGCCGGACAAAATCTGTCCGCGGGCCGGATGTGGCCCGCGGGCCGTAGTTTGGAGACCCCTGCCCTAGACCAAAACTTCCTACCTCTCATTTCCTTCTTCGACTATCGCATTCCAATCACCCATGATTATTAGATTTCCTTTGGATTAATTCTTAACTTTCAGCTTATATTTTCTCTATTTTTTCATCATCCTCTTGTGACGTTGGTAAAAATACTTGTACTAACTTGGTTGGGGTGGGTTTGGTTTCTAACGTCATCAAAATAATCCTGTCACTTAACTATTCATAATACCCGTAACTAATACTCTTAGTCATCGTAAATCCTACACCAGAGACTCCATTGACAGCTTGTGTGCTAATTATCCTGTATTCTCCAAACCAGAAATATTGTGCGTCCTTCTATTTAATGTCACTAATCCCAAAAACATCTAATTCAAGTCGTTTTTATGCACCTTAGAATTTGAGTAAATTCTAGTTTGCTTAGCTTAAAGCATAAGGGAGGGAGTAAGCTTTCCAGTAAACATATAATTTTCTTTGCAAGTATAGGAAGTGAGAAACGTTTCATGCAGTAGCTGATACTGCAACCTAACTTAAATAAATAAACCGATTTAAAAACAGTAAATACCCACAGTTAATATAAGCACTAAATAAACATTTTTAATAGTAAAGAATCTTTAAACTAACCTGGAATAGGGTAATCCATTATTATCCAACTTGTAAACAATGGATTTTTGCTACATGATCATTTCACTAATTCTCGACACGTTTTGATGCAGTAAAATAATTTCAAAAATAATAGTAATTCAAAAGAAAGTTAAATTCACTAAAATTCCGTAGTTTCAGACCGTGTAATTAGTGTAAATAAAACTTTAAACACCTCATGGAACACACTGGCACTTTTAACAATTTTTATCATATGTTTTCAATAATTTCGCGAACTAAAAAGTAGATTCCGTAAAAGAACTAAAAATCTAGTATAACATATTTAAATTTCGGAACATTTCATGCAGTAGAACAGATTTTATATATATGTTAAAGTTATTTCGTCATCAATCACAACGTGGTAATTTCAAAATTAAATTGCGATTAAACCAAGCCACTTTCGTAAATAAAACGATTGTTAAAACACGTAATTATATTTAAAGAAAATTCAGATAACTCTACCTTTTCAATATAAGCAGCAGAAGGAAAATTATTAAACATAAACCGAGGTAACTTCTGAAACGTTTCAAACCTAATTTTCGCAAACTAATAACTTTGGCATTTCACCACCGATCATAATAAAATTTACAACACTGGAGTCAGGAATTTTTATAGAACACGATGGCACTAATCTTAATGCGATAATTTGCAATCCAGCAGGGTTGCCTAAAAATTGAATAAATTCAGATAGAAATCGGGGAATCACTACTTAACTTTCGGAATCTTTTTATCAATACGCCGGTTAAACTAAATTCATTTATAAAGAAGCTTATTATTTGAGAATTCTAACTAAACACTTTTTAAGTACCTTGAAGACAAGATTACATGCAGTTAAAGTTTGAACACCTTCTATAATCACTATCATTTTATACTATTTTGGGTAAGTATTTGAATACTCAATGTCACGCGAACGGGGTATATAGGCAATGACCCAGGAGAGTGGGCTGTCTTTGTTCCGGGAACGTTGTGTATGATGAATCTGCGCCAGTAGTTTTGGTGTGTGTGTCAGGTGTGTAGCCGGAACTCAGTGAGCCAGACTAAGAACGTGTATCGGTCATGATGATTTTCTTTCCCAGAATATTGTGTTAACAACTATTATGAACTTCTAAATCTTCTAAAGGGGTCGATTGGTTCTATTTCTCTCCATAACCATGCAATTTTTGGAAATGTATGATTCGATAGCCTATTTGACTGTAATTGCTGTTTTTCAAAAAGTGATTTGAATAAACTTTAAATTTTTCAACAAGTTGACTTTTCAAATGTATTAACCTTGAACAGTAACCCTTTTCTAAGCTTTTTGGTCAAAGAAACTTAGTGGCGGCCGACTTGCATTACAGTTAAATATTCCAGGCAGGCACATGGTCAATTTAAAATTATAAATGCAGATTTAGAGAACATTTAACTTAAAGTGGATATTCAGTTAAGGTACTAGCTCTATACTTCACCCAGGTAAAGTAGCCCTTGTTCCTTACACGTTCCATCTCCCTTTTTAAGTTTTCTAACCTACCTGCCGTATTCAGACTTCTAGCATTCCACGCTCCGACTCGTAGAATGTTTCTATCCATTCTGATGACTCCTCCCTGGGCAGTCCCCACCCGTATATCTGATTGGGGACTATTTTACCCCCGGAATATTTTACCCAGGATGAAGCCATCATGATATTTTTTTTTTTTGTAACTGCTTTACGTCTCTTTTTAACATCGAGGTCTTTAGAGACGGGAAAGGATGGGGGGCAAGGATGGGGGCAAGGAATGGGAAGGAATTCGGCCATGGCCTTTTTGAAGGAAGCATCCCGGCATTTGCCTGGAGTGATTTGGGGAAACCATGGAAAATCCAAATCTGGATGCCCGGACGGGGATTCGAACCGCCGTCCTCCCGAATGCGAGGCGAGAACGCTAACCGTTACACCGCCCTGCTCGGTGCCATCATGATATATGCCATTTGAGAGAATTACATGTCCTCGGGATACCCTTTGGGTCTTTAATGCAGTGGTTTCTCGTTGCCTTCCGCATTCCCATGCCGTTGATCATTTCTGATTCATCTGCCTTTAGGAGCTGTTTCCAGCCCCAAGGGCAGGAGGGTGCCCTGGACCGCTCCCCACTCTTACGCCCTCCTTTGGAAGTCGACGGCAAGCAGAGGGTGTCTCCTTATACCGGGAATCTTTCAGTCGCCAGAGCCTCGTCCGTGCAAACAGGGTGCATCACGTGAAGGAGAGGTTGACATTTAGTTTTTTTTGTTTTTTTTTGTTAACTGCTTTACGTCTCTTTTTAACATCGAGGTCTTTAGAGACGGGAAAGGATGGGGGGCAAGGATGGGGGCAAGGAATGGGAAGGAATTCGGCCATGGCCTTTTGAAGGAAGCATCCCGGCATTTGCCTGGAGTGATTTGGGAAAACCATGGAAAACCCCAATCTGGATGCCCGGACGGGGATTCGAACCGCCGTCCTCCCGAATGCGAGGCGAGAACGCTAACCGTTACACCACCCCGCTAGGTGACATTTAGTTGGAAAAAGCTAATATAGTCTCCCCAACACTCTTACACCCCTTGGGGAATACACAAGAAACATTAGAAGTGTGAACGAAACATCAAAGTTAATGAGAACTGAGAGTTTATGGAGAAACATTTACGAATTGTATGTGGTGATACCCGTGCGGTGAGTATCTTCTGAATAGATTGTAAGCAAATGTTGGTAAGCCTGTTGTTAAAGAAAGGTGTAAAATATGAGTGAATAAATTATTATACTAGATGATATGGTTTATTTAAAGTAGCTTGAGAACCTTTAAAACCCATTTCTTTGAGTTTCAGGAATCTTAGTCGTAGACCTAAGCAGCCAATGAAAGATAGCAGCTGTCACATTATAACACGATGTGATGGTTGACTAATATCACACTATGTGATTGGAAGGAAGTTAGTGTCCAACTGTAGCTAACATCCTGGGCAACATTTGTATGAACATCAGACATGACTCCCCAAGTCAAGTGCGGCGGCATAACACAAACAGGCAATTAACTACCTCGTTTGTTTGACGGCTAGAACGAATAAATATACATTAGTTTATTTTTGTTTCCACCTTTCTTTACCTCGTCATTTATTTAACATGTTCTTAACATAAACTAGTTACTACGCGCCGCCTGCTAAACACTGGCAAAACAGTATCTCTTGTTTATTGAAGTGATCTAATTGTCTGTTGCTTTGAAATTTTTAAGCCCAGTACATTTTGAAGTCTAAGATGAGAAAGGCAGTACAGACGACTGTATTGACCCAGATGGTCGTAGGAATGTCTGAACCACATGTTTCCACAATGGGAAATGCAGTGGCGTCTGTTAATTTAGTGGTCAACTAAGAAAGGTATCTGTTACCCACATTAGATGCACTTTTAAGATACATCCGGTGATTTGGTCACAGATGTAACATCTCACAAAGGGGATTAAAATCCCTTCCAAAAGATAACGTCAACCTAGACATGATGGTGCAAACCATTTGTGTAAATACTCTTGGAAGTAAACTACCTTCCACCACTGCTCTACAGAGACTTGATTCAAGGTAATGTTGAGATTACTACCATTTCCTACGTAAGTCCTGTGCAACATCTTCTGCTTGGCTCACTGAAAATCTCCACACTAATGAGAAATGGCAAAATTAAACAATTAACAGATACAGGCAAAAAACTAGATATATGAATCACACAACTGGAAAACCACAAAACGAAAGACGAGATGAGGAAATCTTGAAACTCATTATATGCAAATAATTCTGGGAAACAGGAAAAATAACAGACAAATGGAAACATGCATTAGTCGAACAATTAGACTACATAAGGAAGGTGACAGGGCAGATACCCGCAATTACAGAAGCACATCGTTACAACAAATCTCTGTGAATTTCATTTCGACAGCTCTTGTAGCCAAGATTAAGGGGTCTCAAAATCGACAAATATCAACCAGGGTTTAGGAAAAACAGATCACGCACACAACACATTTTCGATCTGAAAATGGCCTTCAGAAATTGAACAACCTCAACACAGTAACCATTTTTGCCAATTTTTATTTCATAATTCCACAAACAGACTATTTTCTTATTGACAGAAAGCAATGAAGAAACGAAAACATCAGAAAATTGGTTCAACAGATTCTCATAGACATACAGATTTTCATACACTTTTGAGTGTAGCGAAATACTTCTTCCACCAACCTATTTGAGTCGGAAGGACAGGAAAGATAAAATTAGAGAAATAAGGTGTCGGACTGATTCTTATATGAATTCTTTTTTCCCTCGTACCATTAGGGATTGGAATGCACAGCAAAGAGATCAGCTTTGGTGCTGAGCACCCTCTGCCACCCACAATTTTGTGAATTGCAGAGAATATATGTAGATGTAGATGTAGATGAATCTCAGAAGTCAAGTTTTTGGACGAAACTTCAGACACCTTCAAAATAAAGGGGGACAATCACTGATATCTTGAACTTAGTACTAAGTCAAATCACAAGAGCGTGTGCGGAACTTATTACAAGGGAATCATTCTAGGACAAGGAAGAAGAACATTTAAAGGAGCAGGAAAACTTTCTTTTGTATATAAGGAAGTCAGGAATCGGCATAAATTACTGAGAGATGTTGAACAATTTACATCAAACACTAATAGATTTTTTTTTTTTTAATCGCCAAGTGGGAAATTAAGTGTATGAGGAAATTGACTTTGGGTAAAATGTCACTTTTGCTAACAATGATGCAATAATTTCTAAGATGAAACTGGTGCTAAAATAATGTTAGAAACTCTCTAAATCATTATAGTTAAAAGTGGATTAAAATCGTGGACAAGAAAATTAAGTACATTGCGCACAATCACAATAGAGCAAAATACTTAGAAACACAACGCAGAAATATGTGGTAGATTGGGTACTATTTAATGTGCAAGATAATAATCCAGCAAAGAAAGATTAAGGAAGATTTAATTGACTTTTGACATTTGAAATGTGATGCTACAGAAGAATGCTGAAAATTAAGTGGACAGAGTTTTGGAAATGATGGGTGAGGTAAGAAGTTTGTGGAAGAAGCTTACAGAAAGAAGAGACAGATTGGTAGGTCATATTTTGAGACATGCTGGACTGGTTAATTTGTTAGTGGTGGGAACAGTTGAAGGTAAGAACTGCAGAGGAAGACAGAGATTAGAATATATGAAGCAGATAATTGAGGACGTGGGTTGTAAAGGGTAAGTAGAGATGAAGAGGTTAGCAGAAGATAGGAAGGGGTGGAGGATTGCATCAAACCAGTCGAAAGACTGATGACAGAAAAAAAAAGATTTATAAACTCACATAGAACCGGTGAGCAAAAAAATCAGTATCGCTCCAAGAAAAAAATCGAACAGTGTGCAGTAGTAATTAAACCAGAGGTCCCATATGAATCAGAATGGTTGAAATTGATTAGAAAAGGGTAAAAGAAAAAACTAGAGATCAACGAGATTAGAATATTCAGGAAAATTTTAGTATCACAAAAGTACAAATTTAACTTTTGGACGAGAAAGAAAAATGAAGATTTATATAAGAAAATAGAGAACATTTTTGATACAGTTATAAAAAGAAGATTAAAAATTTACAGGCCGGACATATGAAAGTTGGACAAAGAAATATTCTTCTTCATTCTAAATTAGAAATAACAATGGATAGCTAAAAGAATGAAGAGGAGATCCGGAAAGATCGCGATGACATCGTCAAAGCAAAGAAGATTGTAAAACAGTGATTAACACTGTAAAAAGTACATTCTTTTTATTTTTTTTTAATTTTTTTAATACACCTCTAAAGCCAGGAGAGTGATGTCATATACTCATGAAAAAGTTCTGGGAAGAAAAATAAAGATTGTACTACAGTCTTAAATTCCAAGCTGTCTATAAGTGACCAACTTCTTAACAACAAATATTTTCGAGAAGGAAATAATTTCGGTACAATCACAATAGTTCTATAAAATAATTTGTATTAAGACTTGAAGTTAATGAACTTTGTAGGTTAACGTTCAGGACTCACATTTGGGAGAACACTTGATTCCCTATGCCACCATTCACATTCCATTTTACCGTGGTTTCCGGAAACACTTCACGTGAATTTCATGATGGTTCCTTCAAATTTACATGAGGGAATTGCTTTTCGTTTCTTGCCCCCAATCCATCCCCGGCTCCAATAATCTCAACGTTGACCAAGCAAGCCGTAGAGTCTTGATGATAAAAATAATTTGGTAGTCATTGGATTTTTTTTTAACTGCTTAACGTCTCCTATAACAACTAGGTCTTTAGAGAGGAGGAAGGATGGGGGGGCAAGGAATTGGAAGGAATTCGGCCATGGCCTTTTGAAGGAAGCTTCCCGGCATTCACCTGGAGTGATTTGGGGAAACCATGGAAAACCCAAATCTGGATGCCCGGACGGGGATTCGAACCGCCGTCCTCCCGAATGCGAGGCCAGAACGCTAGCCGTTACAGATTGCCGACAGAAGTGAAAACTTTTTTTTTTTTTTTTTTTTTAATGGCTTTTGGCATCTTAGGCCACACAGCCACCCTGATTAATTTTTATAGATAGCTAGACACACCACAGGAGGGACATGACATTCACAGACACAACACTTAAACACCCATGCCCGCGGCCGGACTCGAACCGGTGACCTTCGGCACGCGGAGCTAACACTCTAGCCCCTACGCTACCGAGGCCGGCCTAAGTGAAAACTTAAAACTACGAATATACGCGCTACACGCCATTGCTTATAGTTACAGGTACACTAAATAATAATAATTCCGTGTGGTCGTAATGACCTCACGACAGGGTTTTAGACGCCTTAACCTAACCCGGTAGTGCTAACTGGTACGGGGGACCTACAGTTTAACGTGGAAGCCGAACCACGGAAGCATTGTGGCATACTTCAGATTAAACAGTAAGCTGTGCCGGAGGTGAAGATTGGGTTAAGGGTCTATGAAAATCGCCACGTCAGGGATTCAAACCGGGCACCTTTCGTTTCCCATTCAGACGCCTTAACCACTGAGCCACCAGACCGTTACAGAAATACTATTGACATTAACATGTCGGTGACGCGAATTCATAAGATTTTACCCATCCAAAAATCACTCGACACGCCAAAGAAGTTTTCACTCCAAAAACTAAAAATCTAACTTAGTCCACAACCGAAGATTGGTCGAATCTTGCGGAAGGAGATGTACCAAGCTATTGTCTCAGAGGCAGAAAGACTAATTCCTTACCTCAGAGCCCTTCAGTTTAACGTGGAATCAGAACCACGGAAGTCCCGGGGTAGCTCATATAACCAAATGCTACTTCTAAAAATTCCTGCTCACCACGGGATTTGAACCCGCGACCAGAGATAGAAACTTTCGAAAGTAAGCGCCTTCTGAGCTCGAGACAGCCTTATTTTGAAGTATACGTGTGTTAAGTGTTATAAAATCGGATAAAAACTGTGGGTTTGTATGAACAATGTTGACAGAAAATAAAGTGGGAAGGGGATAGGAAAGGATGAGAGGGTTTAGGTTTTTGTAAATCAAACTTAAACTGTTTTTTTCTGCTTCTTTTAAAGAACACGTATGAATAGATTTACCCGCGTCCAAACATCTCCTAGTGCGCCTATAGACGCTTTCACTTCAAAAATGGAAATAGGCTGTTAGAGGTTATTTTAAATGTATTTCTCCTTGTTTGAATGAATTTATGAAAAAAAGGCTTATTATGAAACTTTACACACTATCGGTATTGAAGTCATTAGAAGTGGGAGAGAATTGGAGGATAGGAATGGTAGCCTTTTGAAGGAACTATCCCGGTATTGGCATGGAGCTATTTCAAGAAACCATGGAATTCCGAAACGGGATGGTCGGACGGGAATTTGAACCAGAGCCCTTCCGAATTCCGGGCCCGAACATTACCACTCAGTAAATAACACGAAATATTGATATAAATCGTATATGGCATCGTTATAACTTACGTCGATAGAAGTTACAATCTGAAAAGCAAATCAAGGAAGACATTCTTGTAAAAACCTACTGTTAAGTTGGTTAAACAAAGTTTACAGATGAAAGCATGTATAGGGTGGTGTTGTATTCTCATCGCAACGTACGGCTCCCCATCAAATGTGATACTCACAGGCAGATTTTATGATTGGTGCAACTTACTTGAAAATAGTTGAGGAAGTCCTCAGTACAAGCACATAGTAGCGAAAGTTAAATTGCACCGAGTGCACCTCTGACAGGTAATACAACAGAACAGCTAATTTTGTGAAATTAGCAAATAAAATACTGAAATGAAAAAAAATAATCAACAGGTATCAATAAAATACAGTCTAAGCAAGAACTGCAGTTTTCTGACTTCACTACTTCGCTAATGTTGATGGCCTCGAGGGAGGGAAAAAATAACAGTGACAATGTATTTTTTCTGTAGACTTCACGATTCCTCAAATTCGAGGTAATGGACATGGGATAAGTAACTGAAAAGGAATTCGGCCATTGCCTTTTGAAGGAACCATCCCGGCATTCGCCTGAAGTGATTTCGGGAAACAATGGCAAACCGCAATCTGAATCGCCGGACAGGGATTTTAACCCGCGTCGTCCCAGTAGACTAGCCCGAGCTCTTCCGGGGGTACATCTCTAGAGCGATTTTTTTTTTTTGCTTATGGCTTTACGCCTCGTCTATATCGAGGTCGTTAGAGGTTGGAAAGGACTAGGGGCAAGGAACGGAAAGGAATTCAGTCATAGCCTTTTGAAGGAAGCATCCGGGCATTTGCCTGGAGTAATTTGGGGAAACCATGGAAAACACAAATCTGGATGCACGGACAGGTATTCGAAACGGCGTCCTCCCGAATGCGAGGAGAGAGCGTTACCGCTCACCCATCAAGCTCTACGAGAGAACTTGGGTCCCCAGTGTTCGTTTCTCCTCGGTGATCTCCGCGTCGCATTCTTTCGTGATAACTTAGAGGAACAATACCAGTCATAGTGATGCGTGTCCACCAGCACCTTGTGCCTGTCAACAAGCAAACACAGGCGACTTTTTCCAGCCATTGTGTAGCCGAGTACACCTAACATCGCCTCCGCCAGCGTGGCGCCGGCCGACCAACCGGCGACTAAGTGCGCGGAATCCGTAGGATTTTTCTTAAAAGTGGCAATGGAAGATAATCACTATGGCGTGGCATTAAAAGTTGAACATTAAATAAAGGTATTGGACTGAATTTCCGAGAGCATTTCAACAAACATGAAAGAGTAGATCACCTTAAAAAAATCTCTTTGGTGATTTTTAACGCTTTGTTTGATGAAGCTATTTCAATTTAAATTACCTTTGAAACATGAGCTGCTCTTAACTCCACAATTAGAATGTTAACGAAGCATACTGAAATTGTTTCAAAAAAACTTTAATCAGATAAGGGAAAGGATCCGCAGCAATGACATATTCCTCCCAGAAGACTTAGAGCCCATCTATAAATCCTTAGACAGTCCATAACCTGAAAGTAGACAGGCTCATGGCTTTACGCCTCGTCGACGTCGCGGTCATTAGAGACGGGAAAAGACTGGGGTCAAGAAACTAAAAGAAATTCGGCAATGGCCTTTTGAAGGAACCATCCTGGCGTTCAGCTGGGGTGATTTGGGGAAACCATGGAAAACCCAAATCTGGATGCCCGGACGGTGATTCGAACCCGCGTCCTCCCGAATGCGTTCACCCACCACGCTCGGTGAAATTTGGTTGGATCCTACCGAAGAAGGCATAATCAACCATTGTGATCAGAAGTAGGACGGATAGTTCCTTTGGCAGCGTCCATAAACTGAGTGGTTCCATTTTGACGTACCTTGAACCTCCCCCCCCCCCACACACACACACACGTAGCCTGACGTGGCTTTTGCCACTGTCCCGTAGGTTTTTTCCGTATTAAGTCCAAAAGTCAAATTCTGTACTGTTTTCTCTTGACAGAATACATTATTGCGTGTATAAAGAATACAACCTATATTTGCGCTTTGTATTTTTCTATAGTTGTAAATATTCTGAATGAAATGGTTACACTAGCCGCTCCTACAAATGATCAACTATGGGAAAAAACCTCTTTCTCAGGTACAGTCAGGTATGCTGTTCTTCTTGAGGTGCTACTAAAAACATTCTCCCTATCTCATTAATTAATTTTCAATGATTGATAAAATGGGAATAAACTATACCTACCGCTTAAGAAAACTAAGAAGAGTTTCCTTTTTTTTTTTTTTTTTTTTCTTTTACAGCAGTTCTGTCACCTTTCTTTCTTACCAGGGATTGATTCTCTCATCATCTTAAAAGATTTCTACAACTCACTGGATAGTGAAAACATTTTCGATAAGCCTCGTTAAATTTATTGTAAAGCGCCACTTCACACCACAATCTGAACTTGAAATAACACTTCAGCAAGTACTATAAATAAAGTTGCACTAAATTCGCTTGACAGAACAAAATTAGTGTTATTTTATCAACGAGCGGTGTGGTTTATACATGCGGGCGATAATAAAAAAAAACAATATGAATTGCCAGTGCCTTTAAAAATCCCGGGTGACATCTGTAAGCGAATTTGAGTCTAGGTACGACAATGTCCAATGTTTTTCGAACCGTCACGTATCAGTTAGTTCAAATGCGCCGGCCACGTGCAACCCGACGCTATGACTTCAAGTCACACGCATACGCCGCGCTGTTGTTATATGGTATATCTAAATTATATACGGAAATAATTAAATGATGGAAATAAATATCCACTTGCTGTTGTGCATTCTGTACCCTATTTTAACTGTAACAAATAATATTAATGAAAAGCTACGTTGCCTGGCTCCCCCCCCCCCCCTCCTCCTACGTAGCCCAACGTAGCTTTATACTTAACCCCTCCCCCTTAAACCAAGCCTTTCCTCTGGCACCTACAGTTTAATGTGGAATCCGAAAAACGCAGCACGGTGGCGTAGCTTATATCATCAAACGCATCTCTCAAAAATTCCTGCTCCCACCGGGATTTGAACCGGGATCGCACGCAAAACTTTCGAAAGCAAGTGCCCGCTCAGACAGATGGTATAAATCTTTAAAATGACAAAAATAAGTAGGAAGATTCTAGTCTGCCTCGAGGGGCACTTCCACAAAAGGGAAGCTATTTATAGTGCTGATGTTGGGTGAAATTTTTAACATTCCGCAGGGTAACAGAGGCTGCATCCAGACAACATTCTTTGCAAATTTCCACGAAGTGGGTTTCCTGAGACACTGTCTCTTCTTAATCCCCTTAAAGAGCTAGAAATACCTCCGGCCCCTATGTCACTGCCAGTCAGGCTTATAATTCCTTAGACCTCCCATCTTGCCATTGTCTGTCTGCATCGATCCCTCTTGATTTGGCGCCTATCTGACATCATCTTCGCGCACCATGTCTGTGCTTTATATTTCAGTATTCGCAAGTCCTTCCACAATTTAATATTCACAAATTATTAATAATCCATTTATTATTTATTTTTCTAAAGGTCGGCTGGTAAAAACTACACAAAGCAAACATTTCTCGTGACATGATACCACCTCTACCTACACATTTTTCTGAAATATTTCGCATCAAGGGATCATTTTTGTTTTTGTTTGATACTTAAATTGCACGTTACATCGCATGGAAGAGGAAATTGAAGGATTATTTCTGACAGGATGTCACACTATAGTTACTGTATTTCTGATACTCCGTTTAATCTATAGGGTGTATTTTTTCTTTTCTTTTTTTACTTATGGCTTTTTGTCTCATCGACGTTGAGGTCATTAGAGGCGGGATGGGACTGGAGACAAGGAACTGGAATTCGGCCATGGCCTTGAAGGAAGCATCCCGGCATTCGCCTGGAGTGATATGGGGAAACCATGGAAAACCCAAATATGGATGCCCGGCCGGAGATTCAAACCGGCGTCTTCCCGAATGCGTGTAGGGAGTCGAAAGATAGAGAGCATATCTTGCGTATATCATCACGCCACGTTCATTGCCATTATCATCACTGCTCTTTCACTTTCTTGCTGTGTTTGATGCAGAATGTGAAGATGACTTATAAATAAACCTATTGGGTCATTTAATATAAGAAATGAAACTGTAACTCAGGCAGGTGAAAGTTAACAAACTGAGGAGACAGGTTTTATTTTATTTTTTTTAAATGTATAACATCTGACTTTACCAATCAAGAATTGTGTTGGTGTTCTTAATTGAACAACTTCAATCTGCAGCTCAATAACAACTCTTCCATACATTACAGTAATAATGTTAGTAAACTTAAATAACGCATGTTTTGTAACTTTTCCCCTGTGTTTTGTAACTTTATTTACACATCCCCCACCCTACCCGTTATTAGTGGAGTAGCCATTTATGGAGTATTTAAAAAAAAAAAAAACTATGTTTTTTTTATTTAATTATTTTCCTCGTACAAACTGCTGGGAATTTTATCTTTTCGCCCCACAAAAAAGAGAAATATTCAAAAATTGACAGGCATCTGTACTTGAAGATTAAAATATGTTATAGAAGAAACAACTGAACTCATAATTTTCGACGCATATTGTTGCTGCCCAGTAAATTTCCAGCGCAGTCCACTGCCTTCTGTTCACTGCTTTCCATTCAACGACGCGCTGTTCCTGTATGGCGTATGCCGACCGCGGCAGGCTATCCTCGCTTTGCTGGTAAAGCGATAGCAAACCGTAAGTATTCGTTACTGAGTAACGAGTACATCACCTCACTCGAAGCACCTAATCGTTACTCAAAAATTATTTTCGTTACTTGCATTTGTCATATGGATGTCAGCTTGATTTGATAAACGAACAAATATGACGCATCATGCGGGAACTGGAACGGTTCGCCCAGTGACTGAATGAATCTGAATGAGAGAATGAACATTTGAAAATTGTGTGTCGCATATTTCTGGGAAATTTGATTTGAATTCGTTTCGTTACAAAGGAAAATGTGTAAGTACAAATAAGTTGCGCGTACATTGTTTTAAATATTATTTACTGTTAAGTGTTTATATTTTAAATGAAGTAAGTAATTTTGACAACATAACTAGTTATTTTGTGGTTTCGCTTTTGTTTCACATTAAAACTTACAGATCATAATTTGTGAATAGAATATTTAGATGTACCGAGCGTGGTGGTGTAACGGTTAGCGTTCTGGTCTCGCATTCGGGAGGATGGAGATTCGAATCCCCGTCCGGGCATCCAGATTTGGGTTTTCCATGGTTTCCCCAAATCACTCCAGGTGAATGCCGGGATGTTTCCTTCAAAAGGCCATTGCCGAATTCCTTCCCATTCATTGTCCCCCATCTTTTCCCGTCTTTAAAGACCTCGCTGTTAACAGACGTTAAGCAGCTAAAAAAAAAAAAAAATTATTTGGATGGATAATTTGAGATGGTTATTGTTTTTTTATTGATCATACCTTACTGAGATTTTATTGATTTTAAACATTTATAAAATTGTTTTAATCTAAAATGCAATATTCAGACTTCTATTTTATTTTACAGTTTAAATGTTACCTAAACGTACTTTATTAAATGAACAATTTACTCAATTTTTCCAAAGTACGAACGAAGTCATCCTGTAATCCGTACGCGACGTGACTTGAAGGGATGCCTTATACAGGGCGTTCGCCGAGAAACGCAACCCACTGTTAGCGCTACAAGGAAGAAACTGCTACCGGCGAGCGAGCGGTCAGCTACCGGCATTGTTTGACCGTCGGCTGCGGACTATTTCATAATAATTACGCTTCATAAACTTGTATGTGCTAAGCATTTAAATGTGACGTAATTCATTAGCTTACGTTATAAAAGATGCTGGAAGAGTTGACCCTCTTGTGTAATGCACATTTCACATCTTCTGAACATATTTCGAGACACACGCTGCCCTAACTGACTTAATGATTTTTTGGGTGACTGTTCTAGTCGAAAAGCGATATCGTCAATTTTCTCCTCTGTGAGAATACGGTTAACCGACAGTCTCTTTTTGTTAAAAAAATGAACCCGTTTCTCTTACTTTTTTAACCAGACGCAGAATTGTTGATTTAGCTGGCAGTAAAGCGCCAGGAAATTCGCGACGAAATTTACTGCGACACTTTTTAAACGACTTCTTCTTCACATATGTATCGTAGAGAAATATTCTTTGTTGCAAACTGTAACGTACCATAATTTTACTCACACTCAAACACGGTACAGATTAGTAAGAGTATGAAGCCCCAAACCAGCCAAACCGCAAAGAAAAGTTTATTCACAACACTGATTAATAAGAGACTGAAGTCACAAACTAGCTACAATGCAAAGAAACCGTTCTTAACAATGTAAGGGTCCCATTATACTGCGTCACTGCACTGTTGGGGCAGCGGAGGTGTTAAACAGTGCGGTGATTCACGGTGCCGTGTGGCGGAAACTGCTGGCACGACTGACCGAGCAAGTTGCCGACGGCAACAGACTGGGAGGGTAGCGTTTTCCGGCGAACGCCCTGTACTAGTGCTCGATTATGTCAAAAGTAACGAGTAACGAAACGATAAGATAGTAACGAAGTCGTCCCGTACGCGGAGTGACTCGATAGAATGCTTCATGCTAGCGCTCGACTGTACAAAAAGTAACGAGTACTGATTAGTTTAGTAACGAATACATACGGGTACACAATTTTACAGCTCTAGTTGCAGGGGTTGTCGGTTCGAGACCGGCCTCGGGCATGGCTGGTTTAAATTAAGTGTTGTGATTGTCTTGTCTGGTCTATACCATGTTTAGTGAAGTTTACATTGAGTGCACACAATACCAGCTGCGAAATAAATAAGTACATAGTGTTGGCTGTAGGCTTGTAGCCTAAAGACGCTGTACCAATGTCAACAACTAAACACAATGGATGGTCCATTATATCGTCTCATCTGTCACCAGCCTTCAATATGGTACTCTAACACCTACTAAATATTCAAGACGGAGTTTACAACGTCATCTGATAGTCTCATTGCTCTAACTTTACAAAATTTTGTTATTTGCTAAGAGGATGCTAAATGGTATTACTATTTTTTATAATTTTTATTAAACAAATATTCATTTGCATTCTTGTTTGTAAGATCTTAAAATAAATTGTGAGAATTTATTGAGGTATGATTCTTTACGGTAATATTAACCTGGCACACTTTTCCATTTCATAACGTTGATGGATATTTTTGTAAATGATTATTAGTTACCTTTCAATTTTGATGAAAACCTCATGGCATTCCCTAACAATAATATTCTTAACTATTAATAATTTGGTGTAAACGATAAACAATCGTACCAGCAAACTGGAACACTACAATTGTATCCAACTATTTCTAACATTCCACATATATGAACTATTTCTGTTACAGCGTTAAATAATGTCTTATGAACAACTAGGTATATGAATGACCTTGTGGAAAGTAATTAGTTGGAATGTTGGGTCTGCCCACTGCAGTCGATGTCAATTCACACAAGTCTAAATTTGATGTTTCGAGTGATCATGGTGGTCTTTATAACACACCTTCATTAAAAAACTGGCGTTAAATAGGTGTAATAACGATAAAGACTTGAGGTTTGACCGTTGAACCTTTCTGATCTTAGCTCTAGCACAATGTGTGTTAGCTTTTACGTATTTTTTTGACGTCAGAACTAAATAATGGGTTCAACAGAAGTACGATAAGTAGGAATACAAGTAGAGAAAAAAGTTAAAATATACATACATAGGTCTATATATTTGCTTTACGCCTCGTCGATATAGAGGTAATTAGAGGCGGGAAAGGACTGGGGGCAAGGAATAGGAAGGAATTCGCCATGGCCCTTTTCTAAGAACCATCCCGGTATTCGCCTGGAGTGATTTGGGGAAACCATGGAGAACCCAAGTCTGGACACCCTCCCGAATACGAGGCCAGAACGTTAACCACTCACCCACCACGCTCGATAACAACATTAAAAATTTAATAACAAATAAGCACTCATCCCTGCTTTAGGACACGCTTAGAACTTTATATTTAAGCATTTAAGCGAGGAATGAAATAAATTTGTCTGTGATAAACGATGTTAAAATTAGTTTGGATTCCATAAAAACGATTCTTGTAAAAACAGTTCAAGTCTCGTGGTTGTTTGGTGACCAAAAAAAAAAGATCTTGTTCTGAGCCGAGTCTACACTTTACATTGAGTATTCACTACACTTCCTGTACAGAATGGTTTCTCTCTGTGTTTTGGATTGTCTGGTGACTCAGTCATTATACATGTCATAATTTTCAATTAAATGAATGGCACAATCTATACGTTTTTTTCTAAAAGTTAACTTAGTCTACAACCCGAAGGTTTGTTGAATCCCCCCCCCCCCCCCGAAGGAGGCATACTAAGCAGTTGTATCAGAGGCAGGACGGCCGGTTCCTTTCCTGAGAGACTCACAGTATGACAACGGGGCAAATATGCTATCACGCCTGGTATTTTTAATGATAAGAACTTCTTTAGAGTTAAGCATTAAATTTATCATACGAAAATCGTTCGTTCATTATAACTATTTGAATAGGATGTGAGTGAAACTAGTTAGTTGTTATAATGGATTTTTAGCTTGGTAACTGCGAGCTTATTGGGGTAGTTGTCGAAGGTGGGGCCTGGCATTCGACAGGACACCGGTTCGAATACCCACCCGGCCATCCAAATTTAGATTTTACTTGTTTCACTCCAAGTGAATGCCGGAATGGCTCCTTCGTTAGGCCGTGGCCGAATACCTACCAGTTCCTTGACTCTAATCCTTTCCCGACTCTAATGTCCTCGACGTCGACAAGCCAGGAAAATATTTGATAACATTCACAGAATACCTAGCTTCTTTTATTGCAGTTTAGCGTACGCTTTGTAAGACAGAAATTAGAACGATAAATAAAAAAAAATTCATACTTAGTCGCTTGCTATTTCTTCTGTTTTACCATAATCTGGTCATCATTGTGTTTTAGAGTTATTAAAATTTTGAAACAACGTACGTCTTGGTGTTAAAGTGAAATCGACTGAAAGTCTCAGACGGCAACGGGATTTAACTCCTCCAAGACATAATGGCGGCTACTTAAACCACTCAACCGAAATAGACATCAAGGACTTAAACAAACTGAAGTTGTACAACGAAAACGCTGAATATACATCGTGTAATAAAAATATCATATGGAGCATGGCCCGTGAGTTGTAACGCTCTGGCCTCACACTCGGAATGACACGGGTTCTAATCCTCGTCCGGCCATCCAGAATTGGGTTTTTCCACTCTTTTCCCACATAACTCTAGGCGAATGACGGGACTATTCAAGTCATGGCCGAATTCCTTCCCATTCCTTGCTTACAGTTTTTTTTCCTCCTCTAATGACTTCGACGTCGACGAGGCGTAAAACCGTAAGTGAAAAAAAAAATCATGACCAGAAAAAGGATATCTCTATACATACAAGCAACTGTAAATCTGATATGAACGAGAAGAAAACAACAGTAACAGATGAGAGAAAATTTGATATGAAAATTGCAGAAGTAACTTGTTTGGAAACAGTTATATCCAAATTTGTTGTGTTGAAGAACACTACAGAAAACTCGGCAAGTTAGAAGGATGAATAAAACAATATTGCCCAAGGGGTAACACGTTAAACAAGAATGCCGTTTGATACTTCGACTGATGCAATCTTCAAAAGCATGTAAAAAAAAAAAAGTTAAATATTGATACACAAAGACACAATCGTGATAGTCCAGTTTATTAGACGTAAGGTTATTATGATATATTTCGAGAGAAACCAAGGAATTGTGTAAACTGCTAATAAAAAGAAGTGTGCCAGCTATCGGCAGTAATGAAACAAGTGATTACAATTCTGCGTTGTTAAAAAGATTAGCATATCTCAGAACTTTCTATCGCTGCATGTATTTTACGTACCTCCTTATGTTTCAATTAGTATGTAACAGCATTTCTTCTAACAGTGGACAATAATACACAGAAATATTTCTAATATGCACCGCCACATCATTAGGGAACAGCTGAGTAGGCTCTGTATCAATTATTATCAATTAAAACAATGTTCTGGACAATTTAACTCTAAGGAATTCGCAAACATCGGGAAATAATTTTAATTACATGGCAGCTACTATTTCTGACAAAATACTTATTTCCAGAAGTAGGCGTTGGAACTGACGCTAAGTGAAACTGAGGATGAAGCAAAATGTTGCAAGCAAAAATTTTTAACACATATCAAACTATTTATTGGTCCATTCATCGAGGACAAAACTTCCACTGTTATCAGTATCATCATAATCATCATAATCATCGATTTTCCACGCCAGGGGAACGTGTGTGGTAATGAACAAGCGTCTTCTCTAATCTCCTGTTTTGCCACCACTTTTCTTCTAGTATCTTCTTCCAAAGGAAGTTTGAGTAAGTTTGAATATAATACACTAGAACGGAGCTAGTGTTCCTTCGCAAATTGAACGATGCGCCTGCCGCCATATTAGGGGCAACCGATAGCTTTCAGTGTATACTTTTGTACAGCTGAGACTTGTCGAAATCTTGTGGTCGTTTTTTCTTCTGTCTTACACGTGTTTTCTACGAAGTCTTGCGCTAGTTATAACTGCACCAACCGTACTATAAGAGAGACAAATATATCGTTTCACAAATAAGTATGCATTTAAATTAGTTCTGAATCTCCTGCCACTTAACCCATGGATGTGATCTGATCGTGTTGATCACGAGTTTAATATTTTCTCTCGATACAGATTTCCGCTCCGAGATTTGAGTAAATTAAGGGAGTGGTCGGCTAAAATACGCCGGGCTAGTTTTGCTCCCTCGGAACATAGTGTTATGTGTTCCTAGCATTTCGAGAAAGAATATTTGTGGAAAAATGGAAATAGAAAGATTCTGAAACCTTCTGCAGTACAAACAATTTTCTGTTTCCCAGACAATATATCGAAGGTAACGACTAACAAGCTTTGCAATTATGTGTATACAAAATACTGTAAAATTATTAGTATCAAAGCTTTTTTATTTAGCTGCTACATATGTCGAAGTACTTCAGTATTTGTGAACAAATATTTGAGGAAATTGTTCCTTGTTTTCTAAATTACTACCATCCTATACGAAATGTATACTATAAACAGTATGTACTATCTTTTTAAAAGACTGTTGCTCAACCTCTTCCAAATGAAAAAAAAATATGCCAGTTCTTTCTGGAAATGTTTATCTGGAAGTCAGAAAACAAGAGTAGCTATTATGTGGAGCATGACCATACATATGATAGAAAAATCTGTAAAATATGTGAAGTATGAAGCAGTAATTGACAGAAAGAAATACAGGATAGCAAATTACAAGTACAAATATGAAAAGTAAGTTGCCAGGAACATAACAAAATGCAAGAAAATCGAATATATGTCGCAGTTGGAGCAAGGGATAAATGTGCTATGCCATATTTTAGAGAATTATTTTTTAATGTTTTTTAGAGTTTGTTGTTCTTTCAAATTCAGGTAGAAATGCAGAAAAAAATGTTTCCTCTACTATATTTATTACTGCTAAGGATAAAGGAGGGCTGCACTATCCCTTGGCAAGTGTTGTACACATATAAAGAATTGCTGGAAAATGTATAAGGAATGAATTAAATCATTGTAATTTGAAAGTAATGGAAGGTGATTTAATAGTTATTTTGCAGTGATCTAATTTTGATAATTTGTTTCCTGAACTTATATCACATGTTTGAAAATGTTTATCCTGAAAATCATGTTATCCTTCCTTCAAATAAAATTATTTATTTGTCATACTGAGAATGCATCATGTTGCAAAAATGTATAATGAAAAGCAGAAAGTGTCAGTCAGACTGAAATTAAACAAAACTGTGCTGTTTTATAAGCCATAAAAGAAGTAAAAAAGTTAATTTCTTGCGTTTACTTTCTTTATATTCTCATATGAGTGACATTATTGTCATTAATTTAGTAATTTTATCCTCCAGATATTGAATTAATGATTGCATAAAATTAATGCAGACATTGGCATCTTGACAACTTAACTTGTGGTTGTCTCTGGCATAAAGTTGGGAAAAACCAAAAATTAGAATGTAAAGTGGCCTTAAAACATAAGGTTATAATTTCAAACCAGGGGGTGTACCTGCATTCAAGGAGTATGTAATGTGAAAAATGTACTTTAATAATTTTTTTTGGCCTTGGCCAGACATGGTAAACTTTGATTAACAAGGAGTAAATCATGTTTAGATTTCCTAGAGCCATGTGCTGTATTTTTGTCTTTAGATGGGAAACATCTTAGTATAACAATGAACAGAAATAAAATAAAACATGTTCACAATAGAAAAACCAAACCATTCCTTCTTCAGTTGCCTTTATACTGAAAGTACCGCTCGATCACATTCTTCTTTTGAATGTGATGAATGTCAGATTCTGTCTTTGAACTGAACAGAAAATGATTGCTCAACTCAATCTTAATTTGGACTCAGTCCTCTTAAATTTGTTTACCTTATTTCATCAGTATTACTTCATTATATTTATAAATGGGTTACTATTATTGAGACGTTAACATCTTTCCGGATCAGTTACATTAGCCTGCTTGAAGAGGGATAAAAACTTCACACTGCTCAGAGTGAAGAAAACAATTCCGAAAGTTAATATAATCAGCTTATGGTTAACGTCATTCGATCTTCTTTGTGCCAATGAAGACCCATATAGTTATAAAAATTTCCATTCTGCCGTGTTTTGTTATACTACTGTATGTGGATTTCAGAGGTCCTGCGGTCGCTTGCCCCTAACATGGCGGCGCCAGCCGTCTTCAATTTGCTAAGAACTCTGGTCACGTTTTGCACGCGATAGGAGGGGCCCGCTTCTTCCGTTCTGTATTGCGATTGGTCAGGTCTTCCTGAACGCACTTCATCCAGTTATCTCGTGGTCTTCCTCTCTGTATTTTCCCAATTAATACATTTCAAAAATTTGCCTTAGAAAGTCTATACGGCGCCATTCTCATCAAGTGACCAAACCATTTGAGTATTGGTTCTCCTAATATATTAAGAACGCTTTTTGTAGTCCTGGTTGAAGTTGGACTGATTCGCTGCTGATTTAACCTCGTCTGCTTTGCCTGTCATATTTCATCTCTGTTTACTGAATCTGGCTGTTGTCCAATGTGGCAGATTCTATTCCATAGGTAATGATACTTTACTGCCCAAGTGTAACTTTTATTCCAAAATATCTTAGAAACAAATCTATGGAAGAGTGGAGGCTTTCTCCGCGTTGTATATAGATGAAATGTTCTCGAGAAACTAACGAGTGAGAACGTTTGTATAACACGACGCTTCGGCGGTCAAATACTCTGCCGCCATTGTCAAGTGACTGTTACCTGTGGGAGATGGGGTTGCTTATATATCGCGCGGAACTGTTAAATAGTGGCGGGATTGTTGGCTTTGATTGTTGGCGTGACTGTTGGCCTTGATCGTTGGCGTTGGCTTACTGCGACAGCGTTTTTTTTTCAGAAGCTGTCGAAATCTGTATATCGGATAATCTAGTAAATAGAGATGCTGGATTTCAATTAAGTGAAGCCTGATGTCCATTGATCGAGAAAATGAGATTACATCGGAATTGTGAATGGCCTTTCTATCTGCCCCGCCAACAGTCAACGCCAGCAATCGACGCCAACAACGCCGGCAGTATTCAACGGTTCCGCGCGATATATAAGCAACCCCATCACCAACAGGCAGCAGTCACTTGACGATGGTGGCAGAGTTATGACCGCCGAAGCGTTGTGCTATGCAAACGTTCTCACTCGGCTAATTTTCCGAGAAAACTTCATCTAAATCTTTGGAAGTTTTGCATGTTTTAATCCTATTGCTTATTTCTGGGATTAGCATACTATCTGCCGACATAACACTGCCGAGGTATTTCTCGTTATTGAATGAAAAACCGTGCGGGGTGGGTGAACGGTTAACACTCTGTCCTCACATTCGGGAGGACGTGGTTTCAATTCCCCGTCCGGGCATCCAGATTTGGGTTTTCAATGGTTTCTCCAAATCACTCCAAGGGAATGCTGCGATGGTTCCTCCGAAAGGTCATTGCCGAATTCCTTCCCGTTCCTTACTCCCAGTTCTTTGCCGCGTATAATGACTTAGACGTCGACGACGCATACAGCCATAAACAACAACAAAATCAAATGAAAATTTCTCTCATTCTCACACAGTACACTGGTCAGGTTATACATATATATATACGATTGAGGTGTAGGAACTGGAAGGGAATCGGCCCTTATGAAGGAACCATTTCGTCATTCAACTGAAGTAATTTCGGTAAACTTTGATTATAACACAGGTATTTCCACTGAACATTTGTCATCAGAGTAATGGCCGGGCATATTAGTCTCTGTAATCGGAAGAGAAATTCTCGATGCTGCAGTAGTGTCTTGGTCAACAACGCGTGTACTCCTGCATAGTGAGCAATCTAATACCATTCTACGAACTTTATCGTCAAACAAGATGTATTCGCACCTTGGACTTTTGTATACGACAGGGTTGACAACTGATTCCACGTCTTTTGGTATAAAACATATTTACCAGATTTGAATTATTCCTTCTTGCTGCACATGTATGTCCATTTTTGCTTTAGTTAATTGCATGTAATTTATAGAAATTATTTCGTAATAACTTAAAGGGACCCTCTAAACTAGCAACCACAGTGATTTTGTGGTTGCCTTGGTGATATGCGGTTGGCTCCGAGGTAATAGATCTCTGACCCCAGTGCTAATCTTTACCTTTTAATATCCATCTTGACCTCTCTGCAATTATTGTAGCAGTTTTTGTGCCGGGCTTTTAAAACCGTGGGGAGCCCTCTATTAGTCGGCAACCTATTGACCCTTGCAAAAATAGTCACTGATTCGGTGTAACAAAAAAACTGGAGAGCAAAAAAGTAGCTCCACATTTTTCACCTGCCAGGAAGAAACTTAGCCCAAAACCTGAAGGTTGGTTGGATCCTCCAGAAGGAGGCGTACTAAGCCACTGTGTCAGAGATAGGACAGCACGTTCCTTTTCTCTGGGACTCATAATTTAACTACCGTGGCTCGTGTGATCAAAACAACATTTAAAATGTCTAGACCCCGCCGAGGTTTGAAGCCGAGAACGGAATTCAAACCATGCCACTTAACCACTGGGATACCAAACCGGAAGCCTCCGAGAAGAGCAAAAGCATCAAGTTTCAATTTTAAGAAGCAGTAAGTTTCGATTTTCGATGGCGTGAAATGATTCGTATCTACAATCAATAACAAAGAACTTAAGAACAAAAGGCTCAACAATTTTACAGTCATCCCTGCGTCGTTCTGGTAATAAAGCGGCATCTAAAGGAAACTTTAAAACGTTTGATGCATACATTGCAATGTCACACTATATTACAGTATCAGGAGTATATTTTGAGTATCAGAGCTTAAAAACCGGAAATCACAAATATTATTTCTGTTGATTAAAATCGTCTCCTCGATAAAGCTCTGATTAACCATACGAGTGATTAGTACACTGCACATAGAATATAGTTTTGTTCCCATCATGCCTTACCTCATGAAACAAAGATAGTTTCGGGCACTGCAGAGTAGTTTACATCAAAAAAGTTTTTTTGCTATCGTCAGTCTTTCAACTGGTTTGATGCAATCCTCCATCCCTTCCTGTCCTGTGCTAACCTCTTCATCTCTACATATCCCTTACAACCAACGTCCTTCATTATCTGCTTCATATATTCTAATCTCTGTCTTCCTTTACAGTTCTTACCTTCGACTGTTCCCACCACAAGCAAATTAACCAATCCCGCATGTCTCAAAATATGACCTACCAGCCTGTCTCTTCTTTCTGTGAAATACTTTCACAAACTTCTTTCCTTACCCATCATTTCCAAAACTAGTTCATTTCTTACTTTGTCACTTCATTTAATTTTCAGCATTCTTCTGTAGCACCACATTTCAAATGCTTTCTTTCCGGTATTCCTAAAGTCCATGTTTCACTACCATAAAGTGCTTTGCTCCACACATAGAGTTTTAAAAAGTTTTTTCTAATTCCTAGATCAACATGTGAAACTAAAAGGTTTCTCTTTTTCATGAAGGCTCTTTTGCTAGTGCTATTATACTTTTAACATCATTCCTGCTTCGGCCATCGGTTGTAATTTTGCTTCCCAAGTAGCAGAATTCACTTACTTCTCCTATTGCATCGGATACTAGTTTTATATTTAATCTACTAGTATAGGTATAATTTCTGCTACATTTAATCACTTTTGTTTTTATTCATATTCAGTAGAAAATCTTCCTTCAGTATTTTGTTCATGCCATTCAATCACTTCTCAATATCCTCAGCCGTTTCTACTAACAAGACAATGTCATCAGCAAATCGTAGCATACTGATTTTTTCTCCCTGAGCACTTACGGGACATGGAAATTTTTCTTTGACTTTCTTTATTGCTTCTTCTACATACAAGTTGAATATTAATCAGGATAGACTACAACCTTTTCTCACACCCTTTTTAACTGACGCATGTTTCTCATGATTCTCTACTTTTATTATAGCCACTTGATTCTTATATAGTTTATATTCTTCTATCTCGATACTTTAGACCTGACTTCGTTAAAATTTTGAACATCTTGTCCCAACTTTTTTTTTTTTTTTGTAACAGTTTAACGTCCCTTTTTAACAACGTGGTCTTTAGAGACGGGAAAGGATGGGGGCAAGGAATGGGAAGGAATTCGGCCATTGCCTTTTGAAGGAAACATCCCGGCATTCACCTGGAGTGATTTGGGGAAACCATGGAAAACCCAAATCTGGATGCCCGGACGGGGATTCGAACCGCCGTCCTCCCGAATGCGAGGCCAAAACGCTATCCGTTACACCACCACGCTCGGTTTGTCCCACCTAACATTATCAAAAGCTTTTTCTAAATCAACAAACGCCATAAAAGTATTTTTGTTTTTCTTGACCCGCCCTTCAAGTATTAATCTTAAAGACAGAATTGCTTCCCTTGTACCGCGATTTTTCCTAAACCCAAACTGATCTTCACCTACTATCTCTTCTACTACCCTTTCCATACTTCTATATATTATTCTGGTCAGTAATTTTGAAGCAAGTGATGTAAGACTAATGGAGCGATAATTTTCACATTTGATGGCTTGTGGTTTCTTTGGAAGTGTGAAGATGATATTTTTATTAAAATCAGATGGAATTTCTCCTGCTTCATAATTTTTTATATCAGCTTGAATAATCTTTCGATTCCTTCTTCTCCTAGGGTTTTAAGAAGTTCTGCAGGGATCTCATCGATTCCAACCGCCTTATTTGCTTTCAAGTCATCCAGAGCTTTATTAAATTGTGTCCACAAAACAGGATCCGCTAACTCATCAATGTCGACGTCGCCTTCCTCTTCCATTACACTATTGTTCAAGTGGTCCCCATCATAAAGTTTCTCGATGTATTCCTTCCATCGGTTAGCACTATCGTCTGAGCTTAAAAGAGGTTTCCCATCGGCAGCTTTAATGTTCACACCTCTTTTCTTCATTTCTTCAAAATTCTGTTTGATCTTCCTATATGCAACATCTACTCGTATTTTACCTACTACCATTTCCTTTTCTACTTCTTCACACTTTGCTTCTAGCCATTTTTCTTTAGCTATTTTTCATTTTCTATTTATTTGATTTCTAAATTGCCTGTATTGCTCTCTTCCTGCTTCATCCTGAGCATTTTTGTACCTTCTCCTCTGATCCATCAGCTCCAAAAATTTCTTCTGTGATCCAAGGTTTTCGGGCGGCTTGTTCCCTAAAGCCTAACGTTTCTTTTCCAGTTTTCGTAATTTCGGTGTTTAATGTATTTCATTCGTCCTCGTTTGAGTTCCTTTCAGAGTTACTTCTTAGACATAAGTCTACCTTTTCTGCAAATTTTTCTCTCGTGCCAAATTGTTTCAGTTTATTCACTTCCAGTCTGTTGTGCTTATACTGCTTCCTAATTCGCTTGAATTTCAGCCTGAACTTCATTATTATCAAATTATGGTCAGAGTCTATGTCTGCTCCTGGGTACACTTTACAGTCTAGAACTTGATCCCTGAATCTCTGTTTGACCATGATATAATCTAGCTGATATCTGCCTGTGTCCTCAGGACGTTTCCAGGTGTATATTCTTCTTGCATGGTTCTTAAACAGTGTGTTTGCCACAACTAGCTTATATCTTTCATGAAATTCTAACAACCTGTTTCCTCGCTCATTTCTTTCTCCTAGACCAAAAGATCCTAGACTATTTCCCTCTATTCCCTTTCCCAGTATCGGATTCCAATCACCCATGATTATTAGATTTTCCTTCCCCTTCACATATTGGGTTAATTCTTCAATTTCAGCGTATATTTTTTCTATTTCTTCGTCATCTTCCTGTGACGTTGGCATATACAATTGTACTAATGTTGTTGGAACGGGCTTAGGTTCTAACCTCATCAGAATAATCCTGTCACTAAACTGTTCATAATAACTCACCCGTTTCCCTACTTTCTTATTCATTACAAATCCTACACCAGTGATTCCATTGACAGCTTGTTTGCTAATTATCCTGTGTTCCCCAGACCAGAAATCCTGTACGTCCTTCCATTTAATCTCACTAATCCCAACAACATCTAACTTAAGGTGTTCCATCTCCCTTTTTAAGTTTTCTAACCTACGTGCCCTATTCAGACTTCTAACATTCCACGCTCCGACTCGTAGAATGTTTCTATCCATTCTGATGACTCCTCCCTGAGCAGTCCCCACCCGGAGATCCGATTGGAAGACTATTTTACTTCCGGCATATTTTACCCAGGAAGAAGCCACTATGATGTATGTAATTTGAGAGGATTATATGTCTTCGGGATACCCTTTGGGTCTTTAATGCAGTGGTTTCCCGTTGCCTTCTGCATCCCCATGCCGTTGATCATTTCTGATTCATCCACCTTTAGGGGCCGTTTCCATCCCCAAGGGCAAGAGGGTGTCCTGAACCGCTCCCCGCTCTTCCGCCCTCCTTACGGAGGCCGTTGGCAAGCAGTGGGTGACTCCTTATACCGGGAATCTTCCAGTCGCCAGAGTCTCGTCCGTGCAAACTGGGTGAAGGAGAGGTTGACATTTGGATGGAAAAGGCTAGTCTATAGTCTCTCCCAAACCCTTACAACCCTCGCCTTCTTAAGTATTAATTACTGGAACAGCTGTATTCCGTTTAAGAAACACGTGACATTGTGGAAACAGATGTATGCAATGTAAAATCGTGAAGCTGAAAAAAGATACCTTTTTTAAGTAACTATTCCAAAATTTATCCTGAATAGTTTCAAGGTATCACAGAAAATCTGTATGACCTGGCCAGATTAGAATCATATCTTGTTTGGAATAGTTCAGCCTTTTAGCTTATCCTTATGTAACTTTATTGTGTTGTTCACAGAGCTGTTTAATTCAGCGCTTTAATCCAAATAGAAGTGATGTAAATTTATCAGTGTTTTAATACGCATGACAACATTCTACGCTGTAACAACATATTATAGCTTTTTCGAATGAATCGGGTTGCTAGAAATGAAAGTTATTTATGGGTTGTTGAAGAGTTCCAATTAAGTTCCTTTCTTTCATTTATGTTTTATGATTATCATAAAGCTACTGCCCATTTAATAGGTCATTTATGAACCAATAACCATACAAGATTTCTTTTGAATGCAATCTATAGAATTTTGGAAATCATATGATAGTTACGGCAATGATTAGTACAGTAGTTTCATATTGGTTTAATATTTCTACAGATCTAGCAAAAATAATTGTTTCGTTCAATTTGCTTCAGAACCAACTTGCTAATTACCGAAAGTCTGTTGTTTTCTCTTTTAAATGGTACAACATTTCTTAACGTTCTACTTGTAATTTTTATTAGGTTGAAGAAATTTCAGCGCTCTATCATAAAAAGAATACATCATTAATATTATCTTAACCCCTATTACGACGATAGCGTTATGAATTATACTTATCCCAAACACATGAAAACTAATAGTGTGATTCTGTCTATTAACAATAACGGAATCAAATGCGACTGAACAGCATAAATTATGTAGGCTTTGCGTAAATGTTGTTTCGAGATTGTCTCGTTGACGTCGTGGGCATTAGAGACGACAGAGGACTGGGGACTAGGAACGGAAAGGAATTCAGCTATGGTCATTTAAACGACAATTCCGTTATTCATCTGTAGTGATACCTGGAAGCCATATAAAATCGAGATCTGGATTCCTGGACGGGGATTGTCGATTGTCGTTTTAAATGCGTTGTGTTGTACCTTAAATCGTATAGGCGTTCCACATATTAACTTAGTGAAGTGGAAGAGACTGTTTGACTGCAAGCACAGAACAGCGTAGTAACCCACGGTACACTGACTTGCGCTACAGCATTTGCTTTGTTCGAACAATGCACGCGAGGCGTCACCAGAACAAACAGATTAAGTAGAGAGGGCTTCCTTTGTTCTTGGTTCTTTACACTGTCAGCCGTAAACACTTGCAACAAAACGTATTAGTGTTCTTTAGCCTCATTCATGCGAAAAAAATAGTTGAATGAACTCTCCTAAACAGTATAAATAACGATTAACTGTGAAAATAATAATTAGATGTTGGGTTATGTTCCTTCAGAGATTGTAAGAAATATACACCCATGACTACTTATTGTAAGAATATCTGTGTACATATAAAGATGAATGTATGTATGTTTATTTGTTTGTTCTTCATACAAGTCCACAGTTTTCATCTGATCAATGAAACTTTTCACACTTTTCCTTTGAAACAAAGAGAAAAATTCTGTCTACATTTGGTTTAAAAATTTCCCGTCGAATCGAAGTTGTCCGGTTCAAAAATTATTGAACGGCGATAGACAGACACGTAGGATGTGTATGTCGCTGTACTACCTATGCAGATAGCGGTCTAGTAGCTCAGTGGTTAACGCGCTTTCTTACTGATGTTTAGAGCGTGGTCTCCGGTTCAAATCCCGGTGGAAACAAAGGTTTTTAAAAATTGTTTGTGATTGTATGAGTCACGCCCGGACCGTCGGTTGTTCGGATTGCATTGTGGCTGTCCTATATGTATAGGATCGTGCTATGACTATTAATTGGGTGTGCCAGGATGACTGACACGTGGGTTCTAAATGGTTAACCTACGATGCCCTATGACTTGCGCCGAATTTCTTCGTATCTTCTGCTCTTTAATTCTTCTCTCTTGAATCTATCCTCTTCTTCTATTGCGCTAGTAAATAAACATGAACATCGGGGGTAACTAGGAGAGGGAGCGGGCAGCTACGAGCTACTTGAAATAAAACAATGTTTCTGAAAACCCCATTTAATTCCACTGGACCATAAATCATCTACAGTCAATGTTGTACAAAATCAGAGGTATTCCGTAACCCGTTATACTGACCCTAGGGATGAAACTTAGCCCTACAGTTCACAACTAACAGAGTATGTTAAGGTTGGTGCAGCGAATATCTATCTCCGAGGCCTAGGTGTTATCTTGTCGATCGTCAGTCAAGAAGTGAGAGCGATCAATGTATTCTAGCTTGCTGGAAAAGTATCGGCTTGCATGCTCAGCACCGCACGTGTAGCTTGCAACCCGAACTGTCGATCGGCAGAAAATCGAACAACAGGACGTGCTTACTCGACGTCTGGCTGCAGTGAAACTTAGAAAACTTACATGATTTCGATATTAAAATATAATAAATGACGTCCCGTCACAGCATGTTAAACTGTAGGTATCACAAATTTAGGGGTGCAATACCAGGAATATCGTAGGTAATCTAGCAGTGCTGTAGGTGTACACTTTTTACGTTATATTGATCCCTCAGAGGTTGTTACTCTCGCAGTCAGTGTGTGTCTGATCTGCACTAGTAACAATATAATGCGGAAGTAAGTCTCTGTCTTTTTGTTACGTTTTGACGACTAAATGGCTAAACCGATATTGATGAAATTTGAGAAGGAAATACTTTTTATCTGTAAGAAGGGCACAGGACATGTTTTTCGGTATGAATAACAGTTTATTCATGAAATTTTGAGAACTTATCGAATGGCGACAGACAGATGGATGTGTGTGTTACTCTGTAATCTTACATCGGTGGCTCAAACTGTGCTTCTCGCGCATTACGTTAGTGTATGATTTGTTAATAAATTTCGTTTACATCTACATCTACATCTATACTCTGCAATTCACAATTACTGTGGGTGGCACAGAGTGCTAAGCACCAATCCTAATTCAGTACATTCCAATCCCGAACAGAACGAGGAAAGAAAGAATACATAAATGTATCAGTATGGCATCTTATTTCTCGAATCTTATCCCTCCTGTCATGGAGACCTAAATAGGTTGGCGGAAGAAGTATTTCGTTGCACTCGTAAATTAAAGATTTTCGCATATTCTACAACAGTTTCAAACGAAAATGACGTCGTCTGTCCATCAAACAATCCCAGTCCAACCCACGTATCAGCTCTGTGACACTTACATAAGGACTATAACTAGCGGTCACGAATCGAGCGGCTCTCCTCTGTACTTTCTCTAACGTGTCAATCAATCCCTTGCGATACGGATCCCAAATTGCACAACAGTATTCCAAATGCGGACGCACTAGTGTTTTGTACGCTATTTCCTTTGTATGAGCATTGCAACTTCTCAAAATACGACCTATAAAACGTAGTTTAGAATTAGCTTTGCCTACGACGGAAGTTATGTGCAAGTCCCATTTCATGTTGCTTTGTATTGTTACGCCTAGGGAATCCACAGGGTCAACAACTGAATTGTTGACTTCGTACTCGTAAGCAAACGGGGTCTTTTTATTACTTATTTGCATTGCCTTGCACTTTTTGCAGTTAAGTGTAAGCTGCCATTTACGGCACCATTCCTAAATAACATCCAGATCGCGCTGAATTTCTAAGCAATCATCAGAGCACCTCACTTCCCTATAAATAAGTGCATCATCAGCAAAAAAATCGCATCCTCCAATTAACGTTGTCATCGAAATCGTTTATAAAAATTAAGAAAAGAAGTGGTCCTATTACACTTCCTTGAGGAACCCCCGAAGTAACATCTAACTTTGAAGAACCTTCCCCGTCAACAACGGCATACTGCGACCTACCAGTTAGAAAATCGCGTATCCATTCGCAAATCTGATCACATATACCGTACGTTTGAATCTTCGCCAAAAGCCGGTTATGTGGTACAGAGTCAAAAGCTTCCACTCAGAAGATACTTTTCTTTCTTATAAAGATTTACGAAATATATCTGAAAGAAATGGTTCTATTTCTTCCGCGTATTCCGAAAATACTCTTACTGGTATATCATCCGGACCCGGTGCCTTTCCCCACTTCAGGAGCTTTAATTGCTTTATGATACCTACACTATCAATTTGAACTGGCTCCATCTCAAATTCTACACGCCGTGAAAAAGCGGGAATGTTTTCCATGTTTTCGTCAGTGAAAGAATTTTTAAATTCGGTGTTAAATACGGTAGCCTTGTCGCGGCTGTCATCAACTTCCCGACCGTCTTGTAGAAGAACTGACATATTGTTGTCACTACCACTAACTTTTTTTACATACGACCAAAATTTCTTTGGGTTTTCGTTGAGACTCTTAGAAAGTGAGTTGCATCTAAAGTCGTTAAAAGCCTCGCGCATCGCATTTTTAACATGTTCTCTTGTCTCAGCTAACTTTTCTAAATCACTCCTATACATCGTTGTCCTTGAGCGTGCATGTATCTTCCTTTGTTTTTTAAGTAACCGTTTAAGTTCACGTGTATACCACGGGGGATCGTTCCCATCCCTGATTGTCCTTTTCGGTATATGTAAGTCCATACCTTCCCTGACTATATGCATGAATCGAAGCCACATCTCTTCAACCGAGCCTCTTCCTTCTATAAAGGTAATGTAATTATTCCTCAAAAACGTTCTTAACCTCTGCTTTGGGGCCTTTTCAAACCTGTAAACGACCCTTTCTTTTTTCTTTTTGCGCGCGGCTATTAATTTTACTGTAGCAATTACAGCTTAGTGATTATTTATTCCCATGGTGGTAGAAATATCCGTGAATAATTCAGGCCTATTCGTAACGAGAATATCTAAAATGTTTTCGTTATCGTTGTGGCATCGCGTTGGTTCAGTGACGAGCTGCTCAAGATTAAGATCTGAGAAAAGGTCAAGAATAATTTCACATGATGTTTTATCCCTGCCACCAGTAACGTGGACGTAATTATTCCAGTCGACATACGGAAAGTTGAAGTCACCTCCTAGTATTATTTCATGATCCGGAAATTGACGAGCTATATTACTTACATTAGTTCTTAAGGCCCTAGCAATAGCTACATCTGCACCTAGTAGACGATAGAAAGACCCTATTACAAGTTTTGTCCTAGCTACGTTTAGTCTAATCCATAGGATTTCACAGACCATATCGATATTTATTTCGTTACACGACAGGTGTTTACTAACAGCTATAAATACACCGCCTCCATTAGAATTCAACCTATCCTTAGGGAAAACATTCATGCTATTGTTAAAAATTTCTGCTGAACTTACATTCGGTTTTTACCAACTTTCAGTACCTAATACTTTATCTGCTTCTGTGCCACTAATAATGCTTTCAAGCTCAGGTTGCTTATTACAAACACTTCTACAGTTAATAACGAGTACTTTTAACGGTCAAGATTGATTTACGCTACTCCTAACATAAGGTGCCGAATTTGATTGGGCTGCCCCTAACTGTAATCCCAGTTTCGGGTCTTCCTCCCTCAACCTAAAAAATCCCCCAATGCACTCCACACGGCCCCTGCCACCAGTGTAGCCGATTCACGTGTATAGTGCACACCTGATCTATCCAAGGGAGCCCTACACGACTCGACCCCAGGGCGAAGATCTAGGAATCTGCATCCATGATTATCGCAGAAACGCCGCAGCCATTGGTTTAGATCCTCGACTCGGCTCTGAACCAGAGGTCCACAGTCGGTTCTATCGACAATGCTGCAGATAGTTAGCTCAGCCGAAATCTTGTGGTCCTCAACCACAGAGCTCACCCTTTGAGCAAGCCGCCGGAAGGAGGAGAGGACAGCCTCCGACCCCAGGCGGCAAGCATCATCGGTGCCGACATGAGCCAAAAATCTGCAGCTGGCTACACCTCGTCCGTTCAATGGCATCCGGGATGGCCTGTTCCACATCTTGGATCAGACCTCCCGGAATGCACAATGAATGGACACAGGACTTCATCCCTGACCTATTCGCCATGTCCCTAAGTGGCTCAATGAAACGCCAAACGCTGGAGCTACCTACCGCCAAAATCCCCTTCTGTGGTCGCTGTGGTATTTGATCTTCCGGAATGCCAAGTCCGAACCTTACCACTCACCCACCAGGCTCGGAGATTTTTTACTTACTCTGCCGTCGTCTGGTGACGTAGAGTGTAAGACATTCCACAGATTTTAAGTCAAAGTTTAAAAACTGTCAAAACCTCATCAAAATCAGAGTTTTCGCTTGGTGCTAGAAAGACCCAGCTAGTTACTGTTTGATGTTGTTATTAGGGCTTTAGGGGCGTCAACATCGTGGTCATTAGCGCCGTAGGTGTTACAGCTTTATGATTTATAATCACCAATGCAACTGATTTTTGGCACGCAGTGACATTCGACTCTTAAGTGTAATACAGGGTTAGCCTAAATGATTCATCGGGTTTCAAAACACTTTTTACTGAAAAGTATACATCCTACAAAGAATAAGGATACGTGAAAAGATACATGAAGTCATTAAGTCCTTCTCTGAGTTTACGGTATACCAGTGTTTTTCAACTTTTTTGAATATGTGACCGCTATACAATTTAAAATTTTTCGGCGACCCGTCCTATGTCCGTAGAAAAACTTTGGCGAACCCCCAGGTCCCCATGTCAGTGATTTCTGAAACGACATATTCAATTTTCTTTATATTGAAACTATATGTACTGATCGAGAAATTAAAAGCTGTGCAAGGTAGTCGCGGGCAGTGATATATTCCTTGCCGCGGTGGCGGCGCGGGAGGCGAGCGGGTGTGGTCAGTAGTCACATAGGTACAGTTTGCTTTCGTTCACTGTAATCAGTTGTCCGACTACGCCAGCGAGTATGGACTAGCTTCGCTTTGAGCGAAGATAAAATGGAGTTCTCAAAAGATCTTCGCAGCACTCCAGGTCTTTTAAAAGAGACAGTGGCGGAAGCAAATCAAAACCGAAAAAAATACAATTTATGGCGACAATCACCTAAAATAGGATGGAAAGAAGAGAAATAGGCTCCAATTAGATAATTATTTGGTTACTTGTATCAAAAAAAAAACTACGGTTCGACAATTGACTAAAAACTAAACAGGCACAGCCTTCTCTCCGAAAATAGATAGGGTGTGATCTGTGGCAGAATGGTGATTCTTGTGTTCTGAAACACTTCTGGAAGCATCAGAATTGTACTCTTCCGTCAGATCTACCACGGATCACCCCCTATCCCGCTTTACAGAGCGGGCAAGCCTCCGACCTCCACGTTCTGTGATGTGGTGTGGGTGTCCACCACATTGTCGCCTACTCTTGGTTTCAACATTCTTCAAACACTTTCCATAGATGCTCACTACAGTAGCACACGAACAGCCGACCAGCCTCTTCGTTTCCGATTTTTTTTTTTAGTTAGGCCTATTGCTTTACGCCTCGTCGACGTCGAGCGTCGAGGTCATTAGAGGCGGGATGGGACTGGGGACAAGGAACTGGAAGGAATTCGGCCATGGCCCTTTTGAAGGAAGCACTCCGACATTCGCCTGGAACGATTTGGTCCGTTTCCGAGATGCCCGTTCCCAGACGCCGCGCCCACAAACCGCTGGCCCATAATTTAAGGGAATTTCGTGACATGAGTGTAGAAATCTGGTGTCAGATACCTCAAGAAGCCTACCAAGTGCTTGTAGAATCCATGCTGCGCCGAATCGCTGCTGTATTACGTTAGAAAGGTGGACGAGTATGGTGGTAAGTAAGTGGTCATAATGTTTTGGCTGATCAAACATGCAACACGTTATTCGCGTTATGGAACTTACAAAAAAAATCAGCCAGAACGCGTTGTGGCTAACCCAAAAAGGTCACAACGCGAAATTCGCATCTGGTCCAGGTCGCATTCTCCACACATGACGATTCATTTTGTTTTGGATACTTGTAACGTGACGTGTAAGAAGAATCATATATATTAAATGCAGCCTGGACCAATTAGTCATCGACGGAAATTACTCTCAAAAAAAAAAAAAAAAAAAAAAAAAAAAAAAAAAAAAGTTTCCACGCTGGAAGCATGTTGTTTCAGCTCAGAGCAATCAACATTGCACTGCTATTTTTGATGACTTGCCAACGGGCGTGGAACAATCTTTGCCATTCGATGCATGCAAAATTCTCCCTGTAAAATTTGCTGACATGTCACATAGCCAGTGCGATACTGCGAGTTATCGGAGGACGGTCTTGGCTAATCATTTCTTGAGATTGAGCAGTTGTCTCAGTCGTGGTTGAGTTGAAGGTCTTCCGGAACGTTCATCGTTTCCATTGCAGTTCGGACAGTCTTAAATCGCAAAAAAATACCTAAAACTCGCCTACGACTAAGACAGTAACCAACCTGCAAACTAAATGCTTAGTAACAGACCATGTAGTTTAATACGACTACCAGCATCTATAAAACAATCGAAGATGTCGATGTACGTATTACTAAAAAAAACTGTGCCTGATAGAGAAAATCGTATTTACGATTAACAGTTCCTAAGCCATTTTCCTTTTGATACGTATATTTTCACCAGTGGAGAGTAATCTCTGTGGAACAGTGTTCCTTAGAACACAATCGGTAACTGATGTGGCAAAGGAGCTCAGTTGGTTTATCACTGGAATACGGAAGGCAGATTAAGAGAGTGTTGCTTTTGCACGAGGCATACATTGGCGGTGAGTCTGGATGGGTATTGGGCCAGGATTTTTTATTAGGGCTCTCCGTCTATTCAGCATCGGGGTCATTAGAGACGGTAGAGGACGGGGACAAGGAGCGGGAAGGAAATCTGCAATGGAATTTTTAAGGAACCATTCCGCCACTCGCGTGGAGTGATTCTGAGAGACCACAGCAAACCGAAATTTGGATGCCTAGACGGGGATTCGAAGCCGCGTCCTACCGAACGTCACGCAAGAGCGTTACCGCTCACCCACCATGCTCGGTGTTGGGCGAAGAATTAGGAATGGTATGTGGAAGGTAGTAGTTGACCATTAGCACTTACTAGACTTTAATTTCAGGCATAACACTTTAGGAAAATTTTCATTTTTAGTTAACGGAGCGTCCATAAACTAAATGGTTCGTTCTAGGGGGCGGGGGATAGGTTGGGTAGAAAGCTACTCTGGGCTACGTGGGGGGAGAGGGGGTTCCGAGCCAAGCTACGTAGCTTTTCATTCATATTATTTGTCACAGTTAAAATAAGGTACGGAACACGCAACACGATGTAAATATGTATTTCCGTCATTTAATTATCTCCGTATATAATATACGATAGTTTGACAAGATAAAACAGTACAAAATGTCTTCTGGAATCAATAGAGAAAAAAGCTACGTGTCACTCGTAGCGGGGGGTCAGACTACGTGGGGGGGGGGGTTGTTTCACAGGAGGCCAAAATGGAGCTACGTAGTTTATGGACGCTCCCAAAGGGATCCAGAAAATGGAACTGTACAATTATCTCAGAATTATATTTAAAAATTCTCATTGTGCAAAAGTAGGGCCTTAAGAAAATTGCCACGGTACGGGAGCGTACATAAATCACGTCCATTTAGGCCTCCTGTGAAACACCCCCCCAACCCCGTCCCCACGTAGCACGTAAGTTTTTCCCCTATTGCTTCCAGGAGATATCTATCGTAAATTATATACGGAGATAGCTAAATGACAGAAATAAATATTCACATGCTGTTGTGTGTTTTGTACCTTATTTTAACTGTGACAAATAATATGAATAAGAAGCTACGTGGCTTGGCTTGGAACCCCGCTCCCCCACGTAGCTTTCCAGCCAACCCCTTCCCCCTAGACGGAGCCACTTAGTTTATGGACGCTCCCTATATAAACTCCATTGCAGTTAATAATAATTACCTTCAACTAGGTTATTGAATTAAATCCTGCTATAAAACATGAAAATGTTCGTAGTAGCAGAAAACGTTGCGACTGGTTCCCGTTTTTTGATACTTTGGAAGGTAGCGGTACTTGTCCGTCTTCTGACCGTGCAGGCCACAGCGGAAGTTACAAACATTCCCGTTACAGGCCGGGAACCGGTCGACTTTTTGTGTGGTCGTCTGCATCTATTGCTGGCTCCGGTCAACTTCGTAACGCCACAACGGACCGCTTAATCACACTGCATACCCGTTGAGGCAGGCCTGCAACAAATCGCATGAGAGAAACTTCTAGAATAAATACCGAACGCAACGGAAGCTTTTCAATCGGTTTACCAGCACGAAATGGTGACGTGGTCTCTAGCTTACAACAATAAACCGTTCCTTGTGCTATTTCACTATACAGTCTATACAAAATGATAATCTTCTAGAACAGCTTCATTTTAAGGTTTTAGTCAAATGTTTAGTACCTTTCATATAACCACAGGCAAAAAATAGATGATTTTTTTCTTTCATTTAAGCAACGGACCATTTGAAAATAAAAATACTTCTATCATTTAACGTCACAGAATTTATTTTTTATTCTTGAAGTCATCAGACAATTATATTTAATTGTTGCCATAGAAAAACCTAACCATGATTCTTCCATCAATTTATTGTAAAGGTTAATGACACGCCAATGCAACTGAATTTTATTTTATTTTTTGTGTCGTTCGCATTTCCAGAGCATCATCATCGACATATGTAACTTTTTATTTCCTGCTTAGTCAGGGCTTGCTTCTCCGTGTAGTTTCTTAGCAGGAATAATTGTGAAATCTTCCCAAGATAAACAAAACTACACTGCACTGACCAGACTACACAGTATTACTATTAAATTTACTATTATTATTAACTTTACTATTATTACTAATAATAATAGTGTAGTGTTGTTTATCTTGGGAAGATTTCACAATTATTCCTGCTAAGAAACTACACGGAGAAGCAAGCCCTGACTAAGCATAAAATAAAAAGTCAGTTATGTCGCTGAAGATGATCTGGAAATAGAGTGAAACGCGTACGACACAAAAAAATTCAGTTACATTAACCTTAGCAAAAAAATTGACTAACTTGCAACTGAGGAAATGGCTCACAACATCCAGTTGTTAAGATTCATCCAGTTTAAAATTCGTATCGACAAAGTCTTCTGCTACGCTACTTTACAGAGCGAACATGCAGCAGATGTGTTTTACTCTACCACCCCTAAACAATTTAGGACATGGAAAAATATGAGTATTTATTACGGTCTAAATATAAGTTTACGCCTCTGTCTCATTTTTCCAGACTTTACTTGATTAGTGTACAAGTCTGGAAAGCGTATGTAATTTATAAAGTTATCGCGAAACGAACACCTTACGATTGTTAAATATTTCCTCGTGAACTGCTGAGCCGAGATAATTATGACTGTATTTTAGTATGACTTAGGAATCCTATAAGCAAAATGAATTTTAGGGATTAACCTTCACAAATTGCCGGAAATTCTGTAGCATTTGCTCCGCTCTGGTTAATTACTTCTTCTCCCAATTACTTCTTGTATTAAGACGATAATATATTCGTTAAAAGTGTAGGTAGCGAGTAACGATTTTCATCATCATTAATGAAATTTTCTAGACAATAAAAGGGAAAGTATTCAAGCCTGACGAAATATAAAGCAGTTTGCTTTAACTCATGGAAGGAAATTTCTTGACACAAAACAATCTTGGCTCCAGTGGAATGTGCATAGAAGATATGAGAAGCGTCACTATACACCACGAAATTAGGAATTAAGAAAGTAGCCAAGGAGTTATATGTCTATAAGAGCCGTACGCCCGGGAATTTAAAATCCTGCATAAGTCTGTTACGTTATGAATTACTATGGAAAATGAAAACACAATCAGAACTATAATTGTTTTGAATTAATAAATAACAGTTAATAAACTTGGAGATGGTAGCTTAGGGGACATCCATTAATTACGTGAGGTGAAATAGGGGGGGGTCCGGCGAAATCTCACCAGATCTCACCAGGGGGGGGGGGGGGGGTCTACGGAAATCTCACGTGAGATTTTGCGAAAAATTTGGGGACAGTAGAGTCAAAAAAAGGTCTACAATTTGCGCCAAAGTCGATTTTAGGAGGGTATTTCGTCAAAAAAGTAAGGGTGTGACCTAAAAAAAAAGAAGAAAAAAAAAATAAAAGAAAAAAGGTCTACAAAAGTTTCCAGGGCGATTTCTAGGGGGGGTTCTCACGGACCAGGTCTCACCAGAGGGGGGGGGGTCCGGCCAGAACTCACGAAATCTCACCAGGGGGGAAAGGGGGGGGTCCAGAAATCCGAAAAACACCTCACGTAATTTGTGGATGCCCCCTTAGGCGGTAGAGCGGGACCAGCTGGTTCGATCCCTAATGAAACCGAGTATTTTCATCGCACATGAACATCCCCAGGCCCACTCAGCCTGTTATAAAATGAGTACCAAGGAGGAAACAACTTGCAGATTGAAAGTGGTGCTTACCACCCCTAGTGCCGCAGTTCGAGGGGGAACTATGGAGCGCTACCTCCACAAATACCAATCGCGTGGTCCTCTGCGCCTGATCACGACCTTTATCCCTTTTTATACATCTAGGAATAAGATCTGTCTCCTCCTTTAGCTTTAGAATAATTATTGCACAGGACGAATTCTGTCCTCTGGCACAGCATGATGTGAGAAAGAATTGGTGAGAGAGAAGAGGCTCTGCACCATGAATCAACAGGACAGGTATGAGCACAAATAATGATACTTTAGGGACCAGCATACTTGCGAGGAATGTAAATACTTCGGAGTTCAAGACGGTTCGATAACAGATGATCATAACTTTTGCTGGTGAGATCACGAAGACTAGATGTCTAAATGGAACTAGCAGAACTGTCGCACATTTTCTTGAAAAAGTTTACTACACCCAATACCAAAAAGTTTTTTTTGATGTGGATACGGGACTCGCATTCCTGACGACGCCGTTTCGAATCCCCGTCCGGGGATCCAGATTTGGGTTTTCCATGGTTTCCCCAAATCACTCCATGCGAATGCCGGGATACTTCCTTCGAAAGACCATGGCCAAATTCCTCTCCGTTCCTTGTCCCCAGTCCCATGCCGCTTCTAATGACCTCGACGTCGACGAGGCATAAAGCCATAAGTAAGACTAAATTTCATCACGTACATCCAAAAATTGCCCAAAGCTCATAGAGAAGTTTTCACTTCAAAAACGGACCAACCGTCTCCACCAATGAATGTTTACGAGAGCATAGCGAATCACGCGAGAAATGCACTAACGATGTCCATAGGACGTTAAAGTGAGGGAACTGGGTGCTATGTAACAGCTCAAAAAGGGGGAAAAGGAAAAGGTAGCAGAAATTTTAGGCATTAGAGAGGGCCACATGGAAGTTACTTTTTGACTAAGAGGCAACAAGAATATAGTTGCAGTGAAACTGTTAGATTCGCAGAGGAGATCTGAAGGTGATGTACCTACAATTTTACACAGGATAACTGTATTACATTATGCGCCATGACAAATGCTATAGCCTCATGCCGAATTGGAATATCGTAGAAATAATTATTTTACTTTTTTTTTACTTATGGCTTTACGCCTCGTCGACGTCGAGGTCATTAGAGGCGGAATGGGACTGGGGACCAGGAATGGGAAGGAATTCGACCATAGCCTTTTAAAGGAAACATCCCGGCATTCGCATGGAGTGATTTGGGGAAACCTTGGAAAACCCAAATCAGGATGCCCGGATGGGGATTCGACTCGGCGTCCTCCCGAATCCGAGGCAAGAACGCTAACCGTTCACCCACCCTGCTCGGTCGTAGAAACAAGCAGATAAGATTGTGATGAGCACAACACAGCCCCGTGGTATACACATGCAAATAACAACCAATCTGGGAATTTGCAGACAAAGTCTGCTGGAAGGGATAGTAATATTGGACATAGTGTACGCGACACCTGCTGAGAAAGGCAGATAATCTAGCTTCAACGTTCTAGAAGGATACATTCATAGAGCGGAAATTAACCTAGCATAAAGTCATAAAAAGGCTGTAGAAGGGAGCTTGATCATAACTTTGAAAAGTGAAGCACAGTTGGAAGAGAAAAACTTTACTGTAAATAACTTTACAGCTCAGGAAATTTTTAAAAAAATGATGCTCAGAAGTATGACATCGAACTTATTGTATCGGGCTTCCGGTTCGTCGTCGTCGTGATTATTACAGCAGGGAGATATGGAAGCAAGGAACGGGAAGGGGTTCGGCCGAGGCCTATTGCAGCAACCATCCCAGCATTCGCCTGGATTGATTTCTGGAAACTGTAGAAAACCGAGATCCGAATGGCTAGATAGGGATTTGAACCCACTTCCTCCCAGATTCCAGAGGCGAGGTTTACCGCTCAGCCACCAAGCCCGGTGAGCGACCCCGGAGGGGTCAACTCCTTTGGCCTGGACGGCTAACTGTGCTGTGTCTCTGCTATCGGAGCATCTTCATCAGCGTAAATGAATGAACGGCTATCGAATATTTAATTATATCGTAACACTGGTGTAGTAGGAGGTTATAGTAGTATAAGCAGGAGTATGGTTTCTTATAGTGTTATGAACAGTTTTTATCACATGAATTTGGTAGTTAGAGCTTTGATATAAAATTATTAACCGATCGTGGTGGGTGAGCGGTTAAAGCCAATCAAAAGTCAAAAAAAATTTTAAGCAAATTCCAAGAACCGGTATCTACCTGACTCAAGGCAAATGTCTATAGAATAACAATCAGCTATGTTTTTTAGATAAGCTTCATTCCCCACCCCGTGAACAGTCATCTTCTGAGCACATTGCAAGACGCACGTACTGTTACCACGCAAATACAATAAAATAATAAGTTGTACCAACTTAATTTGTGAGTGATGTTAAGTGAGTAGTGGTGATTTTAATCATGGATATTGTTCAGCCAGGTACCTAGAATTGAAATAATAGTAACATACATCCAAAGGTATCGCACAACTTTATTTCTGTACATTTTTGTAAGTTGACTCATTTTGTACCGATTTTTTATTACGAAAAGTATTAAAGAGTAATTTTGTTTTATTTCCGGACCTTTCCCGAGTATGATTTCTTGTATGGTATTAGTTTAGTGTACTATCTAGGTGTTTCATTGAAAATTAGGTGCCAAAAAGTGCCAAACGTCTATTTATTCGCAAAAATTCTAGATTATTTACAATGAAACAAACTTACTTTTTTCCCGTCACATTAATTCATCTAAGAATTTCTTTGTTATGGGCTCTTCTGGTATCATGCCCATAACCCGAAAAGTTATTTATGATATGAGTAAACATGAGAAAGGAAATGATTTCGTGCAAAAGTTGGAATTAGTCGAGGAAAATATTTTAATTCAACCGACATTCACGGTCGAACAAACACAACAGTTCGAACAAAAGTTTTCAAGGCCTAAATTGGAAATTAAAAGAAAAAGGCAGGCTGCTATGAGAACTGAGAGTGTATTTTTAAAGAAATTGGTTCAAAAGATGTATTGAAATCCCCATAAAATCCAATCCGACCAATGTGGGTCGGCCTAAAAATCTTTCGATGATTTGACCGATTTTAGCAAATGATGTCCGCAGAGATGATAAGAATAAACAAAACATTGATTGACGGGTTTTATACTATGTGAATGATATATAGTGGGCACAACATAGATATATATATAAAAAAATATTTCCCACTGCCAGGAAAAATTTAAGATGTACTGTACATTGAACTGTACTTGTGGCATCCAATGTCACCTATACAAGAAGTATTGATTGAGGGCCAACTTATAATAGAGAATGCACTTTTGCCTATGGCCACTCTGTCAGAAGCAGCAGCAGAAGCTAGAAACAAATATTTTCGACGATTTTCGGAAAGATACTCCAGAAAACTTAGTTGGGTTTAGTACAACACAGATGTCATTAATACGCTTTTATTGACTTCGGATCCGTATTTAAGCTTCATCAGGTAACAAAAAAAAAGTAAATCATTCAAACTAGAAACTATTATTTTAATGCGACCCGAGTACTCAAGAAGAGAACGAGCCATAGGGTGAAGGTTCCAACGACACTATAGGACAGTTCGTCAGAATGATATTTTAGTGTACATGTATGATTATTGTAATATTATTGTAAATATTCACTTAATATGTTATAAAGTGTATGAACACAGTATGTGTTCTTTATTATTATTCCTACTTCACAGTTATAAGTTCTAATACATAAAAGAAGCGAAACAAAAATCCAAATTACGTAGAAATAATTTTGATCGACATTTTGTGTCAAATATCCCTGTGTGGGACGCCGGGACGAATCATCGTCCGAGCATCCAGATATAGGTTTTCCATCGTTTAACCAAATCACTCCAGGCAAATGCCGGGATGCTTCCTCCAAAGGGCCATGGCCGAATTCCTTCCCTTTCCTTGCCCCTAGTCCTTTCTCGCCTCTAAAGACCTCGACGTCGACGAGGCGTACAGCAATAAAAAAAAATTATTTAACCTGTTTTGATGTGTCATAAATTTGTTGCATTATAAGTATACAAAATATATTTACATAAAAAATAAATGGGAATAGAGGCTCATATTAGATAATAGGTGGTAGACTAATATGAACATAGGAAAATAAATTATTATGTTTCGAGTGTGGAACAACCGATTCGAACTCGACGAAAACTTTTATAAATGATTATGGAAGTATATTTTGAACTAGCAAAATAGTTCTGTTGCCATTTCTTCCAGATTTGAATCTTCGGTTGCCCTGTTCCTTACTGTTTTTTCTCCTAGTGACTTTGTCAGTAACGAACCTTCCTGTTACTTTCCAAACTACCTGCCAAATTTGTTGCTTTGTATAACACATAGCTCAGCAAAATTTCACGCAACGCCGCACTAGCATTTTTTAAGCTGTTGCTTTATCTTCAGACATACCGAACATGACTGTGAAAATGTGAACATGGTCCGAATTTCGTATTATCTTTTTTCTTTCCAAAAGTTAACACCGAGCGCCAAAGCTTTGCAATTTACGCCGTATAAGGGAGACTGAACACAATTTTAAATCAGTTCTTTATTAGTGTTTGGTTACTTTGGATAAAAAAATCATTTGACTCTTGTTAACACTAAGCTCAAAATTTCAGTCGTTACTCTGAAATATTTTTTTCAAAATATGATAATGAGGCAATAAATATGACTATCCACTTTATTAGCGTGTTGGTCCACCTTTGTAACGCAATACAGCAGGGATTCGGGGTGGCATGGAACCGACCACTCCTTGGTAGGGATCCAGAGGTATCTGGCACAAGTTGACTACGCAGAGCCCACGCAATTCCCCTAAATTACGAGCCGGTGGATTGTGGGAGCGGAACTGGTGCCCTGTATTGTCGTAGATGTTTTCTATCGGGTTGAGACCAGGCAAATTTGGTGGTCTAGACATTAACATAAGTTCACTATCTTGCTCCTGAAACCACTGTAGCACAATTCTGGTATTATGGCACCGACAGTTATCCTGCTGGAAGACGCCTCGCCGTCGTGGAAAACATGAAACATGAAGGGGTGCGGGTTGTCCGCAATAATTTTCTTAAGTTCACAGTTGTTATGGCGCCTTCGATCACTACCACAGGTCCCAAGGAAGCCCAGGTAAATGTCAAACATAGCATCATACTCTACCAACATGCCTGCGTCCATGGTGCGGTGCATGTTTGAAGCAGCCGTTAGCCTGGAAGATGGTGTATCCAGACACGACCAGCAAACCTGGTCATCCAAAAAGGCAACACGTTTCTAACGATCCACGGTCCAGACTCGAAGATCTCGTGCCCACTACAGTTGTAACTGACGATGTTGTTGGTCAATATGAGAACACAGATGGGTCGTCTGCTGCGGACCCCATGTTCAACAACGTGCGCAAACGGTGTGCTCCAAAACACTTATGCTGCACCAGCATTGTACTCTGCAATCAGATCTCTGTCACACATTGCCCTCTATCCTTCTTTTCAGAGAGGGAAAGCCTCCGAACTCCATATTCCGTGATATGGCGTGGACGTCCACTCACTTGTCGCCTACTTAAGGCGGCACACACACGCTACGGTACACCAGAGAGGTTTATCTGTGCAGGTAGACCTGTACAGGTATACCGGAGCGTGTGTGCCACAAACCTGCACAGGTATGCGGACCTGTACAGGTAACCGGAGAAGAATGAAAATTCAGTTCTTTCTACCTGCGCCAGACAACAGACCAGAGCGTGTGTGGGGGTATTGCGGTAGACCTGTACAGGTTTCAGTCTCATTTATAACTTTGTGGAAGATTGATCACGTTGTGTGAAGTGCCGTAACTGTTTTTCTTCTTTGTTTAGCTCAAAGTACAAACATACACTATGTGAAATAATCGTAAGCTTGATAAATTTATAGAAAAATTTATTAAAATTCATAAATCAGAACCTTCTCCATGGTGTGTTAAGAGCAACAAATGCCATAATCGCCTCCAGAAAGAAGCCACCTATGCGATATTGTTGCAAGTCTTTCGTTTGAAGAAACAGCATTTATCATTATGGTATTGTTTTTAGGAATTAATGGAGTAACCATTGAAAGCAATTTTAGATAAACCTATTTATCCATACGCAAGTAATTACGGTAATATTTAATTTCTATCCTTAAGTCGTTCAACAAATTAATACGAGTGTATTAGTTTATTTTTGACAACCACTTTTTACGCCAATTTTCACTTTTTTTCTTTGCTGTTTACATTTCAAAGCTATTAAAACGATTCCATGGTTACACTGGATACAATGGGCTCCATCTGTGCTCCGGTATACCTGTAGGTTTATCGTTACGTGTGTGGGCTCCGTCGGTGCTCCGGTCTACCTGCACAGGTAAATCTCTCCGGTGTACCGTAGCGTGTGTGGCCGCCTTTATGGCTTCACCGTCCTTCAACCACTTTCCATAGATGCCTCGCAGATTTCGCAATGTTCATTCCCAGGCGGTAGGCCGTAGCAATCTGCCCTGTGTCACTTATTTCGGTGGATTTTGCCATTTGCCACACGTATCATCGCTACAATACCTCCCCATATCATGACACAAAACGCGTGGGGCAGCATTGCCCCAGAGTGCGGGGAAGTTCTTGCAAACTAATTTCATCTCCTTTCAGATTGCTGCTATGTTGTCATTATCCGTGTGTCTTCGTTGTATGTGTCATGTCAGAAGTTCTGGCATCATCATCATCATCATTAGTTTTCTGCCCTCGGGCAGGTTTTCACTTGGCTGCTCTCCATGATCTTCTATCTTCTGCCTTTCTCTTAAGAACCATGTAGTTGCCGTCTTCCTTGATGTTGTCTATAATTTGGTATCTCTTTCTTCCTCTTATTCTCCTCCCACAGACTAAACCTTCCAAGGCGTCTTTTATCAGGCACTCCCCTCTCAACAAGTGTCCCATCCAGTTTTTCTTTCTCTCCTTTATTACTTGGAGAATTTTTCTGCTTTCACTGACCCTGTCCAGCACTTCAGCATTGCTTATTTTATCCACCCAGCTTATCTTCTCCATCCTCCTCCACATCCACATCTCAAATGCTTCTAACCGCTTTTCATCCTTTCGTCTCAGTGTCCATGTCTCCGACGCATAAAGAGCCACACTCCATACAAAACATTTACAGAGTCTTTTTCTAAGTGTTTTGTCTATTTTTCCAGTTAGTATCCTCCTTTTCCTATTAAACGCTTCCTTCGCTACGGCAATGCGAGATTTTATCTCCTGATGGCAAATCAAATCTTCGGTGATCATACTCCCAAGATATTTGAACGATCTTACTTGCCTGATATCAGCTTTTCCTAACTGAATATTTATTATATTCCTTCCTTTTCCAATCACCATACTCTTAGTTTTTGCTGCATTGATTTTCATTCCAAACTCTTGGCAAGCATCTAGACCTTTCAGCATTCTGTTTAGAGTTTGTTCGCTTTCTGCCAACAATACCATATCATCAGCAAATCGTATGCACTCTATTTTCTTGCCACCAATACGCACTCCTCTTTTTCCTTTTAAGCCTTTTCCAATAATTTCTTCTAAGTATAAATTGAACAATAATGGGGAAAGGCAACAACCTTGTCTTACGCATCAATGTTTCAATATTAACAGACGTCCATCATTGCAAGGAGAGCTAAGACTAGGATCAGTGAGGGAATCAAATGGTGACAAACTGCAAAAGGATAGAAGCTACGCTGATCTCAGTGGCAGTGCATTTTTTTTTTTTTACTTATGGCTTTACGCCTCGTTGACGTCGAGGTCATTAGAGGCGGGATAGGACTGGGGACAAGAAACAGGAAGGAATTCGGCCATGTTTTTTTTTTTTTTTTGAAGGGACCGAGCGTGGTGGTGTAAAGGATAGCGTTCTGGCCTCGCATTCGGGAGGACGGCGGTTCGAATCCCCGTCCGGGCATCCAGATTTGGGTTTTCCATGGTTTCCCCAAATCACTCCAGGTGAATGCCGGGATGCTTCCTTCAAAAAGGCCATGGCCGAATTCCTTCCCATTCCTTGCCCCCATCCTTTCCCGTCTCTAAAGACCACGTTGTTAAAAAGGGACGTTAAACTGTTACAAAAAAAAAATTTTTTTTTTGAAGGAAACAGCCGGGCACTCGCCTGTAGTGATTTGGGAAAACGAGAAAAACCCCAAATCTGGATGCCCGGACGGGGATTCAAACAGCCGTCCTCCAGAATGCAGAGTCAGAGCGCTAACCACTCACCCTCCTCCCTCGGTGCGCATTTTCACAGTTTCCTTGGCTTGTGGCTTTACGCCTGTAACGATTCGCTAAGCTCCCTGTTACATACAACTTTTTATTGTATATAAAGTAAAGGAATAGAATATTTTTCCATTTCTTGGGATGTCCACTGCATGTTCGAAAGATGCGTTTGAAAGGATAAGAGGCAAGGATTTTACGCTTCAGTGAAGGGCAGACGGGCTGGCGCCTTTTTGACAGAGTGGTAAGAGGATTAGGGGTTTCTCTCGGGCCGGCGGTAAACAGAATTCCTTCCTCCCGAAGGAGGCATCGGCTCTCGAAGATTGCCGAGACTTAACGCGGCGAAGAGAAGCACAGATTCACATGACGTCAGATGGTCAGCCAATCACAGTGAACATAGTACTAAGATTCGGGGAATTTTATGTTCTATGTCGTCTTCGAGCCACAAGAGGCGGAGTCAGAGTTTACCTCCATGGCGGCAGAAAAAGACGAGACACTTCCTGCCTGACTTCCCTCCAGTGGGGAGCCCAGACAAGTCACTGGTGACTTGCGGTCCATGTGTGCTGGGCTGACTTGTGTCCTGGAGACCATCTGAGGCGCACTTCTGACTTGCGACTTGCCGCATACTGCTGGTGTGGCCAGTTACGACGATCGAGGGTGGTCATCTCCGCCCAGCGCTACCTGCCGTGGAACGGTAATGTGTTTCTACGAAGCCATTCAGCCCGCAACATCCGTGAAACTGTACTGTACCCTTAAGCGCATCTGAGATAAAGATCCTTGCTCTGATCTGATAAACCACTGAGCTAGACTGTGTAACTGTCGAATGCAGGTTAATCATTCGTGGCGTCCCAACCTATTAAAATTCATTATTGTTTGCCATCATCATAACTGGTAACATACTTTGTATTAGAATAATTCTGAGATTTTTAAAGTACAACTATACTTGTTTGCTTGCATTTTAAAGGGCTCATTGTACGTCTGAGCGTTGCTTAGAAAATTGCAAAACCTCTTGTTTATTAACGTAATGGTAAATACGCTCAGATTTGTAGATGCCGTTGTAAAACTCTTTATTAAAATGTCTTTTTGTGACAGTTTTCAAATCCCAGAATCATCCAATTCTCATTTAAATAATTTACATTTTGACATTCAATTATAGTATCCTATATAGCGTAAAATATTAAGAATTAATTAATAATTCTCCCCCCCCCCTGGTGATACGCTACACGCCTCATCGACGTCGTGGTCATTAGAGGCGGGAAAGGACTGGGAGCAAGATACGGGAAGGAATTCGGATAGCAAGTAGCCATCCCAGCATTCGCCTGAAGTAATTTGGGGAAACCACGGAAAACCCAAATCTGGAGGGCCGGACAGCCCGCGTCCTCCCGAATGCGAGGCCAGAGCTTTACCACTCAGCCCCCACGCTCAGTTTCATAGATCAGTGGAAACAAGAATGAAACCACTTCAATAGAAACACACCGAATACATCCTAGCTGGGTCATGATTCATGAATAACAGCACCAACAGTTGTGCTTGAATTATCTCAGCAGTGATGATTAATTTGGAGCAGAAAGGCTCTTCACGTATTACTCATTACTGAAACAGATTAGGGACGAAATGATGAATGGATTGTTAAGAAGGATAGGGAGGGAATCGGAATAGCATGTTTGAAATAACTATCGCGATATTTTCTTAAGAATTACAATGGTAAACCATGTTTAAATAAATAAAAACATTAGGATGCCCGGAGTTTGATTTTCTACTAGACCGAGCGTGGTGGGTGAACGGTTAACGTTCTAGCCTCGAATTCGGGAGGACGCCGGTTCGAATCCCCGTACGGGCATCCAGATTTGGGTTTTTCATGATTTCCCCAAATCACTCCAGGCAAATATCTGGATGCTTCCTGCAAAAGGCCATGGCTGAATTCTTTCCCGTTCCTCGTCCCCAGTCCCATCCCGCCTCTAATGACCTCGACGTCGACGAGGCGTGAAGACATAAATAAATAAAAAATTATCCTATACGTACAGTACATGTTAACTGTTAGTATATTTGGCCTAGTCTGATTAACAGGGTTCACAAAAAACCATCGCTAATTCATAGTTAGGGGTGATGACAATTCTTGTGAAATAGGAACCGAGAAATGTTTCACGTCAAGTGAGAGACAGTATAGAAAGAAAGCGGTATTGCGCGACTTTGTTTCGCGACACATTCTTTAGCCTAGTGCAAACCATGTGAATCCTGCTGGAGTTCATTGAACCAGGACTTACGTCACACTGGGGCGTAACCCCATTATCTTGTTTTCAACGGCTTGACAAGGTCTAGAATTTCTTCATTATTCCAGTTCCTTGTGGAACAGTGTAAAGTGTATTTAACGATCTTTTTTATCAGAGACAATGAATCTCGGGAGTTTTATGTAACGGTAACATGGATCTCTCATCGCTTGTAATGGAGCTGTGTTGACAAGGGACAATAAAAGAAGCAAGCAGGTGTTTTATTCTTCCGTTCGTCTCACGCATTACTTCATTACGCTAACGCTTGCCGTTTGATAAATTGAGTAAATCCGATACCATCATCAAATAAAAATACATGTTGTCAAGAATGGAACTTTTCCAGATTATGACTCATCTTTAAATACTTAAAACGTAATAAACCGCTTGGTATAACAGCTGAATATGCCATCCTTAAATATAATTTTGTGACTGGCGACTACTTACCACTAATTTCTTATTCTGGAAAAAAGTGAAGCCTCTTTCAACAACTTTTTTATTTCTCCTCTATCTCTTTGACAATTATGAAAATATTAATAACATATTGATAATATAAAAACATAGACTTTCCTGGCGTATGATTGAACTTTTGGTAATACTTTTTGATTATTATTTATTGGCTATTAGAATCTTGAAGGAATGAAAAATCGTCCTTTACCACATTTATCGGCTTCATTGGGAAAAATTAGATCCTTGATGGGAGCAGTATGCTGAGAAAATGAATGGTTCGATCCATTAGTAACTCTCCGATAGAGAACAAACAAAGCTATATCTTCCGCATGCTTAATTCTTCGGATGGATTATGCATTTGATATCAACGTAGTGAACAAATTAATGGTGAATAATATGTATAGTATTATAAATTAAAGAGTATCACTCGAAATACAGTTATTTCTGTATTATTTTTCTCGACTCACAAACGTCAAATACACAGTTAAAAATTGGACAAAACGCATTTTCGTCCAATACTTCCAAACCACAACTGTATTCGGTGTTGCTCAAAACAGATCTTCGTTGCAGGATGATGGGCACATAGGGCAGACTAACATGTTGCTCATGGTTTGATCCTCACCACATTCACACTGAACAACCTCATTTCACGATATTATCCTTGGATCTGCCCACTCCTGTTCGCAAACGATTTAAGTCCTCCAGACGTTCCAGTCCTCTGCATGACCAGGTTGACAAAACGCTCTGCAACTGCCAGTGATCCGGAGATGTTTACTGACAATGAATTTCCACAACTGCCTCTTTTGTCTTTTTCAGGTGTCCCAATTAATTCCTGCGATGTTTTCCGAAAGTTATTTTTCTGGAAAGTTGAGGTAAAGGTTCATGCGGTCGTGATGATATGGTGACAGGTTACTCTATTGCAGCGCAAACCGCCTTTATTGTAACCACCTTCACCTAATCCGGTAATCCTACCGGTATAGGGAACCTACAGCTCAACTTGGAATCCGAACCACGGAAGCGTTCTGATGTACTTCACATTACGCAGCACCGAGCATGGTGGGTGAACGGTTAACGTTCTGGCCTCGCATTCAGCAGGACGCCGATTCGAATCCCCGTCCGGGCATCCAGATTTGGGTATCCATGGTTTCCCCAAATCACTCCAGGCGAATGCCAGGATGCTCCCTTCAAAAGGCCATGCCCAAATTCCTTTCCGTTCCTTGTCCCCAGTCCCATCCCACCTCTAATGACCTCGATGTCGACGAGGCGTAAAGCCATAAGTAAAAAAAAAAAAAATTACCGCAGCAAGCTGTGTCAGAGGTTCAGGTTAAAGGCCTTTGAAAATCCCCGCGGAGAAGGTATTCGAACCGAGGACCTTTCGTTCTTCAGTCAGACACCTAAACCACTGAGCCACCCTCTGGGCTGGAGGTGCATGACCACGCAGTGGATGAATGCTTTCCCATTCTGCTTTTGTCCTCTCGTTGTTCGCAGCTACTTCTCTCCGGATACTAGATGGTTCTATTCCTGAAAGCTGATGAATCCTGTCAACATGGGTAGCTTCAGGCAGCCTGTCACCAACCTACAGTGATATTGAGGGCCCACATCCATCTGTTTGGTGTGAGATGATGAGAACCAAATTGGTCATGCATCCCTCTGCAACAGTATAACAAAGGGCCATTGTGATGCACGAATAGTTTGTGGTTGGCTGACCCACTGTGATCCAACCAGTTTACGCAGTAAGTTGTTCCTTGTGGAGATTTTCATGCAGTGTTTCTTGTTTACGAGGATGTCACTCCCAGGTATTTTGGGGTGTTACACGTCTGAAGTTCGACACCTGATCACATCACTTGGAACTGACGCTGAGCTTTCCTGTTTTTTAGATGAAACGCACACACTTTAGTTTTTGAAGAGTTAGGTCTTCAGTGGTTTTCCCAATAGGTAGGGTCCAAAAACTACGTGGCTCCATTTTGTTCTCCCTTCAATACCCCCTCCCTTTCTCCCCTCCGCTCCCCCTCCCCTCCCCCTCCCCTATCCATTCCCCCTCATACCTCCCCATAGAACAGAACGTAGATTTACATCCCTTTCCTGGCTATCAGCACAGAAACCAGGAGGTGCATACTCGTAAGTGACAATTACCAGATTGTGCACTAAATTTTGAATTAAATCCAAAGTTTTCCACAATTTAAATGGAATGAAGGCATATCAATGAAACAAAATAAATTGAACAATTGTCTATCCTAGTCATATACATAGATACTAGCACATTAAGTTGGATGCTACGTCGTCCTTAATGTCAAATGAACGGTATCGCACACATATCAAGGAGATAATAGAAATATTACATATTGTCACATCACAGAATTATTTCCAATTTAACAACAGATACTATATTCAAAACGAAGGACTACCTATGGGCTCGCCTGTCTCTGGCATTATGGCAAAAATCTTCATGGACCACATAGAGCACCACATATTTACAAACACAAAATACAGCATAATCTTTTGGTACAGGTATGTTGATGATATTCTTTATTTAATTGATGAACCAGATCATAAAATCACCCAGTTCCACAGTGAAATTTACAACATCCACAGCAACATACAGTATACTATTGAAATGGAGACAAATAGACATCTGAATTTCCTTGACACAACAATTACTAGGAATGACTCACTCCTCTCATTCAACATATACAGAAAACCTACACACACAGACTCAATAATACACAATATATCCAATCACCCTCAAAACCATAAACAGGCAGCACTCAGGCACATGCTAAACAGGTTAAATACCATACCACTATCCAAGAATGATTATGAAACAGAATACAACATAATCACACAAATTGCAAAAAACAATGGGAACACAGAACAACTTATTACACAACTCAATACTAAAATCCAAGAAAAAATACGAAAAAAGACCACACTCAATATTACACACACCAGCACACTGAACAAAAATAAAAAACAATGATACACAATGAGCTACATCAACAAACACAATCACAGAATAAGTAACATACTCAAAAAACAAGGGCTAAAAATTGTATTTCAGACAAACAACACAGTACAGAAACACCTAAACAACCATAATGAAATAGATCAGTACCAGCAATCAGGGATATATGAACTGATTTGCCAACAATGTCAAGCGAAATGCATAGGACAGACAACCAGGAACTTTACTACAAGATACAAAGAACACATCATAGCCATCACATGTACAAATCACTCAAAATTTGCAGAACATTTGTTAGATCACAACCACCAACCCACCACGATTCAAACAGACATGAAAATACTGAAAATAAATAATCACAAGAAACACCTACTTACAGTACAGGAAAGTTACCATATTCACAAAGCCATTTCATCAAAGCAAACTGTACTTAATGAATTCACTCATTTAACAAATGAGACCTTGTTTAAAACATTGAAGAATAACCAAGACACAGGAATATAATACACATAAAAAGTAAATTACAACACTGACACCAATGCACAAACAGAGACATATTTTAATAATACATAGACAAAGACGTTACATTACAAGGAAAAAAATCATTAGGTTGGCATAACTGTAAACGAATGTAAACAACAAGGTTTTGCTGTTCGTCAGATAAAAAATAAAATAAAAAAAAGTGTCAATATCAATAGATTTTGAAAACAGTGGTAGGGTTACCTCGAAAAACAGGGTAACAATAGCTATTCTCATAGTTATGTGGCACCATAATTACAGTTCACGTCACAAAAAAGTGCAAATGGAGCTATTCCTGACCACCATGTAACTGCCTCAACCATAAGTCATAAGTAGAATGTAGTTAATTATTAGTTAGTTGTGTATATTATTATTGTAATTTTGTTAACACCAATATGTATATACATCCACAGTCACTGACGATGCCCCATTCCACAAGGGCGAAACGCGTCTGAGCGTATATCAATAAAACCAGTTGCTAATAGACGGTGTTTTCATTTACAATTGCTCAAAGATAAACACTAGAAGTTGAAATGTTCCATTTTTGACAGCACAGTATTAAGGGTTAGTAACATATTAATCTGCACTAGTTTGTCTTCCGTAATTACAGTCTGGATTACGAGCTCGTTTTTCTCCCCTAAGGACTACTTTGAGTTAATAGCGCGTCCATGTCTAACGAAAAATAGGAGAATATTATGTTTAGCGAGGTAACGTGCTGTCTTAAGATTAAATGATGTAATTTATGGATGACTTGAGTACTCTGTTGGGAAAAGACATAATGTTATTGGCGTTAATGACAAATCACATTAATTATTAGAGCATTTAAGATCAAATAACATACGAGGGTTGGAACTTAAATAGTGACAACACTGCTGTGTAGACACTATGCAATGGAATGTACTATTATAGCTGATAGCACACATTGTTGACATACCTACTTTGCCTCCGAGCAAATGGACTCGCCCGTCCCACGTCCCCGGCGTGCGCACAATCGAGGGAAACACGGTCACTTGTGAGCGAGCGGTCTAACGTGACGGTGTCACTATCTTTTCGAAACAGGAACAACGGAGTTGGATCAAAATGCCATACGACGCTGGTCAGACGCACTTGGAGCTCTATGAGCGCGAAGGAGAGGCTTTCTTACACCGTATCGTAACACTGGATGAGACATGGGCCATATCGTACGAGCCAAAACTGAAACTCCAAGCCAAAGAACGGCGTCATTATGGGTCGCCGCGAAAGTCGAAAGTGCGTCAGAGCCCCAGTATGGTGAAAGTTATGGTGATTCCCTTGTACGACTGTTATGGTGTTATCCTAACGCATTACCAAAGTGAGAAACAGTGGGACAACAGTGAAATAAGTGATTTGTGTATGTGAAAGTTTCTTTGTTTAATTATATATAGTAGTATTGTGTGTGAATGTATGTTATTCAAATTACTATTTTACAGTATATATGTATATATCAAAAAACACTAACACATATCATATACATTCTTACACATTGTTAATTTAATTATGTAACAAATTTTTATGAAATTTGATAAGTTTATGCGTTACTAACTTGTTTTACATCCTGAACAATATTTAGCTATTAGCTGCAAACTATAATTTTATCTTTTGTAGCTCTTGTAATATATTGGAAATATGGGCCCAGAGTAGAAACTAGGTGCTGGGCTATTATGTACCAGGATATAAAAATAAAAATAAAAAATAAAAATAAAAATAACGCATTACGTTCCTCCACGGCAGACCGTCAAATCATAGTATTTCTGTTCGTTTTTGAAGCATGACCTGCGACCAGCTTTGCAAAAGAAGCGGCAACACCTTCTGCGCAACCCACCCATCATTTTGCACGACAATGCGCGGGCGCATACAGCGCAATCTGTGGCTGCTCTGTTCGGTCGATGGGACTGGGAAGTACTGTACCATCCACCATACTCCCCAGACTTAAGTCCCTGTGACTTTGATTTGATTCCGAAGATGAAGGAACCGCTTCGTGGCATTCGCTTCAGAACTGTTCCAGAGATTCGACAGGCAGTAGACCACTCCATTCGCACCATCAACAGAACAGGCTCTGCTAACGGTATACTACGCCTTCCACATCGCTGGCAATGGGTTCTACACAACGCTGGTGACTACTTTGAAGGACAATAACAAGTTGAATAAATAGTTGCCACTATTTAAGTTCCAACTCTCATAGTATAAACTTGCCGTTATCCTAGGGAAAGCGAGTATCGAGCGCTGGTAATTTTTGATTCCACAATACACTCAATGAGAGGATTTATTGTTCTTAACACCCTCGACATATAACATGCTAAATTAGTCTAAACCTAACCGAATATGTCTGTGGATCATAGCCCCTGCTGAGCAACTGTCGTATACTTTGAGGAATTATTTGCTAGTAAAATGGTTTGTTATCATAGTGCTCTGCCATGTTCTATATGTAAGCACAGATACGAAGAATTCCTTTTCTCTAACAATGAACACTTTAGTTTTGTGACTCGACTGATTGAATCACTTAGGCCCATTTCCACTAAACGGCTAGTCGAGCGCTCGATTTCTAATTATTCAATTAAGTCTTTATCCATACTCATTTACGCGACCGCGACTTGGAATTCGTCGTGACTGTAAAAGAACACGCGACTGGAGTCGCAGCGCGCGACTCAATATATATACTGCACAATGCACACTGGGCGACTAGCCACGCGCGACTGACCAACTTTCACGTACAAAAGTATGCAAAATGCACGTAGCTTACGATGTGTATAAACAAATCTACGTCTGTGTTTAAAGATCTGTGAAATATACGCCATCTATTGGCCATTATGTCAGTTGTACAATCGATGTATCGCCTTCCCCTACACAACCTGTAGTTACACTCTCTTTTATTGTTGTTAAGTTTATCAGTTAGTTTGAAACCATTATCACAGACGAAAACATAAGGCAACGGTGTGTTCGTTATCGATGAAATTTGCGTATTTTCTACAATGTTTAGTTCGTTCTTGGTCATTTTTTTAATAGAATGTATTATCTCTTAATATAGATGCGACATTGCATTTTCCGTAAGCTCCAAAGTCAATGCAAATAACAAAGGATGATCGTAAAACGATGTTTTCGTTTTCTTTTTGCTAACGCCATTTATTTCTTCGACGTACATTTTGAAAATGAGCTGATCTGTAGAACACAGTCGCGCACGTAGTCGCTAGCGTCTGCGGTCGCCTGCGACTAGCGGCTTATTGGAAATAGAGCCTTAGACGCAACAGGTAAGTCTGCGCGTGCCAAAGCTGTTATGCACTGACTCGCTTAAAAAAACTTAGGACAGATATACCTTACTGAGCAAAATTTATCCAGTATTGGTTTGCATTTTTTCTAACTTATGAGTACCTACTTAAATCATCTTAGAATTAATGAATGTGACGCCATGAAATAAACACCATATTGGAATGAAGTTTGTACAACGTACTGCTTATATGACTGCAAAATATTGATTACCAGAGCAGTATATCAGTTAAAACCTAACAAAGTTAATATCATGTGGGATCCAAAGGTATTGGTACTAAATCGAAGAGACTTCTGATGATGTTGTGAATCGCTGGACACGCTGCTTGCATCTCCGTACACGATTCGTTAAAGCCTACAGCTAGAACATTTAAACAGTCAGTTGCCAAATATACATATGACGCGAAGAAGGCTTGAACATTTCTCGTAACCTGTGTTTAACAAATGTCTTCCTCAAATATAATATCAGGAGCGTTCCGAAGAAAGGGATAGAGTTCTGTCTCAGCAAGACCCTGATGTAGTGGTTGCCATTGAGGTTTCACTTATTTCGGTGCAGCCGTGATAGTGTATTATATCCAGTATCGTTCCACGCCATCAAATTCTACGTTCGACTAATACGACGCTCTAAAATACCTACTGATACTAAATGCTGTCACCGACACTTTCCGCTGTGAATTGTGTAGGAAGACAATGCCATACATGTTTCATTATTCCAATGTTGTATTTTAACTTGCAGCAAAGCTAAATGGTCCCCATTACTGCATAAGAAACAAATTTCTCACTACATAGTAACATTTTGCTGTTCAACACCAAATTTTTAATGCACGATTATAAGCAGCTCACTTACCTTCATGCAACATCTTTTTTAATGAATTATGTCAGAAAAGAGCCACATATCTACTTACCATGGGCGCTAATAACTGAAAATTCGTCACACCCTAAACCCAATAACTCTACTGAACAGATCCCCACTTCTCTTCGCTTACGCCCCTAACAGAACTGTTCACGTGGTACTGCTGGACCTAAACATGTGCAGCCTCTCTGTATTTTTAACTATGTGCATATTATATACTTCTTTGCATGTTTTGTAACCTTCAGATGGTCATAATATTTCTTGTCACTGAGCGGTCTGATGGCTCAGTGGCTAACGTGTCTGACTGGGCATAGAATGATTCCCGGTTCGAATCCCTGCCTCGGCGGGAATTTTCATAGGCTCTTAACCCTACCTTCACCTCTGGCACAGCTTGCTGTATAATGTGAAGTACGCCCGAACGCTTCCGTGGTTCGGATTCCACTTTAAACTGTAGGTCCCCTGTACCCGGTACCTTTGCCGGGTTAGGTTAAGGCGGCTTCGATAGGGGCGGAATGCGCAGCCAATAGAAACCCTATCACCAGGTCATTACGATCACACGGAATTATAATCATTATTATAATATATCTTAACGTGATACCAGTATTGAAGATGGATGTGTCCCACACTTCGGAGAAAGAGAATACGTAAATGCAAATGATGTAAAATGAGTTTTAATTCTGCGTTATCCTTGCGAATGAAATACGATGAAGCGTTAAAAATGAATAGCGAGATTGGTGGTTTTAAGTGGATGTAAAAATTAACGGTTTGTTTGTAGTTATTGTTTCACTAGTGTAAGCCCGAGACCGTTTTTTTTTTTTTTTTTTTTTTTTTTTTTTTTTTTTTTTTTTTTTTTTTTTTTGCTTATCTGTCACGGTTCCAGTATAGTTCCAGTTTTGGGGATCACAGATTAAGACGGGTTGACCTTATCTGGCCAATACGAACTTGACCTGTGTTTCACCCTTAGGTTGAATAAAATCTCTTGAGCTTGAAGAACTCAGAAGAATTAATAGACGTATTAAACACGAACAGAGATGATCGTGTTATCGTATAATTGTTTCACAGGTCGTAGTTGCTAGGCTCGAACTTGTTGAAATACAAACTTGACCCCACATGTTCACTCTATAAATTTATAGAATTTCTGTTTAAAGGGAGTGCGCAATTGCTTCGAAAGCATCACATTGTTTTTGACTGAGACTGTGCAGACATTCATAATGTAACCTATCGTCATAGTATCAATAACGGCCAGATTCCTGATTATTAAACAGCAACACCGAAGAAATTAATTGCCAGAATACTCGATTTGGTAATATATTTGGTCTGATATTCACTTTAAATAACATAATAACTAACGAACAGCGAACATGAACAAAGGCCATTAATGAAAGTGGTCAGTAAAGTTCGTAAAAAGCAAAAAAACCGTAATGTTAACTTTGGTCAGCCAGTAATACAGTATAAGCGAAAGTTTTAATTAAATTGAAATTTCGCCTAGACCGGAGTGACAATTGGCATTCGTTGTTATAGGAGAAACCGTGAATGATTTAAGATTTTTAAAACGTTTTTTATGTTACTTTCATTAGCGACATATTGATGAAAACTACTGGCAGTTCCACGTTTCTTCAGGCTTGAAGTTCTTCCATATTTTTTAAGAATTAAAAGCTACGAAAAGCAAAATTAATTAACGTATTCAGGCAATTAATTTCACAGCAGTTGCTTAACTATTTAACTGTGCTCTTACCCTCCAATTTCATAAATATCTCTGGTCGCTATTATTTTGTGTGAGAAGTTCAGCTCGTGACGTCACCGTTCTCCAGCCAATAGCTATGGAGGTGAGTGAGTGAGTGAGCTTAAGGAATTATATAGCAGATACTAAATATTTATGCGAAACACAACCCAACAGAGTTACATTTGTGGACAGTATTAAACGTTATGTATATCAAAATACCATTGAAAATGCGATATGTAAGTTACAAAACCTCTTCGTACACAGTATTTGTGATAGAAATATGATCATCAGTAACTTTTTGACTAAATGTATCCATAACATAAGCAAAAATATCTTAAAAGCATCGTACTCCAAAAACGTTATAATACAGTGACAGTATTTGAGTCGTATTTAAGTAACCGGTGTCACTGTAAAAACATTAAATAGCTAAACGTATTAAAATAACAATTGTTTGCAAAAACATTGCAGAAATTGTTGTATGTTTTTAAATTTGTATAGGGATTTAAATATAAAGGATATTGATTGAAATATTGAATCGATTAGCTGTGTATAAGACGACATTCCGCCAGTGCTTTATAGACGCATCCAGGGAAAATTCTAGGGACAAATTTTCGAATTGTAAATAAATAATACAATGCGCAATTCCAAATTAATTATTGACGGTATAGTCACACGTACCACCCATACACAGACGGTCACTTGGTATACAGTCCTAAAGATTTAAATATGTACAATATTTTACGCTTTTAGCAGGAGTCATATTAATTACATGTTCCACTTACTTTTGCGGGATTAGATATGTACCTGAACCTACCAAATTCTTAGTTGTAAGAGGTACATCACTTCTCATATGACCAGGCTTTTGAGTCGACTCAAAGGCGTACTCTCCATCCCATTTTTCACTCTGTTTGTCCTTAAGGGACTGCGGCGATTGTAATGGTGGCCACGCCATGCAGCCCAATGGTACGAATCAGCACGCGCCACAGCCTAGCCCTCGCCACCTCGCACCCACATCCCCATTACGTTACCTAATGTCGTTTCAGCAACCCGGGCGTTTGATGTTTACCGACTGGGCAAGGAATAGATGCGCGCCATCCCTGCGAGCAGAAGCGGCTCCCTTCCCACGGCCCGCTGTTCATAGCTACATCGGCGCGACCGGCAAATGCATAGGCCGTGGGAAGCCACCTTAATATTCCAGGTATAGTAATTCACCTACTGCCTGCCAAGATCCTGTTGACAGCATAGAGGAATATACGATGTGTTGTGCAAGAAATTTTCCTGCACTTTGGTTTGTAAACAGGTCGCCCAACGGCGCATGAATCAGGAAAAATCAGCGGTTTGTGCATTCAGAAGGCAATGTGAAACGACTGCATTAGGACGCAAGAGTGTATTAAGGTCTTAAAATTTCATAATGATGGCTTCTTTCTTGGGTAAAACATTCCGGAGGTTAAATAATTCCCCAGTGATTGTTGGTAGCGTAAATGTGGAATGCGAAAGATTCAGCAGTATTTTTTAGAAACATAAAAATTTACGTATTAGCATTAAAGATACCTCTTTGAAGCTCGAAAGAAAAATCAGGCAATGGAATAAATACACAGTGAAACAGAATGACGGTGATTTCCTTAACCATTGTGTACCTAAACGAGAGCAAGTGTTGCTCTTGACGATGCAGAAAAATCTGCCTTAAGCACAGAATCTAATATGTCTTTGGAAAACTTAAATTCGAATAAAGCAAGAGAAGTTGCTGCGATTCTGTGGGGAGTGCTTAAAACTCTAGGAGAAGAAAGAGTCAATCAGGAAGATGTAAAGAATAACATAAATTTGAATCCAGAACATGGGCATAGGAATGCAGCTAAACTGTTCCAATCATAAAGTAGCGTATTATTAGGCAGTAGAAAATAAAAGCGTAAAGTAACAATGTTGTGCAGGGAAAGCAGCATGGATACCTCCATTATATTTATAACTAGCAGTAGGGAAAAAGATGGACAAATTAAGGATAATATTTGTTAATCAATCCGAAATAATATACGTGAAGGTCGTTGGAACAGGAACGTTGAAACCGTTAGACACTACAAAATTTCATTTTGTGTGTCGGTAGCTAGCAGAACTGATGCACGAATGTCTTGTAGTAACCGAAGGTGCAGATTTGCTTGCACACGACTTATTAAGTCGCGAATTCCTGAACTATCAATTAACAATTGATTCCACTACCAGTAGAATAGTAGTGGCCAAAAAATGTGAACAGATGGAAAGTTAAGAGAAGATCCTGCATCCACAGAGACAGCAGAGCCTTGAGAGAACCAGTCGGTAAAAGCAGGACCCAGAGAGGTCATAATGACACGGGCAGACAGGAACGCCAGACGACTATCATTCCCAAACAGGAATTACGTTCCGGTGCTACATGCCTGAGACGCTCGTAAAAGTTACTCGGACAGATGTTCAACGCTACTGAGAGGAAGTAAAGTTTCCTTGTCCTACAGTAGAGGTGAAAGAAATGATTATCGAAATATCTGAAGATCAAGTGGTACGACAGCACCACGTTGAGAACAGAAAGTGGAACTCGAGTGGTTACAGACACTCAAACTTGAGGTCTTCTTCTTCACCACCTTTTCGCAACATTTTAGTGATCGGCTGATTTAGATGAGTTTTACTGATCGTTAGGAATGGTCAAATATAGAGCTATGGTTTTACGACCACATGCCCTTGCTGACGCCAAGCATTTTATACCTACTGCCAGGTTGTACTAAATACTAATGGGAGAAGTGAAGTTTTGCCATCTGTCTGTCAAACGTGTAACTATGTTCAGTGCGTGAGAAAGTGTATTATTTGTTTGTGAAAGTGTAGTTTATGAGGTGGAGATTGAGGTCCGTCCTGCATTCGTTTTGATGGCTGCGGAAAATCGCCTAAAAGCAACAACTAGGACGGCCGGTACGTGGAGGCCTGGACTCGTGCCCGGTCCCATTGTACCTCTCCAGATCCAGTGTGCGGCAGCCACACTGACGGGTTCAATTCAACAGACGGTACAGATCGAAAATTGGCGATGAAAGAGACACAAGTATGAAAGTTTGTGCTGCGTATCACGACATTTTTCATCTACCAGGATATAAATGTATTTTACATCCACAGTGAAGAACCAAATAACATTGGTACCGCCTTTCAAACATACGTCCACATCGTTTCACCCACCCCCAGAATTGGGGATGCATTTATTAAAAAGAAGTAAAGCGTTCTGCCAATAGTTTAGAAATTCAAAGCGAATCTTGCCGCTACTTCGGAATGGTGCGATTAATGGCAATTTAAACTTAATCACAAATAATGAACTGATAATGCGCAAAACGAATGATAAGGGATCCTTTTTTGCATCAGTACAACGTAATCTATACTAGTCCTGATGGGGCTGAATCCTTTAAATATTTGAGCGTAGCAGTACAAAAGAACATGAAGTGAGATCAGAATATAAGTTTGGTCTACATGTAAAGCGATTTCTAAATTGCGATTCATAAGTCGATTTTAAAAGAGCAGTGTCACATATATAAAAGGAAGTACCATATTACGTACTAGAGAGTCCTGATCTGGAGTACTATGGGATCTGTATCGCAGAGGAATGATTTTTAGTATTCACCTCGCTTAGTGACTACTTGTTAAAGTCCTTACTAAAGTGTTGTAGACTAGGATTGTCTGGCAGACTTGACGTTATAGTTTCGGGTTGATTTTTTGGCAAACATTCCAACATCCACATTTAAGGCTGCAAATAACCACTTCGTTAACCAAAACAATTTGGGTCGCAATGACAGTAAAAACAAGGTTCCTGACAGATGGTAATATGCATTCCTTCTTCCCTTTAGCCGTCAGGGATTGGAAGGTAAAGAGAAAAGATTAATTCTGGTTTAAAGCACCCTCTGTCACCCACAATTCTGTGAATTACTAGGTATCTACATTGAAGTGTCAAAAGTTATGGATACTTCCTAATGACATGTGAGACCTCATTTTGCCAGGCGAAGTAGTGAAACCCGACGTTGCATTGATTCAACAAGTCGCTGGAAGCTCCTTGAAGACATATGCAGCCACGCTTCCCCTACAGCCGTCCATAATTGCAAAATTGTTGCCGGTGCAGAACGTTGTGCATGAACTGGCCTTTCGATCATGTCTCAGATATATTCGATCCATCATTGTTCGGGAACTTGAAGGCCATGAATGGCTGGAATGGTCTCCAAGTAGTTGAACATAACTATTTCCAATAAAAGGTACGTTCAGTTTGACCAGAAGCCCTAGTAAATGCCATGTAGAAACAGCGCAAATCAGGATGGTGCCACCACCAGCTTCATAACAACCTGGGTCCATGGCCTTATGGGATCTGCGCCAACTTCGAACCATACCATCAGCTCTTAACAACTGTAATCGTGACTCATCTTACCATTCAACGTTTTTCCAATCATGTAGGGTCTAATGCAATATGGTTACGAGCCCAAGAGAGGCGCTGCAGCCGATCGTGTTTAGTTAGCAGAGGCACTCGCGTCGGCCTTCTGCTGCCATATCCCATCAACGACAAATTTCGCTCCACTGTCGGCACAGACACATCTGTCGTATATTCCACCTGTCAGTACTGATACCTCTGCGTTGGTTATTAAGTGAACGTGGTTGGTCACTGCGTTGTCCACGGCGATAGGTAATTCCGGAAATTACGTATTCATGGCACACTTCTTGACGATGTCGAAGGAGAAATGTTGAAATCAGAAACAATTACCGAAATAGAATTCATCATAGTTTTAGCGCTAACTACTTTTCCGCGTTCAAAGTTATGTTAATCGATGTCGTACAGCCATAATCACGTCATAAAACCTTTCACACGACTCAAGAGAGCACAAATAAAAGCTCAGACACTGCACGGAACATTTTTACGTGCCTTCCGCGGTGCTACCACAATCTGGGTATTTCGTCTTTCTGTCCCACGAATTTCTAGCGTTTCAGTGAATGTAGTCTACAACCAAAAGGAGCGATTAGAAAGAACAACAGCACCTTGAATTATTCCCTTCTCCTCTTATCGAAAAATGTTTAATATAGGTGAAAGGTGGTCAGTAAGAGTGAATCTCAATGATATCATTGCTACGTTGTATAGATCCGCTGCGTAAAGTTCTTTACTATTTCCGACTTAACTTATGGAAACCATTAAATTGTGTTGGATACCAAGTCCATGTAAATAGATTTTATCATTCCCCATAGTTAATACGGATTGAGTCATCCAAATATTGAAATAAAAACCATTTCTGCTTAATTTGATTGTTTGATGAACAATGTATTGTGTTGCAAGGAGAAAAGTTGTAAGTCTATATCCGCGATATTGTGTGATATGCGTTCTTCATTGCAAAGCACAATAATAGAAAGCCCGAAGTTTCTGAATTTCTGAGAGAGCATAATTTAAAAATACAGGTGAATAAATGAACATTATTTTGGGTGGAGTTGCTTATCTCGTCTTCCAAAACCGTCGTTAGTGCTTAATTGATTTTAACCCAAATTACGAAAATCTGTTTCTTTAAAATATCTCCTAGCCATTTACAAAACGTTTCTTTAACTCTCTCATAATTTTCATCTAATTAAATGCTTAACGTATCCAATAACTATTTTGATACATATGTCCTTCTGGAGGCCATGCCTATAACCGTTTATAGCGGTGATTGGATCCAGTGATCTGGTTGGCTGACTGTCGATTCACATAATGCCTTAGCCCAGTCTTGTTCCAATATTTAAAGCGTTATAAAGAAGAAGTACAAACCTTAATAATCCATGCAGTGCATACATGTTCTATGTGCATGCCTATTGGAGACGATCAATTGCAGCACTAAATACATTTGAATGCGACTAGCTACGAAGAACCATGTATTTCTATTTGTTGTATGCGAAGACATAGGAATTTATTTTTAATTACAGAGTTACTCTTCGTAAGAAAACGCTATATACCGATCGTGGTGGATGAGCGGTTAACACTCTAGCCTCGCATTCGAGTGGACTCCGGATGGAATCACCGTCCGGGCATCCAGATTTGGGTTTTCCATGGTTTCCCCAAATCACTCCAGGCGAATGCCGGAATGCTTCAGTCAAAATGCCATGGTCAAATTCCTTCTCGTTCCTTGTTCCCAGTCCTATGCCACCACTAATGAATTCGACGTCGACGAGGCGTAAAGCCATAAGTAAAAAAAAAGAATACGCTATAGCCACTAGTTTAGTTACTATTAATTCTTTAGGCAGCTGGAGGTGTATCGTGTTAGAAGCTAATTTTGAATAGCATTTTTATCCTGTCGTCAGACTCTCCATTGGTTAAATGCATTCTTCCATCTCCTCATATCTCGAGCCGACCTCTTCATCTCAGCATAACACTCACAATTTTAGAAATATTCGCGATAGTTAAAACAACTTGAGCTACCGTTGCTTATCGTAATTTCCTAAGAGAATCGTTTGTAATTATAGTAGGTGTAGGCTGTCAGTTTTTCGTTGTTAATATATCTGATATCGTATCGCTTGGCCGCCATCTTGGGCTTGCAACCTTATTCTCCCTCTACTATCCCACTATTCTCGAATTTTATGTCTCATACGACTCCTACAGTCTCTCTTAACATGTCCCAGTTCAGCGCATTGGCTACATTTTACTGTTGATTTTGTGGATTATTTACTTCTCTTACTAACCTATACCCCCACAAGCGATAATTTAAACGATACCATTCTCTTAAGAAATTTATCTTAGGTAATGGTAACTTGAACTAACCATCGTTGGATCCTCACAGGATTTTTATTGAAGGTTAGGCGAGTCAATGTTAATAAGCTACAGATAATTAAAGCTAAGTGAATCCTAGCAGTTAATGGGCCCCTTCCATAATTAATGATTGAATAGCCAGTATGGTAGTATAACTGTGCAATCACAAAACTCCGAAATATTATCATCCCTCACTGTACAGGCAACAAAAACACACGTACTTCTTTATCAAAGTCCATTTTGGTTTGTTAATTTTTGGGATACACCTAAGCGTCATCAATGACCTACAGGAAATAAATAGTTCCTTGACGGTTATGCTGTGCTATGTTTTAAGGTGGTCGGGAACAGTGGCGGATCCAGCATTTTGGTTTAGGGAGGAAGGGGTGGTATGACTTGTACGAGGTAGGAGGGGGGGGGGGCGCCGACGACAGGAAATAGCTAAAAAAAAGTCCCCAAAATTACGATGCTTTATGCTTACATGCTTTATGGGGTGGGGGCCTAGAGCCCCTTAGGAGGCATCCATAAATTACGTGAGGTGAAATAGGGGGGGGGGGAGGTCCGGCGAAATCTCACCAGATCTCACCAAGGGGGGGGAGGGGGTCCGAAAATCCGGAAAAACACCTCACGTAATTTATGGATGTCCCCTTAGCCCCCTTGTCAGGATATCTGTGTCTCGTCTTCGCTACTGACTTTTGCACTCCTCATTTTAATAATTACAGAAATTTCCATATCTTTTTGAATAGTGGTATCCAACATTCCTGATATAACAAAATTTATCAAGTAAATCGTGGTATTATCAGATGTTTTTATTAACAAAGCTACTAATGATATAAATGCTCATGAAATGAGTACAGGTGTGTGTTATTCGTTACACATGTGTCGAATAAAAAGTATTGTATTGTTAAAATTGCATGAATCATTCCCATGGAATCCTGGATCTAAGATCAGCAATATTTTAATTTCGCAATATACATATTGGAATCAATTAGTCTAGGAAGCAGGACGGTCAAACTGAGTTTCATTATTTTTCCAACAAGGGAAATGGCATCGTTGGCATCGACCAGCGCTAAAAATTTTCTTTTCAGTAGTAGAGTAGACAAAGACTCATAGTAAACACTGGATCAAGAGTTTTAGTTGGCGTTCTTGAGATTTTTTTTTTCTTATTGCTTTACGCCTCGTCGACGGCTAAGGTCATTAGAGGCGGGATGGGACTGGGGACAAGGAACGGGAAGGAATTCGGGCATGGCCTTTCTGAAGGAGGTCTTGTGATTTCAAAAACCTTGTTTGGTAAAAGTTTTCTGGACAGTTCTGTGTTGCAGTTAGAGATTTAGGTTTAGAGATGTTGGGAGGGAGAATTGTATGACAGTTTGATGTACCACGGAATACCATGCTTATATGTTACAGAACCACCTAAATGGTTCGTTTTTCATCTTCTCCTGCACGTTATCCTACCAAATATACGCAACTGTCAAACAAGCCCTATACGTTCCAGGCGGTACATCCAGGCAATTCAAAATTGTGAACACTAAAGCACTCAAGAAAGTTTTTGCAGTTGATTTCTTTTGCAATAAGATATTATGGCTGCCTTCCAATACCTTCAGTTCTAACTCCAAATTTTAAATGACAATACGTGCAGCGAATACATGCGAAAAAAATCACCATTACATTCCTATTGTCGGAGAAATTTCTAGGGTCAAAGATAGTGACTGGATATCTCTTAGCAACAAAAAACTGATCTTCTTACCAGCTATTAAGGAAAAATATTTAAAAGAGCGGTAAATTTCGCATTAAGAAAGATGGTCTAGTAGCTGAAAGACACATTTGCACGCTATTGTGACGCCGGTGAGATATAAACCACGTTTTTAAGAAGGTTTTAAGTTCCGTGCAACACAAGCCGTGTGGTATCGATAAAAGTAACAAATTGTAACAATACCACCACCTTTTTTCATGTTTGTCAACCCTATAATTAATTATACGTAGGGAAGATCAATTATGTTCGTCATGGCTAATATAAGTTTGTTTGTTAATAATTCAGAACACTCAATTTTAAAAAAAAAGTTTTTATAGTGTGCCTCAGCAGTGGCTACTACATTTTTGCTTAATTTTAATAATTTTAAACTTTGTACTATGTTTAGAGCAACCCTTTAATTTCAAATGCCGTTAAGAACTTTATGATTTTTTTAAAAAGGGATTTTAATATTAAGAGATTGATTGCCCTAGTCTTCAGCTATTGATGGTTAGCCAAACCACCGACCTGGGAAGCGATTATCGAGGAAAACTCGAACATCCGTGAGGAAATGAGGTGGTGCAGCATCTTGTTGGTAGTAAACTATCCCATCTCAGTTATCTTCATCGATCTGTTAGTTAACAAGTTTTCAGGTGTATCCAGATACACAATAACAGTGACAGTTTTCTCCATGAAGAAGAAAGGGCTAAGACAAGCTGTATCAACAAAGTTCTTGTGCAATGAGTAAATTGTGGGCGTGTTTGGCGGTTATTTAGCGTATTCGGTGCGAAATTTAGGCCGAACAGTTGTTAAGAGTTCGTTTCACGAAACCAAAACACACAGCGAGCACGCTCTGCACCAGTGAAAGTAGCCATTTTAACTGTGCTGGCGTTCCTGGTGGCAGAATTGTGTACTGATGCACTACGTGCTTCAAACTTGAGGTTATTTGCTACAAAATTACACATTTACCGATTCTGTAAGTTATCTCAACAAATGTCTATATCATTCCAAAGTTTTTATTTTTATTTTTATTTTTTTGAATGGCATTTGGCACAGAAGGCCATACAGCCAGCTCAATGTAATTTTTTAGTTTTCAGTGTATAAGTCATCATCCAGTATATATTGTATTTTCCAATGTATGGACGCCAGAGGACGGACAGGACGGACAGACATTCACACAGACACACAACACTTAAACATCCATGCCCATGGCCGGATTCGAACCGGCGGCCTTCGGCACGCGGAGCTAGCACTCTAGCCCCTACGCTACCGAGGCCGGCCATTCCAAAGTTGTAAAGTCCTTTTTGTCTCACTCTGTATTTAATGTATCAGATATATTAATTTAAAGGCATACTGTCGACTGGTATTCAGTTACCTAAGGTGTAAGTCAGCAAAATATCTTCCTCGATAGTTGTAAACGACCTACAGACCTTGCCCATCTTGTTTGAAGTGGGTTACACGATATTGTTCAGTTTGAGCATAGAGATAAAGACTTCTCAGAAATAAGTAAACGTTATTTCTAAGAAATACTGGTTAAATAAGAAAACAATAAAGACAATGAACGTTAACCAACAGTATGTAATGCCTTGGAAACGCTCTATCATTTTATAAAATACTAGCCTCATACCCACGACTTCGTACGCGTGGATTAAGAATTTTTTTGCCAGAATTAAATATAAAAAGTTGTTGGTAACGAAGGATTGGTCCCAAACAATATCGAGTCGGCATAATATGACTGGAAAGCTATCACTATATCACTCTACCGTCGCACCTGCCTCTTGAAGTGAATCAATTTCCAACATATTTCTGTCACTATTCGATAAGATTTCAAAATTTCGTGACTACAACTGTTAATCATACTGGAAAAAATATCCTGTGCCCTTCATACAGCTTTCCTTATAAAATTCCATCACAACTATATAGCCATATAGTCGTCAAAACGTAACAAAAAGACAGAGACTTACTTCCGTATTTATATTAGTATTACTATGGTTCACACTCACACACTGACTGCGAACAACACCTGAGGGATCATTATAACGTAAAAAAGTGTACACCTACAAAATTGCAAGACTACCTACGATTTGCCTTGCATTGCACCCCTAACTTTATAATACCTACAGTTTAACATTCAATCCAAATAACCTATGGCCCATGCCTGACACATACGATGAAAAACAATTTTTAAAAATCTTAGCCTCCACGCAGATTTGAACCGGAGACCACGTTCGTAAGCTGCCAGTTCACTACACGAAAACACGGTCTGGAGACGTCCACATCCAACGTGTCTGTCTATCGCCGTATTTCTAAGTAATGACACAACATGTATTATTTATACAGATGATTTTTCAACCAAATGTAGACAGTATTTTTCTCCTTGTTTCAAAGGATAAGTGTGCAAAGTTTCATCGAGATCGGATGAAAACTGTGGATTTGTATGAAGAACAAACAAACCAACAAACAAACCAACCAAGCAACCAACCAACAAACAAACATACATTCATCTTTATATATAAAGATTATGTTTCAACAAACAAAAAGATGTGACGATTAACAACAGCACTGGTAGCTGATAACAATACACTGAAAAGCCAAAAGTCATGGCATACCTCCTAATGCCGTGTGGTACCCCTTTCGCACGCGAAGTGCAGAAGACGTGGGACTGGCGCAACAAGTCGTCGGAAGTCCACCGAAGAGATATCCAGGAATGTTTCCTCTACAGCCGCAAGTAACTGCGAAAGTGTTGTCGGTGCAGGATGTACTGCTCGAACTGGCCATTCCATCATGTCCCAGTTATATGGATGAGATTCAGATCTGGCGATCTATGTGGCCAAATGATATGCTGGAATTATGCAGAATGTTCTTCAAACCAACCCTTAACGATTTTGGCCCAGTGACATGGCGCATTGTCGTCACCGGAAATTCCATCATTTTTGTGAACATGAAGGCCATGAATAGCTCCAAATAGTCTCTATTTACCAGAAAATAGCCATTTCCAGTCAATAGTTGGTTCAGTATGACCAGATGTCCCAGTATATGCCTTGTAAACACAGGTCGTATCTGAATGAAACGTCCACCAGCTTGCACAGTGTCTTCCTGTCAACCTGGGTACATGGCCTTGTGTGGTATGCGCCACACTCGAACCCTGCCATCAGCTCTTCCCAACTGGAATCGTGACTCATCTGAATACGCAACTTTTTCCAGTCATCTAGGCTGATATGTTCAGAGTATGGTTGTGACTGAGTTTGTCTTCACGGATGCGGATGTCCAGATGCGGGAGCGGATGCGGATGTTCAGAAGCGGAAGCGGAAGCGTATGTCCGGATGCGGAAGCGGATGCGGAGGTGTAAAAATAAGTTTATAATTATTAGATTTTAATATATTATTAAAAATAAACTTAAAACCAAAATAAGTTTATTTTTATTCCAAATTTTGTATTTTTAATAATAAAAGTCTGTTTCCATATACAGGGTGTCCAGAAAAGGACTCCCTGATTTCAAAATTAAATATCTCGAAAACAAAGATCGATAGAGGAATGCAGTAAACGGTATGTTTATTGTGACAGCTGTAAGAAGTGTATACAGCAGTGTGAAATAATAGTTACAAAAGCTGCTAACAGATGGCGCTGTACGCTCATATCAGCATACATAAGTGAAATAATCGTATGAAAACAATCTTTGCAAACAATCACATCACAATGTTTTCAAAATGTTCACCATTGGCACGTTTCAATGGTGGAACTGATCGCCCTGAGCTTCGTATCACTATTTAGGCATTACGTATGGCGATTACAGCGCCATCTGTTAGCAGCTTTTGTAACTATTATTTCACACTGCTGTATACACTTCTTACAGCTGTCACAATAAACATACCGTTTACTGCATTCCTCTATCGATCTTTGTTTTCGAGATATTTAATTTTGAAATCAGGGAGTCCTTTTCTGGACACCCTGTAACATTGCGATATTGATTTGACCATCCAGGAGGTTGGAAGACGTGGCAAGAGAGAGGCTTTCTGTTCGTCTTCGGCTGTGTACTGGGCTGAGCCACCTGACTGGCAGGGGCATTTCTGTTCCGAATGCGGGAGAGTGTCTCACATGCCGTGGTCCCGTCTTCGATCCACGCTGGCTGCAGTCGCAGACTCACAACGGTAAAGTGTTAACCACCGAAGCCATATGTCGTGCATTTTATGAAGCTGCTAGTGACCTATAAGCGACTTTGGGATGAGATATCAGTGCTCGAACTTGATAATAAAACCCCACAGAGCTAAAAGGCATAATCGTATAGAACCACATGTGTTCTTTCAAAACGTTTTACTTTCTTTAACTTTTATATTACGTTTTGTACAATTTCAAATGGCATCTATGAACCATTTGTGTCACCCGAATTATTTGAATTATAAATCATACTGATCTTTATCATCATATCAGAGATTATTGTAATGTAATTTGAATGTTGGCTGTTCATACAATATCTTGATATTAATTATTTAATTTGAATCATAAATTCATTTTGTTTGCTTTGATAAAACGGCTAATTGTAGGTATTGGCGTTGCTTTGCTATATTTAAATTTTCTATATTAAGCTTAACGTTAAATACGCCCAGGCCTGAACTTGCCAGCGATAATTAATAAATGTCTCATTGTGGCAGTTTACCTGTAATCCTGACAAAAACTCGCTGAACGTTAAATTTAAATTACCCAGAAAATTCAATACCATTTTAAAAAATCAATAATTACTATGGTTACAAAATTAAATCATACCAAACCTCATTGAACCAACCGCTCACTGTACAACTTGTAGGACCTACGATGATCCGATTTCCCGATAAAAGACTCTTGATGGGCCCTGAAAGGGGTTACAGGACTACTTGCAGGTCGTGTAGGACGTTGTTGGAATCCCGGACAAACAACAAGGGTCCCTGCCGTCCAACAAACTATGGCGTTGGATCAAAATTGGACGAAACATCCCACGAGTGTGCGATAAGGACACTTGTGTGCCGTAAGTACGAGTGGAAAGGACTGCTTGGAACATTTTGTTGGACCCCTTCTAGTTGTGTGATGCGTGAGCAATCCTACAGTAATTCTACACCGATGTTCTATAAGTTGGACCGTGAATAGGCCGCTTTACTTTACATGCAAGTTCAAATTTGTAAATTCGTCGCTTAAGTAACAACACCGTTCAGTACATTGTTACTTTTATTGCAAAATCGTAAGAAAAAGACAATCACGTTGTTGTCATCTAAGTGACGATGGACCGAATCTCGTACAAAGAGGAAAACATAATATATATATTGCAATATAAACAAAACCTCCATTATACATCCGCATTAAAAGTTGCGGATGCAGTTGCGGAAGCGGAGGCATGATTTCACCCGAACGTTCCGCACTTATGGATGCGGAGCTCCGATACATCCCTAGTTCAGAGAGGCGCTGCAGCCGATGCAGTTTTGTTGGCAGAGGCACTCGCGTCGGTCTTCTGCTGCCATATCCCCTCAACAAGAAATTTCGCTGCACTGTCCACACGGACATGTAAGTCCCACATTGAGTGTTGCTGTTCTCCGGCGCAGTGCTGCCTGTCTGTCAACACTGACACCTCGACGCAGATGACGCTGGTCTTGGTCATTAAGTTGACGTGGTTGTCCATGGTGGAAGGTAATGACGGAAATTAGACATTGACGGCAAACTCTTGACACTGTGGACCAAGGAATGTTGAATTCATGAGCAAACTCCGAAATGGAATGCCCTGTGCGTGTAGCTCCAACAACCATTCCGCTTTAAAAGCCTGTTAATTTATGTCGAACGGCCATAATCACGTCGGAATACCTTTCACACGACTCGCGAAAGTACAAATGTAAGCCCGGACATTGCACGGCACATATTTTCCACGGTGCTACTGTCATCTGAATATTTACTTATTCCTTTCCTTAACTTTTTGCATTTCAGTGTATTTCATTTATAAGGCTGGAAAAGACTTTTTTCTTAACTATAGCGTTGTTTATATGCTTCCTCAACAAGTATTTGTATTTCCCATGTTAATGTAGTGCATACTATGGACGAAAAAATAGAACGTAACCCTTGAATAAAACCATCCAGCCCTTCGGCCGAAATCGAACCGGCTATCATCAGTACGTGAATCCAGCACGTTAGTAGTCTAGAAAGAATTTTGAATCGAATAATGTACAGAATATAGGTCAATTGCGGAAATTGGGCTTGTTTCCACACTTCGTTTACCCTTCCAAATACTTCTCATTGGAGGTTGTGTTTCAGAGTACGGGTTACCATGTTGGCCTCTAAATGTTAGGGTCGCCAGTTTGAGTCCTGCCTCAGGTATGGGAGTGTCTACGCGGTATCGCCTGTGCTGTTGTGGAAACAAATATTTGAATGATAATATACGTATACTCAGAGAACTAATAAAGACTAGACAAATAAATATATATATATAGCATCAGCGTGAAGCTGGCCGAAAGACTATAAAAAGCCAAAAGGCATATTTTAAACATAAAAAAGATTGTGGTTTTCGTCCTAACGGAACGTAGTTGCTAGTGCACTTTATTCGCGTTGCTAGGGTTATCAGTTCGGTTTCAGGATAGAGCAATGATGTTTTTACTGAAATTTATGGATAATGAGTGCAAGCATGCAAAAAAAAAAAAAAAATATATATATATAAATACAAACCTGGTGATTAGTTTCAATTGACAAGTAGCCACTGTTAAATGGGACATATTTTGCGTTTTAAAAACGCAATGAAATTTTCAGCTTATGCCTACTGGGAATTTGTGGCGATTAAATAAATTTGTCACAACATGGTTGACGAAGTCACAGTCCTTTAAGTTGCAGTAACAAACTAATGCCAATTGCCTCTTTTAAATTTTCCAATCATTAAGGAAGTTAAGTGGATGTAAACATACATGGATTTTATTACTACAGTAGTAAAACGAGTTTTGTCTACAGAATGTAGTACATCTTCCTTAGAAACAATTCCTCATTTATATCAACTTAAGTTCCATTTTTACGACACCTGTCAATTTGACTCCTCCATTTCTTCCTACAATTTCACTGATTTGTCTCTTTAAAACTCTCTGTCGATTAAGACTGATGCGTAACGCGTTTATTCCTTATAACTTTTGTTAACAGACCATTCGCTGAAAATGCTCTGAATAGCTAACAGATTCATTTTGAAAGTTATGATTGCAAGTTAGTGCGATTATCCAACGAGTAAGTCGAAATTTGAGTGAGTTAATAAGAACAAGAAACTTATGCATCAAAGCCGTCGCATCGTTTCACGATCTTTGACTTGTCTTGGATTGTGTTTGCTTCAAAGCAATTTCCATATATACTCAACAAGATAGTATCATCAGCGCGCCCTAGCGTACCGAAAATTTCTCCTTGAACACATATTTTACATCACAACTTCCCTTCACATATTTTGGGAAACGATTTACACGTATTACAAGCTCCACTGATTCCATGATCTCGTATTTTTTCCACCGAGCGTGGTGGGTGAGCGGTTAACGCTCTGGCCTCAAATTCGGGAGGACGCCTGTTCGAATCCCCGTCCGGGCATGCAGCTTTTCGTTTTCCATGGTTTCCTAAAATCATTCCAGGTGAATGCCGGGATGCTTCCTTCATAAGGTCATGACCGAATTCCTCCCCGTTCCTTGTAACCAGTCCTTTCCCGCCTCTAATTACCTCGACGTCGACGAGGCGTAAAGCCATAAGCAAATTTATTTTTGCTCTATACATAACCCATTTCGTCATCACTACATTTACAGTACGGCGCAAATAGCAATTGCGATAACTAACGTTTAGTTTGTGTATCTAATTTAATTTTCACAATGAACTAAAGAAATATTTGGCCCGAAAAGAATGAACTATTTAACTGTTTCCATTTTGAATTATTGATTTTGGTCATGGTGGTTACCGGTATATTAAAACCTACAACACGATTTTCTCATGAGTGACTAACAAATAAAAAAAAAATTAACTTCAGAGTTGTCTCCATCAAATCAGCGAATTTGATAACACTTGCTTTGATATCAGCTCAACCCCTTTTACCTTGAAAACATTGTTAATTATATAACATCCCGATAAAAAGAACAGAATTATACAGTGGCCATGAATTTGCACTACTAGGTAATACCAAAGAAAAGAAGATCAGTTTCGTGAATATTAAGATTCATAACTGCTTTTGTTATGAAATATCATAGCATCTACGAGAAATAGCTGTGCATGCCAAATGAAAATAATAAACTTTCAACAAGTTAGTAGATTAAAATTTTCCTGATACCAGTTCGCATTTAAAGAAGTTAGCAGTAACGATCTATACAGTTCACATAAATTTTCTTTTTTATAAAATGACCTTGGACCTAATGGCCATTCAGTAAGCTCTTACTGTTTTTTCACTGTTTTGTCAACTGTAGTAAGGTTTTCCTTAGTGGTGAGCGTATTTCAGAGTAAGGTCCGCCCAAGAAGGAAACAATTAATGCTCTCATCCGGGAACGAACCGGTGACCCGTGAAACGCAAAGACAATGTGTTATCCCCTAGTTTGCCGGCCACTTGAAATTCATAGCTCTTACCGATTGTGAGCTTATTACTGAGCTCTCACGACAAATGAGCAATTCCGTTTGAACAGTGCTCGAGTTAACATAGCTTGGTTTGTACTTTTAGTGTTCGATAAACATGTGATATCGTATTAAAACCGAAGATTTAGTATTTTGATATGAGCAATTATCTTCAGCATCCCGGCTTATAAAACGCGGTGGGCAATCGAAGCTCTAAATCTCAAATACGTAAACATTCATGTATATTTGAGGAGGCAAACTGGTGGTATGGTTCCAAATGACCGGACTAATACGGAATGGGAAAGGCAGCAATTCGTCAGGAAATAGCCCTGCATTTTCTCTTAGCAGCTGTACCAGTAAAAATACTGCCCCCATGTCCAAGTCGAAAGCAACTTAGTCCCCGGGCAATACACTTCGTCTGGGATGTATTAGGCAAGAGTAGCTAGAGGCAGATGGCTGGCTCCTTAAAAACGGGGCTTTTCGGCTAAAGCTGCCTATCGGCTATGCGCGGCTGCCGCGCGAGCGACGTTCGAGCGCGCCAAACCGGTTATTTGCCGCGCGAGCCATTTCTGTTGACAACCCAGCCAGGATTGCGCGGCAAACTATCAGGGCACGGTCTTTTCGTGAGGCGTTTCACGTGCATGAGTTTCTGCCACTTTCACCGTGGTGCATCATATTGTATGCTAGAAACATAAATGAAAAGTGCGTTGGTGGATAAGGAACTTGTACTTTAATAGAATGCAGTACGCTGTGAAACGTATGGAAGGCATGAGATATGAAGATATCGAAGATACAATAAACAAATTTTACGAGAATGACAACGGTAGAATTAGAGTTCTTAAAATCATTAATTGAGCCAAGTGCGAATATAGTGAACATTCGATTTCGGGAGACAATTTCAGTTACTGAAAGACGCTGTAACTCAGGATTTCTAGCAACTGGAGACTTATGTACTAGCTTGCACTATCTTTATCGAGTGTCAAAACAAAAATTTTCGAGATTAGTTTTAGATGTTTTTGACGCATAATATGCAAAGCTCTGAAATAATGGGTAAAGATATGGAAATAATACCCATCTTATATTAAAGTTTTTTTCTGTTGTCATTCTTAGCGAGAACTAATTTCTTACTTCGATAAAAGTATTGAGTTAATCATGACATTTGGCGATAGATTCGTTGATCGGAGTTTCAAGTGATGGTTGTGGTGGTAAGGTAGGTGTTGCCACCGGAGTTGATTACGCTGCATATTTTCTATTCCACTAAAACGCTTTGGCACCGTACAGTTGTAAGACTGGAGATTTTCTCGGAGTTGTAAATGAATAAAACTTTCTCGGGTAGCTAGCCGAGTTAGTACATCATTTGACCACGACGTTTCGGCGGTCACAATCTCTGGCGGCAGAGTTTGTGACCGCCGAAACGTCGTGGTCAAACGATGTACTAACTCGGCTAGCTACCCGAGAAAGTTTTATTCACCGTACAGTTGTATTAAAAAGAGACACTTTTCGTTATCTATGGTAGCAAACTGTTGCTGTGCCGCGCGAGCCCACTCGAACAAAGACACCCCCGTCTCAACCGCGCGAGCCAAGTAGTGGGAAGACTTTGCCGAGCGCTTAAACACCGACAGAGAATGGCTCGCAGCGCGGCATGTTCGACCGCGCCAATGTTCGAGTTGGCTCGCGAGCCAACAGCGTATCCGTTATGTGCGGCTGCAATGTTCGAGTGTTTGCCACACGTAGTGGATACGCAGTTTAAGAAAAGGGATAATCCGACTGAAATCGCAAGTCCGCCTGGTTTGGGGTTGTACGATTTTCCTATAACCCATGTATGTAAGACAAACCCCATTCCAAAGTCTAACGGAAGCCTTCGACTGAATGCTCTGCATTACCATGACACTGCCAAGGGATACGAAAATTGACTAACCATCACTGGAAGCTTTACAAAAGAAAAAAGTTTACGGAGAGGAGTAATGGACGAAATAAAGGGGAAAAAAACAACCTCAGGGATGCAGTGGATAAAGACGATCACTGACACTTTTTTTAAGATGTACTATTAATTTTTCATGCTTTCTTCTATTGGATACTGTAGTATATAATTAGATAATCTTTGCTGATGTAGAGTAAAACCTGGTGCTGCAGCTATGATAGGCAGGAAAGTCAAGGATTTTGTAAGCAGCTCTTCTTATGTATAAGAACGGTAATAGACAGTTGATCTAAAAACAAGAAAGATAAAGGTTGCAGTTATGGCACTACATTCTTCCTAAGAGACGAATAAAGAGGAATCTGACACGTTCTAACAGGCTCTACAGGAAACGTATGATTCAGTGAAAATAGATTTTAATACAGAGTAGGTTATTTTACTATCTCTCTCTTTACGCCTTGTCGTGGTCATTAGAAGTTGGAAAAAGTTGGGCACAAGGAACAAGAAGGAATTCGCCCATGGTCATTTGAAGGAACCATCCCAGAATTCGCCTGGAGTCATTTCGGGAAACCACAGAAAACGGAAATCTGGAAGGTCGAACGGGGATTCGAACCCACGTCCTCCCGAATGCCAGGTCCGGGGAGAACGTAATAATCCGATTTCAGCGCGTATTTGTAGCCAGACAGATGGTGTGGTTAATAAAATAAATTAAAATTACGGGATTTAATAATTTTCAATAAAACGAACACGACAACCAATTTCTTCACAGGAAAGGAGATAGATAATCTTTGCTGGTGCTGCAGCTATGATAGACAGGAAAGTCAAGGATCTTGTAAGCAGCTCTTCTTATGTATATGAACGGTAATAGACAGTTGAATACATGGGCAGCTACTGGATTTAATAACATAGCAAACTACGTAATTATTAATATAAAATGCTATTTTGGGGCGGGATACCCAGATCAATTGGAATATGGATGCTGAATCAGGTCATTTTCTGGTTCAAAACAAAATTACAATCCCATGTCTTTGGGATTAAAACACTAACAACATGAAGCCAATAAAAGAAGAAACAAAATATATTTCTTGAAAGAAGAAAGCATTAGTTGCATATATCAACAAAGGTTATCTAATTATATATTTCAGAATACAGTAGAAGAGAGCGTATAAAATGAATTGAGCAGTTTTGGCAATGGGTAGGAAAAAATCAGGAAAAAGGGCTTAGTAATACGGAATAAGGAAATTATAAGTGGTATTAAACGACAAGCAAAAAGCCTAAAAAAAACATGCTAATAAAATTAAATTTTAAAGAAACATAGCCAAAGCTTTAACCGGGTACCTGCAACGAAAAAGTTGAGGAAGATACCTCAGTAATTTGAAAATGGTGTGCAGGCAGAAGAAAATTCGTAAAATACTGAAGAATTTAAACAAGGAGGAGAGGAAGTCTGCACACATCAGTAAAACAGAAAATCAAATATAGGGAAACTAAATTAATTTTTTAATTATGACTTTACGCCTCGTTGATGTGGAGGTCGTTAGAGGCGAGAAAGGACTAGGGAAAAGGAACGGGAATGAATTCGGCCATAGCCTTTTTAAGTATCCCGGCATTCCTCAGGAGTATTATGGGGGAAATGTGCAAAATCAATATCTGGATGCCCGGACGGGGATTAGAATTAGCTTCCTCTCATATGCGAGGCCAGATCGTTACTGCCTAGATTAAATATATGTGGTTTAATCCATATAAGTTTGATACACATGAAAATGTAGAGGTGGCAAAAAAAAAGTACGGTCGTAGATAACACAATTCTCGGTAAAGTTCCGCAGATAGGCTCAAAAACAAGTAAACGGTTGGTACAGATAGTATTAAATTGGAAAATTTCGAGTATAATGGAAACTTACGGTGCTATACTTCATAAATATGTTTTATTGATGAAAGATGATCCCCGAAGAATGGGGGGAGGCTAAGGTCATATCATTACTCAAGAAAGGTGAACGGAAAATACTGATAACTATAGGGCCATCAGCTTGCTGAACTCTGGATATAAAATACACGGATAATCGCTACAGGAACTCGAAGTATATCCAACATCTCTTAAAAGAACACCGAAATGGATTCCAAATAGGTCGTTCAAGTATAAACGCAACATTAATCACACAACAGTTTGTGGAGAAACGAAGTGATTTCAAGTTTAGAACCAGATACTGCTTCCATTGTCTAAGTGAAATTGTGAGGAATACTTGACACCCTTCAACCTTTAATATTGGTTACTGAAGGTTTCTACAGATGTACCGTTGTAATTTTAGAACGTCCAAATAACGAAGCTGCAAAACCAACTATTTGCTTAGATAAGATTGGTGTCTGTTTCCACTATTGTTTGCTCTAAATCTTGAAGCTCTAATAAGGGAATGGGAGGAACTAACACATTTTATTACTATCGAACTATTGTTTTATCACTGGTTTCCACTATTTATAAATATGTCTGAGGCCTATTCAGTACAATATACACTGATCAGCCAAAACATTATGGCCACCTACTTATTAGCACATTGGTCCACCTTTCGAACGCAATACAGCAGTGGTTCGGCGTAGCATGGATTCTACAAGTCCTTGGTAGGCTTCCAGAGGTATCTGATACCAGATTTCTACGCACAGGTCAAGAAATTCGCTTAAACTACGGGCCAGCGGTTTGTGGGCGCGAACCTGGGAACGACCATCATGGAAACGGAAAGGCTGGTCGGCTGTTCGCGTGCTACTGTTAAGGGCATCTATGGAAAGTGTTTGAAAGACGGTGAAACCATGAGTAGGCGACAATGTGGTGGACACCCACGCCACATCACAGAACGTAGAGGTCGGTGGCTTGCCCGCTCTGTAAAGCAGGATAGGGGGCAGATCTGACGGAAGAGTATAATTCTGGTACTTCCAGAAGTGTTTCAGAGCGCAAGAATCGCGATTCTGCCACAGATCACCCCCTATCCTGCTCTTCAAAGCGGGCAAGCCTCCGACCTCCACGTTCTGTGATGTGGCGGGGGTGTCCACCATATTGTCACCTACTCGTGGTTTCACCGTCCTTCAAACACTTTCCATAGATGCCCACTACAATAGCACGCGAACAGTCGACCAGTCTCTCCGTTTCCGAGATGCTCGTTCCCAGATTCGCGCCCACAAACCGCTGGCCGGTAATTTAAGGGAATTTCGTGACCTGGGCGTAGAAATCTGGTGTCAGACACCTCTGGAAGCCTAACAAGGACTTGTAGAATCCATGCTACACCGAATCGCTATTGTTTTGCGTTCGAAAGGTGGCCCAATATGCTAGTAAGTAGGTGGCCATAATGTTTTGATCATTGTGTAATGGGTGCATGCCAAGCTTTTATCACATCAAATTAATTAATTATTATAACATTCATATTAATTTAAACCCTTTAATTTTATTACTTGTCACTATAAATCCCATCCCAAAAAAATTTTGTCACCTTGTTTGATAATCAACCACTGTCTCGGGACAGAAATCGTACAGGCCCTTCAGTTTATCAACACCAATCACATCATCCAAGTAATGTATAAACTTACACAACGCCCAAGCGTCTGTATCTATACGTATCACGCAACCGATTTTTTTTATTGTTTTTACGCTTCGTCGACGTCGAGATAATTACAGGCGGGAAAGGATGGGGGCAAGGAACGGGATAGGCATTCGCCTGGAGTGATTTTGGGAACCATAGAAAACCCAAATCTGGATGCCCGGACGAGGATTCGAACTCGCGTCCTCCCAAATGCGATGTCAGAGCGTTACCGCTCACGCAACAAGTGGAGACCAATTTGCTTGGCAGACAAGAATTCGCCTACAAAATGATGCACAATCTACGTTTTAAAAATAGAAGGGTGCGGCAAGTTAATTCTAACTGGAAAAATATAGTCGCTCGAATACTAAGAAAAATCCTTTTACAATATAAAAGAAATTTAACGAAAACTCATAGAGGCAGGGTCACTTAGAAAGAGACAAATGTCGACGGTTGTTAAGTACGGAAACTTTGGATGATGAACATCGTTAAAAGCAATTTTTGTACAATGGTATGACGACAGGTTACTAATATTCCCTCTTTTTCAGAGATTTGTACTTTTTTGTAATTACAAAGAAAGGTGACAGAATTACAGCTAAAGAAAACAAAAAATGTAGCTGATCTTATTTTTCTTACGTCAAGAAATTAACAATGTTGGATGAGATAAAGAGAATGTTTTTAGTAGCACCTCAAAAAGAAAAAGATCCTTGACTGTAACCGAGAGAGAGGTTTTTTTCCGAACAATTGAGCATTTGCAGGCGTAGCTAGTCTCAACATTCCATTCAGAATATTTTTAATTATAGAAAAATACATAACGCAAATATCAGCTGTTTTCACTATATACGCAGTAATTTTATGGATAGTCTGTTAAGAAAAAGCAGTAAAAAATGTCTTCTGGAATTAATAAGGGAAAAAAGCTACGTGCCGGGAAGGTTCAAGGCAAAAGCAACTTGGGTGGAACGAGGTGGGGGTAAAGGGGTTTAAGGAAGGTCAAAATGCAGCCACTTAGTTATCGACGCTCCCATACGATAGCCAATTTCCTAGTTAGTTCTGGCCGAATCTATTAGTACAAAACGTATACCACTCAAGAACGTATCTGATTTCGGATTCAAATAGCAATACGGCGATCAAAAATCGATTCTTAACAGCTCCTATAAATTATAAAAATTCGATAACATGGTGGGAAGATGGGAGGTGGCACGTGGCTGTAACAGCCTATATGTAAACAATCCGTAAAGCCATAGTACCAGCACAAACATCACAGCCACAGCAGAGGGTCTTGCAACAGTAATAGCTCTTCCCCCAGTGGAAAACTGAAAAATTATATTCAGTGGCTCTCTAGAACATTTCCCTCTTCTTTGTGATTTCCATCCCACGAAAGTCTGCAAAACCTGTACCTCTTTTAAGCAGGAATTCTTTCGTAGGTAAGGTCAGGGATTTGCATAAGTTACCAAGAGAATTGATGAATAATTTACCACAAATGTTGAAACAATTTAAACACGAAATTTGTAGAGGGCAAAAGTAGGTGGGTACAGGAAAGGGGAGGGGAAATGGGCGCGTAGGGAAATTGCCGCCGGAGCATGCGCTTCATCGTAACTAAATTATCTATGATTCAGTTAGGAAAAAAGACTCACGGTAAGACTTACTTTTCTCATCTTTGAATCAATTCTTTCTGATATGATACCGTATTTCAAGAACATTAGCTACTTTAACCAGAAGATGGCGACAGAGTTTCCGATCGCCAAAATATCATGTGAAAACACCCTGTTCACTCGACTAGTCACACGAGAAGACTATACTAATTCCCATTGCTGAAAGAAACTTTCATCTTACGTAACATTAGCTTCGGTTGGTTTTTCATTTTTGCTTGATTTCCCTAGTACAAGATCCCCCCAACGCAATATGGTAACTTTCATTTTTCTTACGAAATTTAAGCATTCGTCTTATTTGAGGGTAGTTTTCTATCAATACGCTTCATTTTTTTATTTACCACTTATATTTTACTACAGTATCTCGTCTTCTGACTTTGCTACATTTAATGTATGAGGTAACTTTGGAAAGCAATCAATTGTTATCAAATACGATTGTCTTGAAACATTCTAAATTTACAACTGTAGCTCATTATCCTTTAAGTTCTTAATAAAATTTGTTTTTTCTTTCTCTTACGCCTTGTTAAAATATGATGGAGGTTTAGTGAAATGAAGTTGATCTTCGTTTGACCGGTAGAACCAAGAAAACGTGTAGCGTGACCATTCACGAAAAACTAATTTAATTTCAATTTTTTTTTATACATTTACTCAAACGCATTGTAGCTCATTAAGGAAATGATTCCATACTCACTAGAGCAGTGGTTCCCAATTAGTGTTAATCGTACCCCCAGGGGTACGTGAGGTTTCTTCAGGGGGTACGCGCGGTAGTCTCTTGGCTAAGGTGATTACTAAAATAATTGAAAAAAATCCACTTTTATCAGCCAAAAGAAACATTACTATCACCCAAATATATTTTAAGATAAATTGTGTTTGTGTCAATTATATTATTGTAATCCTGTGGTTGTGAGAAGCACTCTACTGAGATGAACGAATTCATTTATTTATCATTTCAGCTGTAAGGGGTACGCGCGGTTGAGCTCCTTCTTGCAGTGGTACTCGGGAAAAAATAATTGGGAACCACTGCACTAGAGTATCTACGGATAGATTTCACGACATTTGCCGTTTGTTTTGGGTACAGAGGTGTAGTGGTACATCTATTTTGTGGTTGTTATTGATACAGAGGTGCCACAATGTTGGGCGTCAATGTGGCATTCCAAAGTTCGTTTAATATTATTTATGTATAATAATAATAAGAGTGAATTTAAAACTTTAATTACTGAATTAATAATCATTAGGGACTGGATTTGGATGATTATTCTATGAATGAATCATTGTCAAAGAAAGTAAAATTTAACCTCAGGATTTATTTATTTCTTAGGAAGGAAACCATCTCGTTTATTGAACTTTAAACAAGTTAACCTTCGAAGTAAAACATAAGTTTTGAATAAACAAATAGAAACAAGAGAGATTATGACAATGTTCTTGATGCGAATCAGCCAGGGAAGTAACTGTGTGGCAGAAAACCTTCCTGTAGTGATTGAGTTCTCATCGGTCAATCATAACTGGAACAGCTGCTGAGCTTGAGGTTGCCCCATCAGGGCCTCTGCAGAGAAACGGCTAAGGCAAGCCCGCCTCTGTGGATGAGCCGGATAGCTCAAATGACCTCGACGACTTCCATCAAGACCACGCACAGATTGAAACAGCCAACAGTGGCCACTGTATCACTGCTACTCCCAACTCCCAACTATCCTCCCGAAGGAGGCATACTTTGCCATTGTGTCAAAGGTGGGATGGCCACATCCCTTCCTCTGGGACTTCAACGTGAAAGACCTGGCGTATCTCATATGATCAAACACAACTCTTAAAACTTCGCCAGGATTTGAACCTGGGACTGGAGCAGAGAACTTTTGAAAGCAATCTTTTTTTTTAACTGCTTTACGTCTCTTTTTGACATCTAGGTCTTTAGAGACGGGAAAGGATGGGGGGCAAGGATGGGGGCAAGGATGGGGGCAAGGAATGGGAAGGAATTCGGCCATGGCCTTTTGAAGGAAGCATCCCGGCATTCGCCTGGAGTGATTTGGGGAAACCAGAGAAAACCCAATTCTGGATGCCCGGACAGGGATTCGAACCCGCGTCATCGCGAATGCGAGGTCAGAACGTGGTTCGATTTTTCTCGTCGAGTAATATAAGAATACATCATCAAAATGTGGCGCCTCGGTTGTAATAGTGCTGCCTCGTCGTCGATGTCATTAGAGGTGGTAAAGGCCTGGGGGAAAAAATTGAAATGAATTCGGCTATGGCCTCTTTGAAGGAACCATCCCGGCTCATCCCTGGAGTGATTTGGCAAAACCGTGGAAAACCCAAATCGGGATAGACGGACGGGGACTGGAACCAACGTCCTCCAGAATGCGAGGCCAAAGCGCTTCCAGTAACATACCTCAAAATTATGAATCCAGAAGATAACGATTCCAGTTACAGGTTTGTAAAGTACTATATAGTCCTGCAGATAAACGCTTTTATTTATTTAGACGACTGAGACCAGTTTGGAGGAAGCTAGCTGCAGACACAGACTTGTCAATCAGCTGATGGGCCGGGGTCGGAGAGCGCCTAGGAGGCGGCCAATGGGACGACAGGACACAGAAGAGCCGGCGAGCCACCACATCGAGCTTCAGTGTGCGCCAGACAGCGCACGTGAGAGCATCGCGCAGTGGAGTGGTACGTACACACCTGGCCGTCTTCGCACGTGACAGAGCATTTCCGTCATTACAATATTTTTTTAAAGCATGTTGTGTCATAATGTGGTCCGGCATTTGGAGATGTGTTGTCACATCAGCGTGCTTGTAAACACAACGACGATTAGGGTGGTTTGCCCCAGTGTCAACAGAACGTCTTTACGTCCGCAATGCCGGTTGGATCTTTCCTCGCGCATAATCGATTCGAACCGGATGTCTGACGCTAATACTGTAAAGCATATTTACTGTAATCAAAAACAAAATCTTTGACAATTCCGATCGGAAGTTTTTGGCTCATTTTTCTTGAAAAAAAAAGAAAAAGAGACAACACAATCGTAATTGTTGCGCCGCAATTTGATGATGGATTCTTATGTAACTCGACGAGAAAAATCTTAAGTGAAGAATCAATTTTATTAATTTCTCGCTTAGTTTTCGAGATATCGACCGTAAAAAATTAGTTGTTGGTATAATTCATTGTGCCTTTGGTGACGTTTTTCTTCGATTTCAGGCCGAATTTCACCCTACCCATGACCGATAGTAATAAAACAAAACACCCATTGTTCATGTCCAGCGTGTAGTTGCTAGTAGCTTTGACGATTTGTTTTGGTCCAGGCTACATCTAATCAAACCAGCTCAATTTTGAAAAAGTGTATCTCGAGAAATAAGCGAGATGTCGAAAAATTTTATTCTTCACTTCCTAGTTAACTTGGCGACTTACATAACAATCCATTATCAAATTTGGCTTTGGTGAAATCTTTCGGCTGGTCCCGGCAGCATTTCAACCAACCACCTCACATTTGAGACAATATATTTCGAGATTTAAGCAAGATATCGAAAAAATTTATTTTTCACTTTCACTTTGTCTGGTAGAGTTACATATGAATCTATCATCAAATTTTGGTGCCACAGTTTGTCGTAGAATCCCCGGAAAAAGGATTAAAAATAATTTGGCCCGGTTATTGTTGGATGTCTCGTCCAGAAATTTTCCTCGTTTAGTAATACTTTAGATCAGTGTAGGCTTGCTGTTATCAATTATTTCTAAATAAGCTTACCTTCTTGGGAGCAATTCTGTGCGTTTAATCAACGTATTTTTCAGACACCATTCATGGGCTGTTCTTGTGATTTACGCAATTTTCAGAATTCGCTGCTATCGGCAACTTCCATTCTAATTAAAGGGTATCTATCTTCAATGAGCATCAGGCGTCAGCAAAGCAAGCAGCCATTGTTTACATCGTGCTTCCGTACTATAGGATCCTGCTAATTCAGTAATACGATATCTGCCGCAATGTGCAAATGGTATTTAAATTTCGTTTGTTTAACTGTTAAGTGTTAAACACAATGAATTTTTCCCTGCTGCAGAAGGGTGTTGGGATGTTTTAAATCGTAGGGTGAATTTACTATTAAAAGATTTGTGGGAGTGGGATTACTTGGATGTTACCATTATCCCCGTTAGTTTAAACAACTATGAGCAGGGCAATATAATTATTACGCTTAATTGTCTGCATTGTAACAAACCAATCTGCAGCACTATTAGCTTTACCGTTATTTACATGAGACTAGGAACCCCAACAAAATCTATTTACAAGAAACTATTCTTAGCATGCACGTGCATCTGTAAGAACTCTGAAGAGCGAACAAGAATAAATTTTGGTTCTCCTGAGTTCAAGATACCGGTGGATCTACCTTATGTGACGGTAAAAACAGATTTGAAATATGCTCTATTTGTCTTAGATTTACTCTCGAAATTGAGTAACAACGATGTTGAGTCACACGATAAGCTTGCGTATTTAGTCGAATAGAGGATATGTTGACATAATACCTGGACCCATAATATTAGTAAGATAATGACGGTAAGTAATACCGCATTGTTTGTAGTGTCTTCTACATTGTTGGCTGCTAAGTGGAATTGAAATACTATGTATGCCATAGTCTTCTGGTTCGGAAAAAAGCAGGGTTAGTCTTAAATCCACGGCTAGTAGAAACTGCAGTCCTTACTGTCTGAAATATCTTTCCTTATGATTTATTATTGTTCAAGGAAAAGTACAGCATGAATTGTATGGATTATCGTATCTGTACCAGCCATCTGTAATGTCAACAGTTTAACGCATTTGCAGGAGAGGCATCCCCTTGCGCAAATAACCCAGTTTGTGCACGGTGTATTAATCTTTATCTCTTTTGCTAATGGCTTTTCGCCACGTCGACGTCGAATTCATTAGAGCAAGGGACTGAAAGGAAATTGGCCAGAGCTTTTTGAAGAAACCATTCAAGCATTCGCCTGGAGTGATATGCGGAAATCATGGCACCCGAAATCTGGATGGCCGGACGGAGATTCGAACCCACGGCCTCCCGAATGCGAGACGGAGCGTTATCTCTCACCCACAGCACTCGGTAGCGAATTCGTAATATTCCGTTTGAACGGTACGAATGTTATTGGTCCAGGGTTCGTATGAACCTATCCTAAGTTTGACAGGTTTGTAATGATCCCTGGACAAATGAGTTACATGCCGATTACTCGTTTGTAAAAGTGTGCAGTGTGTATATTTATTGAAGTTTGTGATCAGAATACTATCGGCGTGAATCGAGATTTGTAATAGACTACTCGATACTGTACGTTGAGTTTCTTTCGGCCCACATTACTTGTCTCCAACGAAGTTCGTGAGTCTCGCGTGTACTTTTTTTTGAAGTATAATGCGTAAGGAATGTGCGAATTATATTTTCAGCACGAGAGGACAGTTTTGTACTTTACGCAGTAGGTAAAAGTAGTTCTTGCGGTATCTTACAGTTCAGTATTAATCGGTTTTATAAGCCTTTTCTCAAATAAAATATATTCCTGTATGTAATATGAAACAAAAATAATTTGTGGATAACAGTGGACGCCGAGAATCGGTGTTATGAATGGGCCGTATGCTCATACTGGCACCACGCAGTGTCGTCAGTTATAATTCTGTACGCTTGAACAACGCCAACAGATTTACGAGTCCTGCGCCCAAATAAGAAAAGCGATAAGGCAGGCTGGTTGGTGCCTTATCACTCGCGTAACAAGTTCTGTGTCAGAACCATGTCGGAACACCTCTGTTCCGCAAATTCAACCGCTCTGTGTACATATTCCCGGCACACCGATGAAGATCTCATTCGGTATGTTTATGATAATTTATTTCAAAAGTGAAATTTGGTGGAATGCTAAATCGTAATTCCTTTTGTATTTAAGATATTGCTTGTTTTTTTTTTTTTTTTTTTTTTTTTTTTTTTATATATATATATATAAATAACAAGACAGTTTTTTCCCGTTAGCATATGGCATATTACATAAAGTGGGTTGAACTATTAAATAATGAATCACCGCTGTTGCTTTTCCTAGGATTTGCTTGCAGATTATAACGAATTTTGCACAGAAAGTGATTCCTTTTGATGAATAATCCATTTCTAAATAAAAATACCAAAATCGACCCATGCCTATCAAATAATGTTGTGATAAGAAAATTCTAGCAAATGCCTGCAATGATGTCGCAAATATTCCGAAACTTGATATTATTAGTGTCAATGGTGTTTTCTAGAATAAAACTCTTTGACTGATGGAACGTGATGGGTGAGCGGTAACGCTTTGGTCTCGCATTCAGGACCTAGGTCCGAAACCCACACCGTCCATTCAGATTAAACTCTTTGACTGGGTTCGTGATGCTTAGATTTTTTATTGATTTTTCTCGAGACAAAACGCGTTAATTTCAAAGGCAAATGGATAGAACTATGAATAAATATTCAATAAACCAACAAATGTGTTGCGGAGAGCGTTCTATGGAAAGCAATGTTTATAATGAATAAAAATAATTTCCTTAGCAAATATACGATGTAAAATGCAGAATCTGTTAAATATGTTTAAGACCTTGAGCCATGAAACATTGTTTGCAGTAACAACTGACTACCACAGACTTAAGTCAAAGTCCTTAATGATGTGTTTCCTCAGGTTTCCTCCTTATCAAGCCTTGTAATATTGGGTTCTTTGCTTTGGAGTCCATAAATGTATGTAGATTCAACCTCGTGTTAAATTTTAAATATAGAGCAAGGCGCAAGGAAATGCAATATTTAATTTTGCACTTACTCCTTTGTCGACCTCAAATTAAGATGAGCCTGTAATTGTCGTAGCTACAGAGTTGAGAGTAAAACCTGGTCCAGAAAACAAATCAGCTGTATCAGATTCCTTAGAAGAAAGTCGTACTTTCGATCACAGAACCAGTTTCTCTTTCTTTACAGTATATACCAAGGAGTCCACAAACGTAGATTTTCCAGTATCGTGAAACGTTTCCTACATTACGTTGTTTTCAGAGATAATAAGGGCAAAAAAGTTTAAGTGTACCGACTGTTCACAAACAGCGCTCAAAACTAATCAGTTAATAAAGAATTTCCGAATTCCTGTATTTACTTAAACAAAAGAAGCAGTAAATAAATCGTATGTACCAGTAGTAAAAAAGGTCGTTCCCGTCAGATCACTGTTTAGGACAATGTGTACCCAGTAAATACTACAATCTGTTTAGGTGTTAGGACGTAGTTGATCAGTCTTACCACACTTATGTTCAGTGATATTTATAAATGATTACCATTAATGCAAGAACTGAGAAATTTTTGGAATATCGTTTCTGTGAATTCTTTGGTATACTGCCAGTAGTAAAAAGATTTTTTTTCCGCCTTCAAGTTAGAGGCTATGTTCTAAGGATACAAAGCTTAAAGCTGCTGACAAAGGCACAGACTTCCGTTGACCGGGCCCGGTTGGTGAGTGAGTGGTTAACGCTCAAGCCTGGTATTCGGGAGGAAATCCCCGTCCGGCCATCCATTATTAATTAGTTTCTGCTTGGCTTCCCTAAATCACTTCAAGCGAATGCCGTGATGGTGCAGTCAAAAGGCCGTGGTCAAATTCCCTCCTTCACCCCCCCCCCCCCCCACCTCACCCCAAAAGAAGAAAATTCTCTATGGAAACGTTGTATTCCTACAAAATTTCTAACAAGCTGGTTTCCTATTCATAATTGGTAACCAGTATTAAGTAATTTTTATTAATGTACACTGTTAAAAAATCTACGTAAAAAGGAACTTGACCAGATTCTTTAGTCGTAATTACCATTTGTGTGGTTGCTTTGTTACCATGTAAGTTCGTGTAAAATATCTGATAGTTTTCGCTGTACGAAAGTGATTAAAACGATGTATATACCGTTGTCCTGGTTATATGGGAGCGTCCATAAACTACGTAACTCCATTTTGGCCTCCTTTGAACCCCCCCACGTAGCCCGACTTGGATTTTGCCTCTACCCCCCCCCCCACACACACACACACACATAGCACGTAGCTTTCTTTCCCTATTGATTTCAGAAGACATTTTGTGCTGTTTTCTCTCGTCAGACTATCATTAATGACATACGGAGATAATTAAATGACGGAAATAATTACTCACATTCTGTTGTGTGTTTCTGTAACATTTTTACTGTGAAAAATAATATCAATGAAAAGTTACGTGGCCTGGCTCGGAACCCCCCTCCCGCCACGTAGCCCAGCGTAGCTTTCCAGCCAACCCCCCCCCCCCAGACCGAGCCACGTAGTTAATGCACGCTCCCTAACCGGAAACACACTGACTATATAGGTATTACTGCGATTGAAAATGTATCAAAATCCGTTGCTATTTATAATAAACGCTACAGTTATGTTTAATATGTGGTAAGGCTAAGATTACACTCGTCTGTATCGAAATACAGCGTTCCGTTCAATGACAAGAATTGAAGTGAAATAGTACCACGATGAAAAAGGTTTTTGTGCTTGTACTGAGATTTAGTGCTAATGAGAGAAAAATGAAAAGCAAATTCTTGTTCTTTATTTTGCGTAATAAATTGTGGAGGTTTATACTGCATTTTATGACCAATTTTAATGTTTGCTTCTAAGGAGTAAGCAAATTCAGTTCTGTATTCTAAATTTTCTGTAAACTTGTTGGTACAAATTTTAATTCACTTCACACATCGCGTCAAGAACTAACGTGCAGTAATGAAATTATAGTAAAGGTGTTAAAACGTTTGCGTGTATAGATAGCCACTATGTCGTATTATTTTTACCGTGGTATATTGTGATAACATGTTCTAGCCAGTGAGTAGATAACACTGATGCTGGACTCGAACCGGCGATTCTGAAACGTGGGGCAAGGAATATGGCCACTGTGCTACAGGGCCAGAGGAAGGGTACTCTATCTATGAACACAGCTGTTAGCTAACACACACACAGAGCAGTTACAGGAGGTTTATCGGAGTTGTTGAGTTGGTCCGATATCCTCCACTCATCCAATAATGCTTCAGTGTGCTGTGTATTCGAACGCAAGGCTGGCTATATCAACCTCATTACTCATTGTATGTTACCAGATTACGGATGAAAGGCGAGATTCAATGATGCATTCCAGATTTGCGCATTCGGTGGTGTTAGATAACGCTCTGGCTTGGTTGGCAGTCGGTAGTCCGCGGGTTCAATTCTGATCTCGATTTTCCGTGCTTTTTCTAAATCACTCCAGCGGATTGCCTGGACGGTTACTTCAAAAAGCCATGACCGAATTCTTTAACATTCCCTGCTCTAATGACATCGACGTCGACTAGTCGTAAAACCCGAAGGATAACATTAGACAAAAGCTAAAACAACCGTATGTGAACTTTTTTCGTGCCTAGGTGTATACCGCCTACAATAACTTTTCTAAAGGAATAATCCAAATATGGCAGACTCTTGGTTTTGATGTTTCCCTGGTCGGTACTAAATAGCATCCCAGAATTAGGGAGCATCCATAAACTACGTAGCCCAAATTTTGTCCTCCTGTGAAGACCCCTCCACCCCCACGTAGCCGGACGTGGCGTTTGCTTCTACACCCCCCACCCGCCCCCCTGCTTGGCACGTATCTTTCTTCGCTGTTGATTCCAGAAGAAATTTTTTACTGTTTTTGTCTTGTCAGACTATCGTAAATTACACGAGATAATTAAATGACGTAAATAAATATTCGTTTGCTGTTTTGTGTTCTGAGTCTTATTTTTACTGTGCACAAACAATACGAATGAAAAGCTACGTGGCTTGGCTCGTAAACACCCCCCCCCTTTCCACACACCCACACGTAGCCCAGCGTAGCTTTCTACCCAACCCCTTCCCTCCTAGAGCGAGCCACGTAGTTTATGGACGCTCCCTTACGAGCGACGTGAAAGCTGTCCATTTTGAAACGACTAGAACTCTCATACCACCCAACAGAGTAAACGACATTCGGCAGAGAAAGGTTGAAAGGGAAAATTATATCGGCCATCATCTCTTTCGACCCTAGCACGCCGTGGGGAAGAGAATGATTAGCGATGTTACGAAACTGCGAAAAGTAAACTTCGTGACTTGAGCAAAAATAAGATTCTTCCGTATGAAATACACTACGGTGGACTGTTAAAAACAGCATCCAGATCCACAAAAGCTATTTTTTTTTTAAAAAAAAAGATATTTCGAAAATGTTAAAGTAAAAAGAAAGTGGAAGCAAACCCCCTTTCCTCCCCCTTTGGAAATTCGGAGAAGTGTGAGATCTACTGATTGCGCAAGATGGTGAGAGATTGTTATCCGGGTCCACCAAGATTGCCCACGCGTCGTTCAATTTCATCCAGTTTTTAGCGGCACCCCGTGGTGCGGGGGAGGGAGTTACCTTCGGAAAAAGTCCTCTGAAATAGCGTTGAAGCAGTTAAATACCTTGTACTAGTTTCTCTTGCATATCTAAATTAAATGTTAGGTTATAAACAATATTTCCTGTTTTACTGGTTGTTTGGCTGACCAAAGACGTATTCACATCATACACTTGCGATAGAATCCCCGTCTACCATCTAGTCCCAATTTTATCTGCTCGGCAAAGTTTTCAATGCTGGAGAAGTCATACGAACTGTGTTAAATTTATAAAAGAATACTGAGTAAATTTATCGTCTAAACTTGATTTTTTCCGCCGCTTGTTTAACGTATTCCGAATAGTTAATGTAACTAACCTATTCCAAGGGAGGTATGAATGTTTCCATGTTTATACAAACTATCTAAGCTTTATATTATGGTTATTCTGCATTTCAGATAAAAAATATTTGCATTTGCTTAGACGATTAGAGATAACCACCACTATGTCTGCGGAATGATATAGAGCAGCTTTCGGCCCTTTCACGCACAATATCAGTAAAATATTAGATATTATTTTTTTGTCAATACTATATTTACCTTAATGGAACATTAGAGGAAGGGAAATGGTTATCCTTTTATAGAGTAACCAATAACTGGTAGTGGTATGCTGCAGTTCGTGAAATCCACACAGCTAATCCGTTAAATGACTATTAATTTCGGCTGTCTAGTAACTAATACTTTGTTGAGGTTCTGACTGCCCATCTTGCACTGATTGTTTAGAGAACTCCACGGCAGCAATAGTCAGTTCCAACACTCCTGCACACTGGATCAGTAATTATTATTATTTTTTTACTTATGGCTTTACGCCTCGTCGACGTCGAGGTCATTAGATGCGGGATGGGACTGGGGACAAGGAACTGGAAGGAATTATACCATGGCCTTTTGAAGGAAGCATCCAGGCATTTGCCTGGAATGATATGGGGAAACCATGGAAAACTCAAATCTGGATGCCCGGACGGGGACTCGAACCCGCGTCCTCCCGGATGCAAGGCCAGAGCGTTAACCGTCCAACCACCACCCTCGGTGTCAGTAATTTTCTGATTTTGTTCCAAATGGTATACAAGTAGAGGAGGGGATAGCAACACCATTATGGAGCGTCCATAATTACGTGAGGTTTTTTTTTTTCTTAAATTTGGACCCTCCCTACTCCTTGGTGGGGTTTTTGTGAGATTTGGTGAGATCCCCCCCTCTCCCAACTTCAGATTGACTTCGTAATATCGAAAACAATTTTTTACCTCTACTGTTCCTAAAGGGTGGCAATCTGAAAATAATAATAATAAAAAAAATTGACGTGAGACATTTATGGACACTCCCTCCCCTTGTTGAGATTTTGTCGGACCTCTCCATTTTGGTAGTTTGAGCTCACGTAATTAATGGACACCCATTAACTTCGTTTCTCGGAGATCCGTATTCTAAACGAGGTGATTTGCCAGAAAAGGTATGTTTCGTCGGACATTGTACGAGGACTTGTTGAATCAAACTGTCAAGTACCTACAATGAGCAATATCAGAAAACAATTTATTCATATTAATTACAATGTTGTTGATGAAGTTTAATAAAAAAAATTAAATAAAAACACTGATGGTGCTTTCAAAGATGTTAGACCGTACTTTGCATTTTGTTACACCCTTTCTATCGTTTTAGCAATAATTCCAGACTATAATGTCTTACACTTAAACACGCGCAAATTATTTTTAATACTCTGTTTAGTCTCAAATTATGGATTTTGGTGCTTAAGAAAGTTATAAAAAGAGTTACCCACATTTTGGGTATCAAATACAGGAGTTGGAGAGGGTGCAAAGAAGAGCTGCTAGAATTTTCTCTGGAAATTACCGCAGAACATAATCAGTAACTGACATGATAAAGGGGCAGGAATGGGAGTCATTGGAAGGCAGGAGGAGGGTAAGGGTGTCAGGGATTGGAGTAAGTTGCCAAGAGAAATATTGAATAAATTACCAAAAACGCTGAAAGAATATAATGTTGAAAATTGTAGAGGGCTAGAGTAGGTGTGTGGAGGAAAGGGGAAGAATGGGTGTATAGGGAATTCACCGGAACGTAGGTTCCATCTGTGGCAGATCCATTATTTTGGTTCGGGGGAGGGGGGGGGGGGGGCGTCGAGTAAGGGTAGGCTTTATAGTCGTGTAGCCCTTAAGGAATCAGTGGAGCTAAAAAAAAAAGTCTCAAAATCTCAAAAATTACCGGTGTCGGGGGTGGACCTAAATACTTTCGGAGGGGGCTTGAGCCCCCTAGCCACACACCCCCCCCTGGATCCGCCACTGGGCTACACCGTAATTAAACTAATTCTCTATTCAAACTAATCTTAGAATGTATCGAGCTGGGCGTTGACATTCGATGACGATGGTTTAATGCCCGTCCGGTTATCCAAACTTCCGTTATCCAAGGTTTCACAAAATCACTGCAGGCGAGTGCCGGTATGGTTCCTTGAATAGGCCATGGCCGAATTCCATTCCGTTCCTTGACCCCCATCTACAACCTCGCCGTCGAAGAGCGGTAAAGCCGGAAGCAAAAAATAACAATCTTATAACGCAAGGTAGTGTGCAAGAGCCACAATCAGCTGGAGTTTTTCTGTTGCGAAAATCACGATTGTGACGATTAACTGAAAAGAATGGTCTGTGATGAGTAAGCAAGACGGCACAATGACTTAACAGTTTCACATTCGCGAGGACTGAAGTACAAATTCCGTATCGGCCATTCAGTTCCTAACGGATTGCAGCACGTGGGACAGTTCCCAATTTAAACCAGTACCGATTTCTTTCTCTATCATTAATAAACAGCCTTTAAACCTCTTTTCAATTTACAATCATTAAAATGTTAAAACCACTCTAAGAATTTTTCATCTGCAACGAAAGAAACGCAAATTTACAAACGCAAAGAAAACGCCGTTTATATATGTATATATATATATATATATATATATATTAATATATATATATATATATATATATATTAATATATATATATATATATATATATATATATATATATATTTTTTTTTTTTTTAGTTTGGATGCTGTATTAAAAATTTCCAGCATCTCTCAAGGATTCCACTGCCGTGTTATAGTGTTTACTGTTGTCAGATAGTTAAACATACACCTCATTTATGCCTTATTAAATCAAGAATAAATTTCTTATTTATTTATTTACCAAGGTAATGCAGAAGTCTTTATCGCTAGAATCGTCCATGAAATACCATCATCCCTCTACTCGCTCTTCCGTATTTGGCTTTACCTTAATTCCAGTAAAGAATAAAAGCTCGATAAGTATACAAACGGTGCTTTGTAATTCCGAGATCACGATTCATTTGCATACGTTCTTATTACTGTAAAAACTTCGACATCGTCCAGTTGTGCAGACGTACAATAAACTGATCGCATCTAATTTCTATCTAGGCTGGTTTTACGAGATTCATTTATCGCAGTGTGTTGCATTGATTTGAAGTGGTATAACGCCCCTTTCTCATTTAATTCGAGCTTTAAGGCTAAAGAGGGTCTTGGGTCTCATTTAACTCTTTGTCTGTTGCTTTCATTTCCCTTCGCGGGATTCAATTATCTGTAACGCTCATATCAGGTCAGAGATTAAGTATTTAATGGGGCCAAGGTTTAACAGTAGTTGGGGGTAAGAAGTGAATGTGCTCGGAACTCTGGGCAGTATTCTCGAATGTTTTTCCTCGATTCATTACAAGCAATTGACCCGGTGTACGTGGTATCCAATTGCACTGGGTATTTCTGGCAGCGCAGTGAAAGGGGTCGGTCAATCGCCCCTAAACGTACTACATACAATAGCCTGCCGAAGATTTCAATTTGCTGTAAATCTACATAAACATTTAAATGGGCCCTTTGATTTCTTCCTGCTAGAATTTAGACTCCTTGCACGTTTATTCTGAATAGGTTTTCGTTTAAAATTTCCAGGTATAAGCGGTTTCAGAAAGATTAATCACAAATTCATAAGGCACTAAGCTGATTCAATATGGACGTTAAATTTAATTTCAAGTTACCACATATCCCCTCAATCGAATGAGTATACGACAAGGAAAAAAATAAAAATAAATGCTTCAGCTAAAAACCAAAGTCATCAATAACGAAAAGTTTTGTATTGATTAGCATGGACTTTATTTCATACGTATTAGTAAGAAAAAAACAATGGGAAATGTTTACAGTGAGCAAAATGTAGCAGGTCTTAAGCTAATAGATGTGTATCTGCTTGGCAGGATATAAATAATAATCACTGATAATACGAATTTGTAGGTAACATTTTTGGCGATAATATTTGATAACTCATCCATTGAACTATCTTCCTGTCATTCAGTACAACTTAATTACCGCAGAAAGTTAATTCCCACAAGTATTAATGTAAAATTAAGAATTTCAGTTTAGGTCGTGCTTGTAATTTTAAGAAAATCTCTAACCCACATATTCTTGGGAAATTTCTTTGCATAGACCAATTTTACCTCAGCCGTTATGAACTTATTGGTATCGAAATTAATCTTTATACTTACTTCCATTTTGCCTAGTATCTACGTGTATTGACGTAGTTGATAAAGAAGGTATTTGACTTCGTTTTTTGATACTGTTGTATTTTTTGTTTGCTAGTTTTAACATAGTTAGCGGCGATCTATGCTTATGGAGCGAAAGAAGCGAATCGTGCAAACTTTATTCTAGTGAGTTCTCATTTGTTTTTTGAAACCTCTGTATAGCCGGTATGTTGTAGGAGTAATTTGAAGTCTACTTTCTCATCCAAATCGCCGTGTCGTTATGAAGTAGTCTTCTCGTATGGTGATGGTCTTGAATTATTTTAAAGGCAATTGTAGCCACAGTAAGCATATCAATTTTCGTTTCGTGGATTGTCAGTAAAGCCACAATTGCTTTCAGCAACTTTTAAAAATAGCAGTGCGAGGAAATCCAGGTGTTATAGTACTGAGTGGCTGATTTCATAACTATTACACCAACGTTTTTATTTTTTCGCAAACCCTTGTGTTTGAACTTCTTTCCGGGATGAGAAGCGCCAGTTGCTTGTAATTTAGACTGTCTTAAACTCTCGTATGGAAGCGTCCATAAACCACGTGACTCGGGTGGGAGAAGGGGGAGGGGGGTAGAAAATTACGCTGGGCTTCGTGGAGGCAAGGGGGGTTCAGAGCCAAGCCAGGTAGCTTTTCATTCATATTATTTGCCACAGTAAAAATAAGGTACAGAACACACAACAGCATTTGAATATTTATTTCCGTAATTTAATCATCTCCTTTTGTAATATACGATAGTCTGACAAGAGAAAACTGTACAAAATTTCTGCTGGAATCAATAGCGGAAAAAAGCTACGTGCCACGCGGGGATGGAGGGGGGGGGGGGTGTAGAGGCAAAAGCCATGTCAGGCTACGGTGGGGGGGGGGACGGGGGGATTCAGAGGAGGCCAAACTGGGGTTACGTAGTTTATGGACGATCCCTATGCGGAGGTAGTTGAACGGAGTGAAATAAAAACAGGTTATTACACTACAGAGTGCGTAACATGAGCGGTAACGCCCGGGCCTTGCTATCCAGATTTCAGTTTTCCATGGTTTCCAGTAAACATTCCAGGCCTTTCCCCGTTTCTTACCTCCAACGCTCAATCCACTCCCGTTTCTAATATCCTCGAGGCGTAAAATCCTAAGCAAAACGGGGAAAACAATTATTACTTTCCATCTCATGATTCGCCATATGAATTTCTCTCTGTCTGATATTTCAGTGTTTGATTGTATAATAATATAGAATACAGGTTTCAGGATAGGTCGATTTGGCGTTGTGTGTCCACGTAGCCTACCGCGTTAAGAGAGTGGATGTCAATACAAAAAATCTGGCGGATTACATATTGATAAATACTGTTTTCCATTGGTCTAAACACAGCTCATATTTAAATACAGAAGCAATAAATTCTGATGCAATAGTTAATTGAAACGAAAAATCCGTTATTGGCGCTTAGATATTTTCAAATTATAGTTATTCAGCGTGAATTTACCAGCAGCAGTTAAACTCAGGTTAATAGCCTCTTTCAACTTGGCCTTCTGCCAGAATTCCGCTGCCTGTCTGCCAGCAAAACTCTATACAAGGGAGGGCGACGTGTGGTTTCCACATTTACATGGCCAAAGTGTTGCAGATGGCATAGTTTGCTTAGCATAAATATAATTCTATGCATTCCAGTCCCCAAAGAGAAACCATAGAGCATCAGTACGCAACTTTATTTCATTGATTTTATGTATCCTGTCATTGCAACCCTTCTCCCCTGACCCACCACAAAAAAATTAGGAAGAAAGTCTGAATTTTCAGAAATGAAATAGACGATCGCATGTTAGTCAATAAATTTTGTAAACACAATCATTGTATAACAGTCAATGTTTCTATCGGCTATAATTACTTCCCCTCTAAGGCATTGTAGTAATTCTTTTCGTTAAGCATTTATTGAAATTAACTGTTGAGATACATGCAGAATTTTTATCGGTTATCAATCATCTTGTATCAGTTACGGTATCTGCCCAAGCAGTAATAATAGACCCCAATCTATTGTAGTTTCGGATGTCGGGGATGTTTCTAGTTAGCAAGCAAAACTTGAATTTTAACAAATTAGCTCTAACTGGAATAGCGTTGGTGCTTGCATTTAACAGGCCCGCTGCAAAGACTCGTATTTTCCTCATTAGAGTTTTATTTTTTATTTTTATGGCATTCTGAAACTAAGGTCATACAACCAGTTCAGTGTGATCATCTCTTCCAGTGAATAAGTTTTTCCAATACAGATTGTAACTTCTAAGTATGGACACCACAGGACGGACACTACATTAACACACACAACACTTCAACACCCATGCCCTCGGCCGGACTAGAACCGGCGACCTTCGGTACACAGGGCCAGTACTCTAGCCCCTACGTTACCGAGGCCGACTCGGATTAGAGTTGATCCAGACTAAAAGCAATTTCACGGAAACACCTGGTAAACGATTCAGCCTTAAGGCCGTTTTTCCAAGCGCCGCGTATTTTGCGCCCTGTATGACGTGTTTCACTACCTACTGCCTTCTCTATATATTTCATGGCACTGTTTTCCTAAAAAGTGCAACACGTTACTAGTTAACGTGATGAGCTCAGCGCTTGCCGGCCTCGGTAGCGTAGGGGCTAGAGTACTGGCCCCACGTACCGAAGGTCGCCGGTTCGAGTCCGGCCGAGGGCATGGGTGTTTAAGTGTCGTGTGTTAGTGTGCTTGTCGTGTCCGTCCTGTGGTGTGTCTACAATTACTTGAAAGATATATATATACACTCGATGAAAATAAACACATACTTGAACTGGCTGTATGGCCTAAGGAAGCCAAATGCCATTAAAAAAAAAAAGCTCAGCGCGTTTGAACGATTGCTTGGAGGAGAGTCTAATGGGTCACACGCTGCGTGATACGCATCATATTTTGTCCAAAATTCAAACTTGTGATTGTAAAATGTCAAAAAGCACGGCAAAAAAGTGCAAAAAAGCTGGGAACTTTCTGAAAAGTGGAGAGTTTTTATTTAGATTGATTTTATTGTTTTATTTTTATCAAACAAACGATTACTTTACGGCTTCAACATTTTTACTTCCTAATAAAAAACATGTTTCATAATTAATTCGAATGCAGAACTGTGATGGCAATAGTATTTCTTCAATCTGAATCATCATGGTTGGTAATGAAACACTCGGTGAATTGACTTCTCACTTGAAATCCTTCAGATTTGGCAAAACCACCTGTGCCTGCTAGAGGAATCGGGTTCTTGGTTGAAAAATCTTCAAAGTTATAGCTGCTCTGAAGGGATTCTCAGATACTCATCCCTAAGCAAGTTGTGTAAGGAACAGCACACAGTAATGATGAAGTCAACAGTTTCGGGTTTTAAATTAATAGAGTGAAACAAATTCTGAAATCATGCACATGATCCTGAACTCGTCCATAATATGTTTTAGAACAGGCATGGCGATAGTTTTCCTTCTTCCTCGATCCATTTAATACACTGAGACACTAACCGTGCCCGTCTCTAAAGACCTCGATGTTGAGAGACGTAAATACAATTAAAAAAAAAAAAAAACTAACCGTGCGTCAACCGAATAAATCTAAGAAAACATTTCTACGCTGCGTCCTTCTGACGTGATTAGGGCAAAACTGGTTTCCGCTGCGCAAAATACGCATCTCTAGGAAAACCGGCCTTTATGATCGAACCAAGAAAGGTGGGATCAGACAGTCATAGTTGTCAGTGATGCTGCAGATTATCCCTCGTCCTGTGGTTTGCAACCTGTCAATGGCTCATATCATTACGGACGATCTTATCTATAGCAAGAAGGACGGATTACGCCTATTGTATACGCTTTGGGCTAAAGTGTTTTGTATTATTCTGTTTGTAAATTATTACTGAAGCTTAAGTTGGGGATCATCCTAGCATTCAACTAAATGATTTTTTAAACATGTTGGCCGACGAGCAGGCAGCTTTTGCAGTTGAGCATGCGCAAATCGTATGTCCTCAACTGGTTCAGCTAGTTTGGGAGAATCCATAAACTACGTGGGTCTATTTTGGCTTCCTGTGAGAACCTCCACGTAGCCGGACTTGGCTTTAACCTCTACCTCCCCCCCTCCCTTCCCCCACGTGGCACGTAGCATTTTTCTCTATTGATTCCAGTAGACATTTTGTACAGTTTTATCTTGTGAAACTACCGTAAATTACATTCGAAGATAATTAAAAGACTGAAATAATCACTTGCTGTTGTGTGTTCTATACCTTAGTTTAACTGTTCACAAATAATGTGAACAAAAAGCTACGTGGCTTGGCTCGGACCCCCCTTCCCCTATGTAGCCCAGCGTAGCTTTTTACTCCCTCTCTTTCCCTCCCCCCCTACCGATCCACGTGGTTTATGGACGCTCCATTTTCTGGGTGGATGCTTGAAAATATAGTGAGATTGCAAATCACTTTGAAATGGCACATAAGTAGTTCGGTTGCAGAAATTAGGCGTTCCAAAGTTGTGATTATGATTAGTAATATTAAAAGGTCAGTTTGATCACGATGTATGTACGTTACATGCGGGCCAATGAGAACTGGAGATGTTTTCGCTCTCTGCTCACAATGTGGCTGACAAAGCAAGCTAGGAAGGAGAATACCGTGGGGGTTTTTTTTTTTTTTTTTTTTTTGGTTGGTGTAACTGTTTGTTGTACCTGTAATAACTTAAACTTAACTTAGTCCACAACCCGAAGGTTGGTTGGATCCTCCCGAAGGAGGCATACTAAGCCATCGTGTCAGAGGTAGGATGGCCAGTTCCTTTCCTCTGGGACCTACAGTTTAACGTGGAATCTGAACCACGGAGCGTCCTGGCATAGCTCATATGATTAAACACCACTCTCAAAATTCCTGCGGCTGCCGGGATTCGTGCCCGGAGCAGTAGCAGCGAAAGTTTTGAAAGCAAGCGCCTAGGCACTGAGCCACCAGAACGCTCTGTACCTGTAATATAAGGTTTCAAACCAACCCTCAATAAAAGTATGTATTTCGTTTAAATCGAAAGCTAAGCATAGTCCACAACCCGTTGGTTGGTTGGACCCTCCCGAAAGAGGCAGACAAATAAGGAGAGTCCGCCAATTGTAAAATTTAGATTCGATTCATACTGTGTGTAATAAAATCTCATGGCCAGAGGTGTAATGTGGCAAAGCAGTAACATGCGCTTCTTCACCGATTTCGCGAAAATCGGCATTGGTATATTTCGTTGCGTTCAAATACTTTCTGTGTTACGAAGATCTAAAGGGGTGCGTGCCGCATTGAGCGAGCTCTCTGCCTCATACTCCCGTTGTCACCGGATCGAATCTCGATGCTGGCAAGTTTTTTTTTATTCATTCAAATACGTGCACAGATAATTCCCGGCAAACAGTATTAACAATAAGTTTTTTAATGTTATTTGTTGTAAAACAACCCACGCTTTCGAACATCATTATGATGTTCGGAAATAAAGTTATATATCAAAAATATAAATATTTCTTATGGCTGTTATGAAATACAAATTTCGTTACTTTCGTTATTTTCTTGGATTTTCAGAAAGCTTTTGATTCTGTACCACACAACCGACTCTTAGCGAAGATCCGAGCGTACGGTATATCTGATCAGATTTGCGAATGGATACGCGATTTTCTAACTGGTCGGTCACAGTATGTCGTTGTAGACGGGGAAGCCTCTTCTAAACTAGATGTTACTTCGGGCGTTCCTCAAGGAAGTGTAATAAGACCACTTCTTTTCTTAATTTTTATAAACGATCTCGGTGACAACGTTAATTGCAGGATGCGATTTTTTGCTGATGATGCACTTATTTATAGGGAAGTGAGGTGCTCCGACGATTGCTTAGAAATTCAGCGCGATCTGGATGTTATTTCGGAATGGTGCCGTGAATGGCAGCTTACACTTAACTGTAAAAAGTGCAAGGCAATGCACATAAGTAATAAAAAGACCCCGCATGCTCTGGAGTACAAAGGTAACAATTCAGTTGTTGACACTGTAGATTCCCCTGAAGTATCTAGGCGTGACAGTACAAAGCAACATGAAATGGGACTTGCACATAACTTCCGTTGTAGGAAAAGCTAATTCCAAACTACGATTCATAGGACGTATTTTGAGAAGTTGTAATGCTCATACAAAGGAAATAGCGTACAAAACACTAGTGCGTCCGCATTTGGAATACTGTTGTGGAATTTGGGATCCGTATCGCAAGGGATTGATTGACACATTAGAGAAAGTACAGAGAAGAGCCGCTCGATTCGTGACTGCTAGTTACAGTCCTTACGTAAGTGTCACAGAGCTAATTCCTGGGTTGGGCTGGGATTGTTTGGCGGACAGACGACATCGTTTTCGTTTGAATTTGCTGGAGAATATGCGAAAATCTTTAAGTTACGAGTGCAACGAAATACTTCTTCCGCCAACCTATTTAGGTCGCAATGACAGGAGGGATAAGATTAGAGAAATAAGATGCCGTACTGATTCATTTATGTATTCCTTCTTTCCTCGATCTGTTCGGGATTGGAATGCGCAGAATTAGGATTGGTGCTTAGCACCCTCTGCCACCCACAGTATTTGTGATTTGCAGAGTATAGATGGAGATGTAGATGTAGACCAGTACAGCTGAAGGACAGATGTTCAGGGGATGGGAGGGTCGAAACTTATTATATGCATAATTGTTGATACTGATTGCCGGGTAATTATCTGTAAACACATTTGAATAAATAAACAAAAAAAGGTTTCTCGCAGCGAGATTCGATCCGGTGATGACTGGCATATGAGGCAGATACCTTGCTCGCTGCGCGCTAGGAAGTACTGGAACGCAACGAAATATTTCGATGCCGATTTTTCTCGACAGCGGCAAAGTTGCGCATGTTACTGCTTTGCCACATTACACCTCTGACTAAGAACTTTTATTACACACAGTATGAATTGAATACGAAGTTTACAGTTGGCAGCCTTCCCTTGTAAGCCTGGTATCAGCGATAGGACGACCAGTTCCTTTCTTTCTTACCTAACATATCCCGGTAATCCTACCGGGTAAAGGGGACCTACAGTTTAACGTGAAATCCGAACCGGGGAAGAGGGACGTCCAATAATCACGTGAGGTGTTTTTCCGGAATTCCGGACCCTCTTCTCTTGAGAGACTTCGCGAGATGTGGTTGGACCCCCCCCCATTAAAATGACGTGAGATTTTGACGGAGACCCCCCCCCCCTTTCTACTAATCGACCTCGCAACTTTTTGCGATCTTTTTTTAGATCTCATGCTTCCAAAGGCGGTTATAACCCCCTACCATTCTACAAGAACTTCAAAACCCCCACGTGATTTTCCGTTGAATCCCCCCCCCCCCTTGGTGAGGTTTCGGGAAATTTCACCGGATCCCCCCTCCCCTTATTTCACACCTCACGTAGTTAATGGACGCCCCCAAACGTTCTGGCGTACTTCAAATTACACAGCAAGCTGTGCCAGAGGTGAAGGTCGAGTTAAGGGCCTATGAAAATCCCAGCCGACACTGGGTTTCGAACCGGGGACCTTTCGCTCTCTAGTCAGGTGACTTAACCACTTAGCCACCAGACCACTCCCATTTAAATCTAAATGTTAATATTTTAAATTTGGGCCATCTTTCGATGTTTACTCTATATTCTGGCCATAAATGGAGCTGTTATATAATGTTTTACCTTTGTAAACCAAGCATGAAGAAAGTTTAAATCTATATGGTACTTATTATTTGTATTTTTACGCCCTATTCTTTGCAGCAGTTACTAGATCCAGATCACAAATAACCTTTTTTTTTTACACAAGTTGATAAACCGAGTTTTTTTTTAAATAATCTAAGAAAATTCACATGAAACACAGGTATCAGGAAATATACCGAGCGTGGTGTGTGAGCGGTTAACGCTCTGGCCTCGCATTCGGGAGGACGCCGGTTCAAATCACCATCCCGGCATCCATATTGGTTTTTCCATGGTTTCCCCAGATCACTCCAGGCGAATGCCAGGATGCTTCCTTTAAAAGGTCATGGCCAAATTCCTTCCCGTTCCTTGTCCCTTGTCCCCAGTCCCATCCCGTCTCTAATGACCTGGACGTCGAGGTGTAAAACCATAAGAAAAAAAAAACAGAAAATATACCAATAGGTATGTGATCAACGAAATCATTTTAAGTAAAAAATAATTAATCACTATTCATTTTTTAAATTATGCTGTCCTTGAAAACTTTTCTAGAACAATAAAAATTTGTCTATTTTGACTGTTTTTAACAAGTTGTTTTATAATCACTCAGTAGTATGTCTTGGACCAGCCTTCGCTCTACCATGGTACATACATTGCTGTTTAACTTTCGTTTCTCCTCTGTTAGTTTTTTCCATAGTGGGCTCTGTAAATCCTGCAGCATTGGAGCTTCCAGCTGTTAAGGCTCATACCTATTGGCTTGTCGGTATCTGCCACTGAGAGTCGAGAGCAGCTGGTGAGATAATTCAGCCTGCCTTGCAAGTTGCTACTCCTGCTGCCTCTGCAGTATCAAGCAGCAATCATATCTGACCTTCTTACAGACGCGTAGAAACTGACGGAACGCTGAATCTTAACACACTCGTGTATACTGCAAACAATGTTAAAATCTACACCGTGGGAAGGACTACTTGCTAAAGCCGGCAATAGTGACTTGACACCGGCAAGTGTTAACTGTAACCAAACGAATTTCTAAAAATAAAGCTGTTAAAGACATTCCAGAAACTACGTACGTAAGCCTCATCAACAGATGAACGAAAAAAATTTTGGTGATAAAAACAAATTTAACTTTTGTCAGAATCAGAAATGTAGTGTTTCAGTAAAGTTATACTGTTTATGCTCTCGTCTTTGGTGTTTATAAACATAAAGAAAGAATGGATTTTGGGTGGACTGCCTCCGGAATCATTGGAAGACAGTAAATTGCTTCGGAACGATTTAACCATAAGCCAGGTTCTAACACTGGAGATTTTGTGACTTTTCGTCAAGGCCATTTTTTTTTTTTTTTTTTTTTTTACTGCTTTACGTCTCTCAACAGCGAGGTCTTTAGAGACGGGAAAGGATGGGGGCAAGGAATGGGGAGGGATTCGGCCATGGCCTTTTTTTTAAAGGAAGCATCCCGGCATTTGCCTGGAGTGATTTGGAAAACCATGGAAAACCCAAATCTGGATGCCCGGACGGGGATTCGAACCGCCGTCCTCCCGAATGCGAGTCCAGAACGCTATCCGTTACACCACCACGTTCGGTTCAAGGCCATTAATTGAGGAGGGGATTTGGAGTAAATAAAGGGGATTTTTCTATGGCGTTTTGAAGGAACCACCACTGCATTCACCTCTTTGGCATCATGTTACCCTTGTCTCAGTTATAGTCGTCTTTATGGCTGCTAGTATTGATGTTTTATTTTTGTTATCTTAACTGTGGAATAAGTTGACCACATGGAAGAATTCTGAGAACAGTTAAGTCCAATAACAATATAGCTGTATAAACGGAAGCACACTAAATATCTAACAAACCTTCTGAAATGCCTCGCATCACCACGAAAAATTTTAGCTACAAAACAACAAGCTACCAGACTGGCTGATTATATGTTTATTTCATGTATTCTTCCTTCGGTGCCAGTGGTTTTAGTGTGAATATGGTTGAAAAATTGAGGGTCTTATTTTAGAGAAATTTTCAGTTGCGATTAACTCGTGCACCAGTGGCGATTTCCCTTCACACCAATTTCTGTTAGTCACGAATTTTTAAAATCCTTCAGTGCTGGAGCAAATTGTTTAACATATCGCTTGGTATTTATTCCAGTTTCTATCCACAAAAGAAATTTTCCCACTTCTTAAACCTGAAATCGGGTGCTGGTAATCCCTTCCAGTTGCTACTACTAATTCTTATATCAATATCCGCCAAGGCTTCATCGCCAGCATATATATGGCTTATGCAATCCCAGCACTCTCCTCACTTGTCTTTCTTCCAGTGATTACCAAGCCAGCTACTTTATCATATTTCACTTTGTTTACCAATTCTTACCAATCTAGCTGCCCTCATTTGCAACTCACAACTGCTACATTCGATACCTATAATGTAGATCCATGACTCCACCATACTCGTGTAAAGGTCAGACAAAAGTTGTGGTTCCAAATTCCATCACATATCCATATCATCCTGTCCAGTAAATGCAAGACTTTGAAACCACTGCCTGCCACCTGGCCAAATGAGTTTATTTCCGGATGATATGTCAAGTTATTCGCACTTAATCATCTTTCAAGTGGACTGACGATTCTCCGATTAGTCTGCGGTTGCCCGAAGCGAGTTCGATACCACAGAACTGGTTCGCTTCCTATTACCCGATCGTGCAGTCACGTTTTCCGTGAGCTTGTCAGTTTCCGCGTTTGCTTTCACCTGTTGTCAGATTCCTTTCATGGTATTTCAGTACACACAGCCGAGTCCAATGTATTTATTCTACCAATATATTCGAAATGATTTACTCACTATTTTGTTTCCACAAAATAAACACAACATTTAATTGAAAATGCACAAGCAGGGGTCTAGACTCGAAATCAGTGATTCGCAGAGTTTATTGCACTACCTTTACAATATAGTTCGTAAGTCACAATAGTATGTCCCGACTTCGATTTCGCAAAGGAGCAGCAGAGCGAGCCTTAAAATGCTGCTGAATAGGGTAAAAACTATTGGAGTGGACGAAAAAGTGAATTTCTGGGTAGACGAATTCTCAAAAGATAGAAAGTAAAACCTTTGGGTAGGAAATTGCAGTATCAAAATAATTGAAAGTGAAAATTGAAGTGCCACAGGGTAGCGTGTGGGGACCATTCCTATTCATTATTCAAATGAATGATTGTGTTGTTTTACTGTCAGAAGTTAGGTTGTTTGCAGATGACATAATTCTATCATAGGATCAACACTGTAGAAGACTTAGACAGCTGCAGGGTGATCTGGAAAGGATATCTATGTTGGTCTATATGGGATGAAGATAAATGCAAATAATAGTCATCTTATTAGGTACAAAGATAAAAAGCAAAAGGTAGATTATGATTATATCGCTGAAAGAATTATAACTAGGCGGGTACAAGATAAGGGAAATTGCCACCAGAGCAAGCGCTACATCGCAAATTTGTTTTCAGTAAAAGAAATTTCAATTCCGTCTACCTGATATTTACAGAGCACATTTCAAATGTCTACATGTTTTACTGATATCAGTTGATTTACGTTACATACAGTTAATTTTAAGTGTAAAGTTTACTGGAAAAAGTCTCTTGCAGGGTCTTGTTTTATCGAACTTATATTTCAAGGAAACAATTCGTCAGCAGTTGATTATACCCTATTTCACATCCAATAGCACAACACTCACCATACCTCAGTTCAGGGGCGGATCCAGGGGGAGGGAGGGGCTAGGGTGCTCAAGGCCCCCCCCCCCAAAGGATCTAGGTGTCCACACCGAAATTATAATTTTGAGACTTTTTTTTTAGCTCTACGGATTTGAGACCCGAGGAGACTATATGGACTACCCTTCCCCCCCCCCCCCCAAAGCCAAAATCCACTGAAGGGCGAGACCTCCGACCAAATCCTCTCAAGTCAAGCCCCCCCCCTCCCCAAACCAAAGTCTGCACAAGCCCCTCCCAAACCAAAATCCTGGATCCGCCCCTGCCTCAGTTTGTAAGTTACTTTAGGGTTTTTATGTTACCACCAATCAATTTTTTGAGTAACACATTTTTTGTGAAATAGTTATTACTGTAAATCAACGGAATACGTCTCCGAATAAAATTCCAACTTAATCGGACTGAATGGCGTGCAATGTGATGTTAAACCTTTGAATATAAGCACAGCAATAGCCTTCATGATGGGAATTCGTATGCAGTTTGGACTGTGACTTGGGAAATGTCATTAAAAGTGAAAAATCCGTAGTTCTAAGAATCTCACGGTCTGTATCGGATTGCCCGTTGGGGTACTTCCCCCCCTTCGCTTATAGCAAATTTCCAACTAATTTCATTTATAAAGTGGTACAGAATTGCTTGGAGGGGCATATTAAATTCAGATTTTCGTGAATTAGTGCCACGCCAATAATTCTTAATGGATTTTTTCCACTAGTTCGCAATTATAGTATCATTTAAGTATCCCACCACTTCATCAGCTTTACTCCCTTCCCCCCTTTCTCCATTCCCAACTATTTTTTTTAAATCTGCTTAACGTCTCTCTAACAGCGAGGTCTTTAAAGACGGGAAACGATGGGGGGCAAGGAATGGGAAGGAATTCGGCCATGGCCTTTGGAGGAAGTATCCCGACATTTGCCTGGAATGATTTGGGAAACCATGGAAAATCCAAATCTGGATGCCCGGACGGGGATTCGAACCGCCGTCCTCCCGAATGCGAGGCCAGAACGCTAGCAGTTACACCACCACGCTAGGTCCCAATTATTAACAACATTATTCTTTCTTAGTAATAGTTTAGTAGTTGCTAGTTTCATTTTGAATAATTGCAATGGACAATACGTTTCGAAACTATCCTCCGTTCATGGCAGAAGTTTAAAATGTTATATCCCGCAGAAAGTAGTGGAATGTTTATTTTTAAATGAAATGCTACGAGGAAAATACGTATTTTCAGCAGTTGCTGAAACTAATAGAAACCTTTCGAATTGAGGAAATAAGGTTAAGCGATATGTTGATACTCTAGGTCCTGCTGTTGGGTGAGGGTTAACGCTGTGGCCTGGCATTGAGGAGGACGTGGGTTCACATCCCCGTCCGGCCATCCAGAATTCCATTTTCCATAGTTTCCCGAAATCACTTCAGGCGAATGTGGGGGTGGTTCCTTTAAAAGATCATACCCGAATTCCTTTCTGTTCGTTGTTCCACTTCTAATGACCTCAAAGTCGACAAGACGTAAAGCCCTCGGCAAAAACGGAGAAAAAACTTCCTTTTTTTTGCTTTGCATTTTACTTTACGCCCTCCAGTGTAACTAAAACAGTTCACCATACGTGAGAACTTTTTCCCGGCGTATGGCTGATAAAAATTCTTCTCGGGAATTCTGCTGGATAAGTTCTTCTGTCTACAACGTTTCGGCAGAACCTCCGCTGCATTCATCAGGTGCTGTCGTCACAGTGGTAGCTTCGCTATGACATCTCACCTGATGAAGGCAGTGGAAATTGCTGCCGAAACGTTGTGGACAGAAGAACTTATCCAGCAGAATACCCGAGAATTCTTGTCACGTTTCGATATTTGGGTATTTTGTGTAATTTTTCGTATTCATTGCTATATTGTCTTGATGTATTCCATACCAGCTACCCTGCTGAATTTGCTAATGCGTTTGTCATAATTAGATATCCACACTGAGATGAATATCCCTAAACTGCACCGAATTTTTTGAAACATTATTCGTTTTATTAAATTAAATGATAAAATGACGCCAACTGCTGAAAAATAGCCTACAACAACACTGCATTATTCGTTTTGATTCTAAATTATAAACATGCATTTTTTGTTGTTTTTACTTTTAAGTATATTTGTAAAACATTTAGTATTTGTCATCTGCTCCTTGGTTATATTAATTGAAGCAATCCTGATAATTCATGGAGAACGTAAGAAAAATCCGATTTTTGTCAGTTTTAAAAAGTTCGGATATTAATTATCAAATATATTTAACAAAGTACAGGATCCAGAAAATTACTTAAGGCCAGATATTTTTACGGATTTTGCATTGTATTTATACCGAAAAGTTTTTAAAAATAATCCTTGACGGATCGATTATTTACGTATAATAACGTGGTCCCACATTAACTTTCTGAAAACTTATTTGTAACTTAAATATACGATTCCCAGAGTTTAATGTATTCTTACTGGGTCAAGATCTATAAATAAATAATGTTGTGAGAAAATCTCTTTCGTCATCATTAGGAAAACTGGAGAGAAAAATATACATGTAGTACATACCACGGTAAGCGTACCTTACTAAATTAAACTCTTGAAACTTGGTGTGATGTGGCGTATTTCTATACTTGAGTGTATTAGATATCCCGATTCTTTTCTCGTGTGTTCGGACATAACAAACGTCCCCAGTCCTGAACACCCAGAGGAAGCAAACTATCGGATTCCCTTTCCCATCGTAACCACAGACGACCACCTCTTTTCAGCAAGGCTACCATTCTAAAAGCAGGGGCTTCGTAAAAAATATATATTGAGTCTATTGGGATCCCTCCTGTTGGTGTAAAACGGACACGACACAAACGAAACCTGTGCATCAGTGCGTGATGGTTGAATCAAAAAATACTGGGATGCAGATCCGTTAGAAATGTCGGATCGACGAGCAATTAATTTTTTTATGTTTTAATGAAATCGCGATGATCGTATATTTGCAACCGTTTGTATATTACAAAGTTAGCAGAAGTCCCATTTATAAGAACACTATACCTAATACACTGCTTCATATTAGATAATGCTCTGTTCAAACATTTTCACCAAAAACAAATATTAATGCATATATTTATTTCATGGCGATTTAATTGCTTATAATCTTCTAAACGCACGTCACCAAAAGTATGGAGAAAAGCTTAACTTAATGGCCAGAATTGCTTAGATCATTAGTCTATATTTTGCCGCATCTGTATTGTCCATAGTTTCCGCTAAGAATCTTTACCTGTTAGTATTATGCTTCCTCGTGACGTATTCTTAAAAATAAACAGTTCAGTATAGGAAAAATTAAAGGAATTTATAAATTACTCACGAGGGCCATTCCTAAAGAATAAATTTTTTTCGTGTTTCACTCGATGTTTTGGACATTTATGATGAAAACTTAAATTTCATTAACGGGGTCTTGGATGTAATGCAATGCGATCCTTATGTTAATGAAATCATAGTAATATTTTTTGTCACGGAAGTTCTCTTCTTCCTATAAAAATTTGCAAAAAGTATATCTGTCATTATTGAAATAATTCCTCTCCTTAAAGATTGGCTATCTTACTGATCACATCATCCGACGCCATTTTGATTTCTTGTATAAGACGAACACGTGATTGTGTTAAGATGAAAACACCCAGGGTAGGATTAAGAAAAACCACCATCATTTAAATAAGTATTAATGATGGATAGTGAAAATAAAAGCGCAAAGAGTGCCACGCCTATTTTCTTTCAGAACCGTTATAACGACTGAACAAGATGGGAAAATGAGGATAGTATTTTGGGTCACAACTGTATCGAAATAGATTTTATCTTGCACTAATAAGTCAAACCTGTAAATTCGTGTTAAATGTGTATGTAGTACATACATTCATGTTGTTCAACGTTACTAGCCTACTGTTCCCAATAAAAACATTTGGCATAGTATACTCATATGTTCACAATATTCTCTTTCCTTTACCACGTTTTACTTCTGATTTGTTCTCAGTGTAGTATATTTTTAGTCGTCGCATAATAATAATTGATAACGATTTGACTGTCATATCACATAGCAATACGTCACCATAAAAGTCGATTGCCATCCTTACGACAAGTTTAACAAATTTATTTCACCTATCTTCTAACGTTGTACTTTATAATATTTAAAAAAATCTTTGATACAGCACCGAGCCCAGAGGTTACCTTGACATGCGGGAGAATGCGGGTTCAAATCCATGTCTGGCCATCCAAATTTCGGTTTCCCATAGTTTCCCGAAATTACTCCAGGTGAACACTGCGATAGTTCCTTCAAAAGGCTATGGCCAGATTGCTCCCCGTGCCTTGTCCCCCCTCAACCCCCCACCCCAATCCTCTTCCGGTTCTAATAACCTTGACGAGCCGCAGAAAACAAGCAAAAAAATAATAATGCGCGCTGCATTGATTTGAACCGGTTTCGTTTCTCAAATAGTAAATGTCTACAAAACTTTATTGTATTCTTTCAGTGCAGTTCCACAAAATAATCCTCTTTAGTGATATCTGATATTCGCATTCCTTAATAGTTACATACCCATTCGCTTTCATATTCAGTGAGATGTTCTGATAATAAGCTAGGATAAGACTTTTGCTGCTATGTTCTAGTAGTAGCCGATCAATGCGTTCAGCATTAACTCTTTTTTTTTATACATGGGGTTCAGAAATTACTATTACAAATTCGTAGAATTTGTGGATATGATTAGTATCACTTGTCCTGAAACGTAACATTTCCGTGCCTCAAGTACAACAAAATAAAATCGGTAAAAATGGTATTGCTTCTGCTATGTTCGAATTACTACATAAAATGACATTTTTATTGAACAGATGAATTTTTTTTGAAGGTCCGGTAGCTCAGCCCTTCCTTAAAAATTTTTTCTTGTCCGGTCCAAGGTTCAAATCCCAGCGGTAGCAGGGAATTTTCGAGTTGTGTTTGATCGCATGAGCACCGCCAAGATTACAAGACGTTAAACTGTAGGTCCCAGAGGAAAGGAATTGGCCGTCCTACCTCTGACACAATGGCTTAGTATGCCTCCTTCGGGAGGATCCAACCAACCTTCCGGTTGTGGACTTACTTAGTTTTTTTAGTAATTTTTATATTACTGTGTCTGTGTTTGTCCACTACAGGATGTTACCAGAGTCATCCTTGCAAACATTTTTTATTGAGAGATTTTCCTCACTACAGAGGTTTTCCTCCAACATAAAAATTTCGAAAAATGTTCAAACCCATGCCCAAGAATACACGGTGTTCGTTGAATTTCTTAACTCGTGCATACAGATCGTCTTTCAAATCTTCTGGGGTCAAGGTAATGCATTTTAAAGTAGGAAACTTGTATTTTTTTTTTTATGATTGTAGCATTGAAACTGTGTGCTTTTGGAACTGAATTTTCAATCAAAACTTTATCTACTCTGTCCCATCTACAAACCGTACGAGTTTGTAACAGGAATTTCCGAACACCCAGTATAGTAAGATTGTTGGTACATCCGTGTAAAGACGGCTACACACGAACGAATTTCAGTCCCAATCTGTAGGGGCGATCAGTAGGACAATCATATGGGGCTTCCCTCCACACATCACAATTTCGCTCCCAATTTTAGTTTACATTGTGATCGCCTGACTGCTAGTTGCAAGCGCGCAACAATGGCTCCTTTTATGTCAAAGCAACAAAAGGTAGTCATCGTTTCAACAATAACCTGAGAGAAAAAGAAGATATTCGGTGAAGAATTGGGTTTTATTAAGAAAATAGTTATCTTACGTGAAAATTTTTGAGAAGCCTAGAGACAGAAGATTTTAAAAATTTACTGAGAGTAGATTCTGAAAGTTTTGCAGAGATACTTCACTTAGTGACCCCTTATATATATAAATACCCTAATGCCTCAAAGTATAAGCGGCAAAGAACGACTGGTCGTTACATTGTAATTTTTGCCAAGTAGACAAACCTATGAAGATATGAAATTTAGTGCCCCGATATCAGCACAAATACTTTCATACATCATTCCTGCAACATGTTGGGCTATCCTCAAATGTCTAAAACTCTACATTAATGAAAAAAAAGACTGCAGGTGTTACTTCTTGGTCCAATTCCTTGTAAATTTCCAGCAAAACTTGAAATCCTTCTTCCGCATTTTGCGGTTTGTGTAGTTTTTGTTGTGTTTGCCCCACAATTGGGGTATATTCTTAAAAATTTCGAAAATATTCGTCCACACCTCTTTCTCTTTAGACATTTTTAAAGACGCACACGAATAATGGTACGAAACACACTCGCTCCCTGCTCCAAGCCGACTGATCCGAAATTGTCTCAGGAGTTGCAATCGCCCTACGCACGGCTCAATTTAATCCCTGTCTGCAGGGACAATCTGTAAATTGTCGAGCTCTCAGTCTCCCGATATCGGGAGCAGCAGACCCAATTTGCCTACTTACTGGGCAATCTGCAGGGCCCCTGCCGGATTGTCCCTGCAGATTGGAAAAGTAATTGGGTAGTCTTTAGCGGCCTTAACGAAACGAGTACCGTTATTTTTCTCCTGTCCGTGTTTAAAAATTGGACGTTGGAAGTGCTAACTGCTCAGCGACTGCCCCGTTTGACTGTGAATCCCTGGTCTCTGCTGATCCTGTATTTCGCTGTGTAAGCGTCGAGGCGGAAGCAGTGTTTTTCACTTCAGGTGTGAGATCTCTCCCTGAGCCAGCACTACCGACTCTGTCGCATTACACTCCTTGTTTCTACTGCATACAACGCTTCACATTTTAAGAGCACCCGCATCATGAATCAGATGGAATGAGACAATAACTAAAAGATTCAAGTTTTTAGTTAATTTATTGGGAATTATCAAACTGGTTAAATTCACACACACACACACATACACACACACACACACACACACACACATATATATATATATATATTGAGTGTGGTGGACAGAGGATGTTCACTTGTTGGTACGAGTAGTTTTATTTATGAAATTCCTCTTTTATCAAGCAATACGGTCTAACCAGTTCCCTTCGCACATTGTCATAAGTTAGCTCTTTCTACCGATCACAGAAGTAGTTTTCTAACAGCGCTCTTTGATACATCTCTTTTTTCCATTTCTCCAAATACCTTTTCTCTCGTGGTGTGTGCCACATCTATTCTACCTTCAACCATGTCCTTCCTTCCCTACCTCGCATTTATCTTCATTTCCTGTTTATCTGATTTCTAAAATATGTTGCTGTTGTTGTATGCCTTGACCATTGTGTATTCTCTAATACATGAAATCCTAATTTATTTTGTGATCCAGGTTCGTTTCCTTATATCTAGCGTTTAGATGGTTCGATTATCCCAATCTTCAATGTGTTCCATTCTTCAGTTGAATTCTCGCCATTTTCCTCTTCAGCTTACTTTTTTTTTTACAGATTTATGTCTGATATGACGTTCTTGTAGTTTTCAAACTTCCATTCTGTTTGGTATGTGTTACTTCCTTACTACTCCTGAATTTGGATCTACACTTTATAAATACCCGAATCTGATCAGTACAAGTGAACTTCAACCGTGAGTTTTATGAAGAATTGGCGATGCTTCTAACTAATATCGGTTATTGGAAGAAGAATTGTAATTGAATAACTCTGTGTTTGTGTAGGAATTATAAATGACGGTAACAGGAAGATTTGACGCGGTGGTACCATTTGGCAGTGGCGAACGGTTGATCGAAATATTTCTGGAACGTGTGCTTTGGATAGTGGAGGAATCTTTGGGAACAAGCAACAGAAGGTGTTAAAGCTAGAATAGATTTTATAAATTTAAGACAACAAGCAAGACTTGATATAATAATCATAAGAGTATGTAGAAGAGCGGAGTACTGTAAAGATAATTACTTGCTTCATGCAGGAACGGCATTCGTACAAAAACTGGAATGGAAAAGTCGAATACAGAAATGAAAATAACAAGATTGAGCAATTCTAAATCGTACTTTTTAAGATGGATCAGTTGAGTTCCTGTACGCTTGGCTAACAAGTTGTAAAGTGGTAGGGTCAGCAGAAGATAAGATTAAGATCTATCTGCAACTACAGCTCAAGCAGATTTTGTGGCAATGGGGGAACGGCGAATAAGAGAATAATGTAAATCGAAATAGTTACTGGTAGAACAGAAACACTGAATATTTGGTACATAAAAGAGGTTGTCATTATAGCAAAAAATGATGCTAGGTGAATGGAACTGCAAGGAAACTATTAGAGGCACAATTCAAGAAATTGGAGCACAATCAGAAAAAATAAGAACAAAGTTAATATACAGACAGCAACAAGGAATGAATGGATAAAAGTCTGTACAGAAAAAATCTTAGAAAGTGGAAAAGAATTTATAAAGGTAGAAATTTTTTTTTGTGTGGTTACTACGGCGAAAATGAAACAATTTTATATTAAGGTTGAAAACTGGAAAATCTGGAGGCTACAGAGCTCCTGAAGCATACCCACAGAAACAACTATAGGCATTTAAAAATTATATCTAACAGATGGAGAGGGATCACAAGACATTTAAACTGGCATGTTTAACATTGACTCATAAAAACGGGTCAAAGGATTGTAAAATTATGGAAGCTTTAGTATAAATGCTACTACAGGTAGGCTGTACACATAACTGATCGAAAAATGACTAGAATATGTTGTATACCGAAATTATTGTTAGGTGTCATATCTGAATAATTTGCAGATACTGCTGTGTTAAGAATGTTATCAACCTCAAGCCAGTTGTTAACTGTGTTAATTGCTTTTGAATTTGGATGAATCTGTCTTAATTGGGAAATGTTCAGTTACATTCTGACTCTTTTCTGGATACACCTGTTAACTTTCTTGTTCTATGTATTACCCACGAAGATGAACATTTGCCTGAGCATCTATTCAAACCAAATAGCCTGTCAGGGTCGGAATAAATGGAAAAGCAGATAAACTAAAGAAGATAATCAAAAAACACCAACACGTTAAACCAAGGAAAGATCGTAACTTACAGAGCAGAGTAGAACAAGGGAATACGAGAAATTAATCCAGCTTGAATGGAATGGCTTAGGGTGGAGGAGATAAAATAAATTGTTACGTTCATATTAAAACGGATATACTTCAAACGCTCCTTCAATAATATCTGTTTAATTTGGACTTAATTTCCTCAATCATGCTAACATATTGATAGTCGCTACCAAGAAGTAGTGAACCCTACGTGCACACTGGTGCAGACACTGGTATTGCAATATGGATAATTTTTCTTATTTGATCATTACATGGTATGAGTAACCTAGAGCCTCTTACACTCAAAGTATATTTGCGGATGTCCTTGTGTCGGAAAAATCGTATTGGTCAACTCTAATATGTTATATATAGCAAACTTTTAAATTCGTGGCTATTCTATTTGTTAATGATTCCCCAGAGCTGTCCAAGTTCTTGAGATCTTAGGTTTCTAATTTTTACTTTTAAAGCACCGCTTAGCTGTCGATACTGTACGTTTCTTCCTATCTTCTTCGGGAGCGTAAAAACCAAACAGCCAGGTGGCCTTTAACTATTATCAGTGTTGGTGTTAAAATTATTTCTTCAATGTAAGAACAACCTTCCATTTCCGATGACCATTTTTTGTCGATCTAAATTGAAGTACCACAACACGCTCCATATCTTGGTCTATATCAAAATATATCATTATGTAATCAACATCTGTAGCACCTCGCAAGTTTCTTTTTTTCCCATTATGACTGCAATAATTATATAAGCTACCTCAGGTTATGACTTAGATATTTATCGTGTTTAAGACCCTCGAATTAAAGTGGCCACTTTTATGTGTTTTTTTTTAATATTATTATTATTCTTAATCGTTTAACCTTGCCACACCTGGGTCTACAATGCTGAAAATTCTTCAGGCTTTTTCTTTGTATGAAACTTATGAGAAACTTCTACAACATAGGACACAGTTCTCATTTTAGGGTAGTTGTGAGGCTACTAAATGAAGGCATCCCAACCTGCCAGATTTTCTTTGCGCTTTTCTCAGGGGACGTCCATTAATTACGTAGCTCAAAATAGGGGGGGAACAGCAAAATCTCACCAAATCTCATTTAAGGTGAGGGGGTGGATAAAAATCTCACGTCAAATCTTTATTTCAGATAGCCGACCTTCGAAAAGCAATAGAGCTAAAAAAAATCTCCAAAATTACAGGGTCAATCTCGCGTTAGGGAGAGGGGATGGGGTCCCACCAGATCTCACCAAGGGAGAGGGGGTAGTTACGTAGTTAATGGACGCCCGCCTCACCCGAAATGCTCCAGTTTCTAGAATCCACGGACCATCCCTTTACCATCTTCCGTCTGCTACATTCCAGTCGATGTGCACTGACTAGGGGCTGCATGAATTTCGCCTTCGTGGACGTGGGAGTAGGATTTAATGGCAGAGCTGTTAACAAAATCTCTGAGCCATTACAGCTTTGGTCCATGTCCTCAGTGTCGTTCAATTTCTAGAAACGTTTATAACTTCCTTGGTATGTCTAGGCCAAGAGCTTTGATTCCTCGAAGTTAACTTAGCGCTGACCTCAAGGTGAACTTCCCCGGATTTGTGAAAGGTATTTTGTAATGGATATGTCATCGAAGTGTGTCCGCCACGATGCAACTAGTATCACCGATGTTTACACTGTCACAACTTCAGGATATTTCATATACTCAAATTGTTGTGGATGCCTCCCCGTCCAGGAATCCAGATTTGGGTTTTCCATGGTTTCCCAAATTATTCCAGGCAAATTCCGGGATGCTTCCTTCAAAAGACCATGGTCGAATTCATTCCCATTCCTTATTCCCCATCCTTTCCCGTCTCTAAAGACCTCGCTGTTAAGAGACGTTAAGCAGTTAAAAAAAAATGTTGTGGATGCAAGCTACTTTCCGTTTCAGTCAACGAGTGGCTTAACACGTGTGCCTTTTGTATACAGTTGACATCTACTCCCCACAAAACGCTTTCTCCATTCAGTCAGTACTCCTTGTAAGAATGTCAAATTTCCGATTCAAGTTAGTGTTGTATTTGGGGTTGATATTATTGGACATGGAAATGTCCTACGTGGCAGTGATAATTCTTTAAAGCACTACCGAGCGTGGTGGGTGTGCGATTAACGCTCTGGCCTCGCATTCCGGAGGACACAGGTTCGAATCCCCGTCCGGGCATCCAGATTTTGGTTTTCCATGATTTCACAAAATCACTCCAGGCGAATGTCGGGATGGACCATGGCCGAATTCCTTCCCGTTTCTTTCGCTACGTGATATTTGTTTCCATCGTCGTGCATTTTTACTAGTACATACCGAAAAGTCAACCGCCCCTTTTCATCCACTTGAGTGATGAATTTGATTTTGAAGTAAATGTTGTTCAGACGGTATAAGAATTGCCGATTCTCTTTTCCGTTCGGTAGTGGGCCTATGTGTCACAACCTACCGGACCACAGTACGTGCTTTGTTCAGCAACTGTGTTTCTAATGCTTCCATAAATAGGTTGGTGGCTACAAGTGAACCCACAGCCGCACCTTCAACTTAAACACAAAGTTGAACCCCAAACTAAAAATAGTCGACTTGCAGAATTTCGCAAAGTCCATCTCAAGACTGAGTAGTTTGAAAGTACAACTAAAACATCGTCCACTGGCAGCTATGAGGCTGCCGAAAGATACCAGAACGTCACTCAAGTCATCTATAGTCAGTTTGAACTAAAGAGAATTATTCATCGCTGAAATGACGTCTTCCATAAGAAATTACAGTTTCTTGGCTACTTACGCTAGGGAATGTGTTTTCACTGCTCTCTAACTCATTTGTTTGTGGACCTTGAGAAATTCATAAAAACTAGGAATTAAGCTGTTTTCACCTTAAACCTTCTGCTTGGCCACCTCTCCAATCGCTTTGGAGGTTTTAACATGTTGTTCCACTTCTGTCCCAGATTTTATGCAGTAAGTTCCTTTTAAACGGTGTAAACTGGTGAATTCGTAATTTTACTGAGTTATGGACTCTGACTCCATGTCGGACATAGCATGCTAGGTGAGCGGTTACTTCTGGGCCTAGTATTCTGGGAGGCGCTGGTTCTACTCTCCGTCTGGCCATCCCAATTTCGGTTTTCCATGGTTCCCGACATCACAATAGGTGATAGCAGGGATGGTTCCTCCAAAACGCCATCGCCGAATTCGTTGTCATTCCTTGTCCCAATCCTTTGCCGATTCTAATAACCTCAATGTTGGTGAAGCGTAATGACCCAAGCAAAAAAAAAAAAAAAGAATCTTTTTCTGCAAGAAAAGGTGTAATGACGACAAAACTGATTGTTCATCTCGGTATAGATTGCTGCTGCGTGGAAGTACGAATTTCGCCACTAATCAACACGTTTGAGAGTCTAGATAAGGGCACAACGTAGGTATTTAGTTTTTCGTCCTTAAATTTAATAATTTTGGTGTAGTGGCGCTGTGTGATAGTATAACGAACAGGCAAAACGCGTCCTATAAGACGGCTCACATACGTATATTTTTTTAGTTTCTTCGCTCAAGTGTTTTATACTCCTGAAAAGCTTACTAATTTAACGATTTCAAGCATAAATCAAAAATGGTTCGAGATCTGCATATTCTGACACAACTTCTAGCTTGCAGCTTTCGGTTTCAATTGCGTCTGTGTCCAACACCGGTGTTGGACCTAAATGACACTGCACAGAAAACAAAGCGATATAGGCAGCAGCTGTACAAATGTCTCACTATACCTTACCGCCATGGACTTGGAATTGCCCAACTGTGGTAATGCCATCTGCTCGTGGCACGTGGCTGCTGTTTGCCCTGCAACCCTATCTTCCAGCTGCATTCCGCCATGGTTGCTCCCTTGTTGCGAAAACACGAGGCAGCTGATAGGCAACTCCAGGTGGTGCCGATGACCACGCAACAACATGTGCCAACGGGGGTGGAGTGTCTTCCGGCCATTACGTAACAATTCGGGCCGAAAAATGAAACTTCCGGAACTGAACGATTCAATTCAAAGCCTGGTTTCGGATTTCTACCGTGAAAACGAATTTATAAGAAGGTGGAAATAATCGTGCAGCAATAAAGTGCTGTCTCTGTTTTAAAGATTTAGTGTGCTAATAACCTAGTCCACAACTCGAAGGTTGTTTGGATCCTACGAAAGGAAGCATAAGTTATTGTTTCAGAGGTAGGACGGCCAGTTCCTTTCCTCTGGGACATACAGTTTAAAGTAGAATCTGGACCACGGAACACATGGCGTAGCTCATGTGATCAAATACTTAACAATTTCTGGATTTGAACCGGGGAATGGATCTCCAAATTTTGAAAGGAAGCTCCGTAACCACTAAGCTATCAGACCGCTCTGATTTAGTGTTGGAAAAAAAATTGTGTAAAATATTAATTTCTAAAAATATCGCATTGTTACTCAAACAGGCGAAGTGCAATATTAAATCCTGCAGCTCGCATTCCACGCTCCCATTATAATACGAAGCGATGCGTCCAAGTGATTCCACTTGCAAGGGAAGGTTAGGCTGCGTCCCCCCCCCCAAATCAGTGCCTCGATTGGTTTGATGCAATTCTCCATCCCTTCATATCTTGCTCTAATTTCTTCATCTCAACATACCCCTTACAACCTACATCTTCAATTATCTGTTTCATATATTCTAATCTTTGTCTACCTTTACAATTCTTTCCTTCGACTGTTCTCTCCAATAAAAAATTAAACAATCCCACATGTCTTAAAATGTAACCCACCATCCTGTCTCTTCTTTCTGTAACATTCGTCCACAAACTTCTCTCCTCACCCATCATCTCCAAAACATATTATTGCTCTTATTTTAGAAAATCTCCACCAATTCATGAGCTAACACTGTTCTTTAATATTTTTTCCAGCCGTAATTGTTATATTGCAGTGCTGTCTATGACCCGTATCTGAGGGGTCTTAAACATATGAAACTAAGTATGTTCACAAAGGACATTAAACCTTGTCACTGGATCTTCAGTTGGTAGTTCAGTTGGATAAGGTACGTGGCAGGGAAGCGAGAGGTTCCGGGTTTGAAAGCCGGCCTCTACAGGAATTTTTATGGGCTTCACCTCTGGCAAAGTGACGTTCCGTTTGCCAGTCACCGAGCGTGGTGGATGAGCGGTAAAGGACTGCCTCGCATTTGGGAGGGCACGGTTTCGAATCCCTCTCCGAGCATCCAGATTTGGGTTTCCCATTGTTTCCCCACATCGCTCCAGGCGAATGCCGGGATGCTTCCTTTAAAAAGCCATGGCTGAATTCCTTCCCGTTCCTTGTCCCTTATTCTTTCCCTGCCTCTAATGACGTCGACGAGATGTAAAGCCATAAACCCCCAAAAAAAGTTTGCCAGTCCTATAACTTCTGAAAGTTTGAAACTGAATTTTTTATTTAAAAAATAACTTATTCTGCACTGTTTAAGTACCAGTACCGTAAAATCAATCATAACGTAAAATTTGGAAAAATTTAGTTACAATAGTACAGAATTTGATGGGGTTGAAGGATTTTTTTTTAGATTTTCATGGTATCAAATGAAAGCAGCCTACATATTGCCTCTACAAAATTTTATTCCGTGATCTACAAGAACTTTGGCAAAGCAAGTTTATTTCCGAAGCTAGTTAACGGAAAATTCTTTCATAGTTTAGTGATATGTTGTCTAGTATATTACAGAAATTGCAATTGTTGTGGAGTTTTCAAGAGCAATAAAATGTTATTTAACAAATATGATTTTTCATTTAAAAAGTTTTTACGACGAAATCATTCCACACAATTTTTAATGAAATTTTGAAGTTACTTTAGAATTTTTTTCAAGCTGGGATTTTAGTTTGATTCCTACATACCATCTGAAACATAATTTCGTAAAACAAATGGTAAACTATATTTAGAAATTGCTTATTCAGTTTTTCAGTTTTTTTGCACAAAAGTTTCATAACTTTGTTTTAAAATAGTCTGGATGAGAGAGTATCTCGTTTGGTAAATTGTTAGAAAACACTGGGATAATTCTGAATAAGTAACATCTGATCACCGATCATAGATATTTAGACTCCAATGACAGACAGAACGTGGTGGGTGAGCGGTAACGCTCTGGTCTCGCATTTGGGAGTATGCAGGTTCGAACCACCGTCCAGGCATCCAGATTTGGGTCTTCTCATGGTTTCCACAAATTGCTCCAGGCGAATGCCGGGTTGCTTCCTTCAAAAGGCCATGGCCGAATTCCTTCCCGTTCCTTGCCCCTAGTCTCCTCCCGTCTCCAATGATCTTGACGACGAGGAGTAAAGCCATAAGTAAAAAAAAAAAAAAATCCATTGACAGATCATACAGGTTACCGTCTTTGTAGTGTTTTATAGTCATTCACGTTGCAACGATTGCGGATTCGAGTCCACCATAAAGCATGGATATTGCTTAGCAGTGTCCGTATGTTCTGTGTTGTAAACTTTGTGCACAGATAATTCGAATATTCATTCACTACTGAAGCTTTCTGTTGACCTTAGTTGCCAAACAAGTTGAAACTATGGTATTACGTGTTATCCGCAACGCCGGAAGGGAGACTTTTTGTTAGCTTATTGCGTTCTCATTTATTTTTTTTTTCCGGCGCTTTCTTTTTCGTCTCTAGTTTCCGTAGTTTTTCCAAGCATTCATTCAGTTATTCTTATGATGCGAAAATCCTACGGATGAACCACCATCAATAGTGCAGTATTCCTAACTTGACCACTTTTTAGTCTGAGGAATTATGTAAAAAAAATTTTTTTCGTTTTTTACCAATGTTTATACAAAAACGAATAACACTTATAAGAAGAATGTCGTAAGTGTTTACTGAGTTACTTAGACTTAGTGTATAACTAGGCAGATGTTTTGTATCTACCGAGATTGGTGGTGTAACGGTTAGCGTTCTGGCCTCGCATTCGGGAGGACGGCGGTTCGAATCCCCGTCCGGGCATCTAGATTTGGGTTTTCCATGGTTTCCCCAAATCACTCCAGGTGAATGCCGGTATGCTTCCTTCAAAAGGCCATGGCCTAATTCCTTCCCATTCCTTGCCCCCCTCCCCCCCCCCCCCCCCCCCATCCTTTCCAGTCTCTAAAGACCTCGCTGTTAAGAGACGTTAAGCAGCTTAAGGGTGCAGAGGAGAGCCGCTAGATTCGTGACTTGTTGTTACAGCCCTTATGAAAGCGTCACAGAATTGATACATAGATTGGGCTGGGATAGTTTGTAAGACAGGCGACGTAGTTCGAGTTCGAATTTATTGGAGAATATGCAAAAAAAATTAAATTTCGAGAGCAATGAAATACTTCTTCCGCCAGCCTATTTAGGTCGCAATGACCGGAGGGATAAGATTAGAGAAATAAGATGCCGTACTGATACTTATACGTATTCCTTCTTTCCTCGCACTATTCGGGATTGGAGTGGGTGGGTTTAGGATTGGTGCTTAGCACCCTCTGCCACCCACAATGTTTGTGATTTGCAGAGCATGAATGTAGATGTAGATGTAGCTTTAAAAAAATCGTTTTGTATCTATTGGTGGAAAAAATCAGTTTCAAAATAAAGGGTATAGTTTTCAAGTAGGAATGGAGCTCATTACTTGATTTGTTGTTGTTAGTCTTGGTAATCTAAATGAATTTCAGTACTGCGACACTTAACTGTATTTTGTCACTTGTCCATATTTTATTTATAAGACAAAAAACTTTTTCGACAGGTGCGTTACTTTTAGGTAGACACATAGCGTACTCAATAGTTAAAATAATTCCACCCAATGGTCTTCAGCATCAACATTCTCAACGTTCCAGCTAGTGATTTTTATTTGATCTGTGACAGTTGGAAATAAGCGAAAACTCGCCCAACATTTCCATCAGGGATGTAACTGATATCCGCATCCGCAAGTGCAGAACTTTCGCTTGAAATCCTACATCGCTTTCGCATCCGCAATTTTTAATGCGGGTGTTTTGTTTATTCTTTTATTGCGGTGTTATTACCTCAGCAACGAATTTACAAGTTTGAACTTACAAGTAAAGTAAAGCGGCCTATGCAAGGTCCAACTTATAGGATATCCGTGTAGAACTACCGCAGGATGTGCTCACCCATTCGCGCTAATAGAAGGGGTCCAACACAATGTTCCAAGCAATCCTTTGCACTCGTACTTTCTCGCGGCACACCGTGTGTCCTTATCGCATACTCGTAGGGTGTTTCCTCGAATAGCTGCCTCCAATATCCATAGCTTGTTGGACAGCAAGGATCCGTTTTGGTTGCCTGGGAGTCCAACAACACGTCCTAATGTAGTCCTGTAACCACTTTCACGGCCCATCAAGAGTTCTTTATCGAAAAATCAGATCATCCTCGTTCCTACAAGTTGTACTGTGAATGATGTGGGAAGGTGGGTGGACGGAACAGGGGGTGGGTTTGAGCGGTAACGCTCTGGCCTCACATTCGGGAGGATGCGGGTTCGAATCCCCTTCCGGGCATCCAGATTTGGGTTTTCCATGGTTTCCCCAAATCACTCTAGCCGAATGCTTTCTTTAAAGGCCATGGCCGAATTCCTTCCCGCCTCTAATGACCTCGACGTCAAGTCGTATCACGGAGATGTGCGGTGGCGTGGCCTTGTGCTTGACGCTTGAATTAGTCGCGCCACGAATTCCGCAAATTTCATATGACAAAGATTGGTTTTTAGATGTATGCGTTGTTATACAGGGAGTTACAAAAAGGTACGGCCAACCTTTCAGGAAACATTCCTCACACACAAACAAAGAAAATATGTTATGTGGACATGTGTCCGGAATCGCTTACTTTCCATGTTAGAGCTCATATTGTGGACGGCTGTGATACAATACGCCATTCTCCAGGGCTGCATCAGCGCATCAGGGATTCCATGCGACGGAGGGTGGATGCATGTATCCTCGCTAACGGAGGACATTTTGAACATTTCCTGTAACAAAGTGTTTGATGTCACGCTGGTACGTTCTGTTGCTGTGTGTTTCCATTCCATGTTTAATGTGATTTGAAGAGAAGTAATAAAATGAGCTCTAACATGGAAAGTATGCGTTTCCGGACACATGTCCACATAACATATATTCTTTGTTTGTGTGTGAGGAATGTTTCCTGAAAGTTTGGCCGTACCTTTTTGTAACACCCTGTATAAATCGTTTAATCCACTTGTGAAATCATCCCACGTTTTTTGTTGTTAAAATATGAGGCAAAAAAATAAATCAGTTTGGCAGTATTATATGGAAATGGACTTTACTTATGAAAAAAAAGATAAAATTTGCCTTAAAACATATTATTTTGATGTTAAATTTATTTTTGATAAAATATTAAAGTCTAAATAATTACAAATTTATTTTTCCACCTCCGCATCCGCAAATCATCCACTTCCGCAAAACATCCACATACGCGGATGTGAAGCACTGAACATCCGCATCCGCAAAGATGACTTCCGTTACAACCCTGATTTCCATATCTGGGCTACCGGTAATAAATCCTTGCGTGATCAGCTGTGGTCCATACGTCGCCTCGACAGCCGCGCGCCATAAACCGCATCGTCTGTTTTAGACCTTAATAGATATATTAAATTGTCGTTTTGTTTGCGAAAGCGGGACAGTTTTACTCTCGCTGGGGACAGCGGGACGTATGGTTACGTTAAGTATTCCCTCAATCATACGCGCTGCGGAGATGTTTTGGGCTTAAACCAGCACTTAAACACAACCTGATGATTAGGAATTGTACAATACCGCCTCTCCTCTCCTGCACAAAGTCCTGATTGTAAAAATCACCATGTCCCAGCCAACTGAACTAACGGGGTGAGCATTCGTTCAATATTGCAATCTTATGCAGGCTCCATTTGCCATTCTCTATGGTTGCATGATATTTGTATAATCGTTGAATAGCTAATATTAATATCAGAAGTTAACTAAAGACACTTATACGCACTACATTTGTCCTCGATAGTGACGGCATGGTTTTCCGTCACGCAGATTTTATTCACACTTGAGTGTCTGTAGTTTTTCGTAATTGTTTCCCTGTATTGACATTTTGCATAGTAACGTCCCTTCACTAAATCGGTTTGCCACGTTGCTACACTATCACTGTTAAACATATTAACAGATACTTGCTGACAATAAACAACAGATGGTAGTGTCACATACAGCATAAAACTGGACGAGATTACGCATCATTTCATCTAACTAAATAATGCAGTTTCAAGTTTTTTTTAAATATTCGGAGAAAGTGGAACCGCTCCTTTGTCCTTTCTCATAAAGAAAACAAACTGGAATGTAACCCGGAAATGAAACTGGCTACTCCAGTTTAACAACCATACTCGCTAGCCTGTAGAGCTCCAAAGGATAGTTTCGTGACCAACAATGAACTAGAACAATTAGTTTAGCGCAGTGAAATGTTTAATTCCCATGTCGGATATATTAGCCTGTATCAAAACCTAACTTATTGCATTTTGATGGACGTATTTTAATGGATTGGAGTGAAAGCCTGTATGAGAACTTAATTTCAAATCAATTGTGTGGTTTGTATCTCACGGAAGTTCGGCACGAACATGGAATTGTGGATCTCAGCTTTCGAATAAGAGAATAGTTTTATAATTTACGTGATTTAATTAAACTATCAATCCGCGATTCACTAAAAGTGGGTGGTCGAGGGTGCGTTTCACCTATCCTAATGTGTAATCATTTACGCATAGGAAGGGATATACGAGATGTGGCAGGAGGCGCCTATGGGCTATTTTGAGGAACCATCTCGGCATTCACCTGGAGTGATCTAGGAAAACTATCGAAAATCCTGATCAGGATGGCTGGAGCGGTATCTCGATATCTGCTCCGTAGTATTTTAAGTTTCCTTGCTCCATAAATACTTCCCATTGGAATAAATGTGAGTAGACAAGAATCGGTTCTGGCCCCGACTTCTCTAATTTTCTAAATCATTCCTAGATATAAATGTTGCTGGTAGTAATATGTGACTGAGCGTGGTGGGTGAGCGGCTAACGCTCTGGCCTCGCATTCGGGAGGACGCCGGTTCGAATTCCCGTCCGGGCCTCCAGATTTGGGTTTTCCACGGTTTCCCCAAATCACTCCAGGCGAATGTCTGGATGCTTCCTTCAGAAAGTCCATGGCCGAATTCCTTCTTTCCTTGTCCCCAGTCCCATCCCGCCTTTAATGATCTCGACGTAGTCAAGTCTTAAAGCCATAAGTAAAAAAAAAAAAAAGGGTAATGAGATTGCTGTCATCCTGAAATAGGTCTGTCATGAACTTTTCAATTGGCTTCTGACGAGAGCAACACTACGGTATTCCATATATTCGCAACCCAACTCCTTCTTACGCGTTCCCTGTCACGAAAACGACGGTTCTTCTGTGGATCTTCTCCAATGTATCTATTAACCCATTTTGATGCGGGCACCATACTGAACAATATTCTGAGGTCGCACTAGTGTTTGTATGCAATCAATTTAACTTCCTGTGTACACTGTTTTAAATTGCGCCCTTTGAATCAGAGCATATGATTTGCCTTTCCAATTATCTTCTCAATATGTTCCTTCAATAACAAATTATTATGAATTGTTACTCCTAGGTATTTAGCGGAATCTACCGCACGAAAGACACTTGTCATCTATATATATATAAAGATGAATGTATGTCTGTTTGTTTATTCTTCATAAAAATCCAGTTTTCATCCGATTTCGATGAAAGATTGCACACTTATCCTTTGAAACAAGGAGAAAAATACTGTCTACATTTGGTTGAAAAATTTTCTGTATAAATAATAAATGTTGTCTTATAATTTACAAAAATTACTGACGGCGATTAACAGACGCGTAGGATCTGTACTTACTTTCCATATAGCGGTCTGGTAGCTCAGTGGTTAAAACGCTTGCTTACTGCTGTTTGGATCGTGGTCTCCGGTTCATATCTCCGTGGAGGCAAAGATTTATTAAAATTGTTTATGATCTTAAGAGTCACCGTCTGTTATTCGGATTGAATGTTAAACTGTAGATATCACAAATTTAGGGGTTCAATGCGAGGCAAATCGTAGGTAGTCTTGCAATGCTGTAGGTGTACACATTCATTTTTACGTTATAATGATCCCTCAGGGGTAGTTCGCAGTCTCTCTCTCTCTCTGTGCGTGTGTGTGTAATGATATAGTGATAGCTTTCCTGTCATATTATGCCGACTCGGTGTTGTTTGGGACCAATCCTTCGTTACCAACAACTTTCTATATTCAATTCTGGCAAATAAATTATTAATCCACGCGTACGAAGTCGCGGGTATCAGCTAGTTGTACGAGTATATACAGAGCTAAATCGTCAGCTTTTTTTAATTTTAAGGCCCCCACCTGTCGCCTATACGAACATGCACAGGATTGAGACAGTTTGGCGCCAATCCTATAGTTGTCGTAAGCTCTTTCTCAATCTGCTACAAGAATGCTAGGACATTCTCCAATTTTGCGCCTCAAAAATACATATTTCATGAACAATTATAAAACACTGCACTGCTTAAACTTTTTTTTTTCTTTCGGCATCTAAGGTCATACAGCCGGTCCAACAGTGAGCCAGTTCTTTTTCTGTTTCTCCCAGTATGCATTTTTCCAACCAGTTATAGACACCTCAGGACTGACATGATATTCGCAGACACAACATTAACACACCTATGCCCGCGGCCGGATTCGAACCGGAGCCAGTACTCAAGCCACTATGCTACCGAGGCCGGCACTGCTCAAACTTCGACACTTCCTGGTGTGAATACACATCAATTTCAATGTCCACAAAACTTGCCTCGTTAAAAAAAAACATATAATTCTCCTTTACCACTTTTCTCCCAAAATTTTGGGGTAGAATGCCTTCGAGATGAAATTCAAATTTGGAGTTATGGTTTTACGGCCACATACCCTTGCTGACGCAAAAGATTTTATACCTATGCCAGGTCGTACTAAAGTGGCATCCATTAATTACGTAAGATTTTTTTTTCTTAAATTTGAAACCCCCTTACACTTGGTGAGATCTGGTGGGACCTCCCCCCCCCCCGCACAACATGAGATTGACCTCGTAATTTTGAATACCTTCTTTATAGCTCTTCTGTTCTTTGAAGGGAGGCAATCTGAAATAAAAAGTTGACGTTAGATTTTTATCGACACCCCCACCCCTTAAATGAGATTTGGTGATTTTGCCGGAACCGCTCCCCCTCTTTTGAGCTTATATAATTAATGGACGCCTCCTAAGTACTGATGAGGAAAGTGAAGTGTCCCCATCTGTCCGTAAAACGTGTAACTATGTTCAGGGTATTATAAATCTATTTTTGTTTGTGGGGGATATTGGCGACCGTAACGGCGTTCTCCTCAATAGATGCGGAAAACCGCCTATAAACCGCAGTCAAAACGGTCAGTACGCGGGGGCCAGTATGCGGCGCCTCAGCGTACTGAGCCACACTAGGTTACTTAGGAAACTTCGTGGCTACGGCATATCTAGACAAATATGCGACTGGGTTGCAGACTTTCTGAAGGGCAGAACACAGTGTGTAGTTCTCGACGGTGAGAGCTCATCATTTACCGAGGTGAGGTCCGGGGTTCCCCAGGGAAGCGTGATAGCGCCTCTGTTGTTTCTCATATACATTAATGATTTGTGTGGCATAATAAGGGGGATGAAAAGATTATTTGACGATGATGCTATTATTTATCATGAAATCAAAACCCAGGAAGACAGCGCTTTGTTACAAGGCGATATTATGAAAATAATTGCGTGGTGTAAAGACTGGCAGTTGGAGTTAAACGCTAAAAAGTGCCAAGTCATGCGTATAAGTAAAAAGGTGACACCATTTAGCTCTGAATATACAATTAATGGTACTGTCGTTAGAACTGTGGATTCCGCTAAATACCTAGAGGTTAAATTGAATGCATATAAGTCACTAGTGCGTCCTCACTTGGAATATTGTTGTTCCGTATGGGGTCCCCATCAAAAGGGGTAATGGAGGCATTAGAGAGGGTCCAGAGAAGGGCCGCCCGATTCTTGACAGGTATATATACAGTGGGTGGCCAAATTATTATACTCAATAGGTCATAAAGCAAAAAAAGTCATGAAGTTTTTAAAAGACGAAAAAATAACCCTCTTGGATTGGCCTGGAAATTCGCCAGACCTTAACCCTATTGAGAATGTCTGGGCGGCGCTAAAAAAAGAAATTTGCAAGGATAAAATTATTACTAATAAAAAAGAATTAATAGAAAATATTATTACAGCATGGCACAGAACACCTGAATTACAAGAAATTTCCAAAAAGTGCATTGCCAGCATGCCGCAGCATCTACAAAACGTGATTGCTCAAAAGGGAGGATTCACTAAATATTGATTAATATTTTTTTCTATTAATATAACATAATTCCTATGCTAAATTATGTTTTATTTATTTTTCCTTAATTCATTAAACCTATAAAGATAACAATAAAAACGATATCATAGGTCTATTAGTAGATTAAATGTATAATAACACACGAAACAATGTTTTTTTTTTCAAACGAGTATAATAATTTGGCCACCTACTGTAGTTGGAGGGAAAGCGTAAGTGCGATACTGAGGGAAGACCTGGAACACCGAAGGCGTTGCTCTCGGCCGAAGCTAATTAAAAAATTCACGACTGACATATTTCAGAATGACAGCAAAGAAATATTGCTACCAGCAACATTCGTATCTCGGAACGACCGTGAAAATAAGAGAAATCAGGGCCCGAACCGATTCTTTTCTGTATTCATTTTTTCCGCGAGCGATTAGGGAATGGAATAGAAAGGATTTATCGGGTGAGTAAACTTAAAATCCGACAGGAGTAACTTTCGATTAAGCTCTCCGGCTATCCTGATCTGGGTTTTCCATGGTTTCCCCAAATCATTCCACGCGAATGCTGGGATGGTTCCTCACAATAACCCATGGGCGCCTCCTACCATATCCCGTATATCCCTTCCAAACTATTACCCTTTCGGAAAGGTGGAATGCACCCTCTGCCACACACTTTTAGTGAATCGCAGAGTAATAGTAATAGTAACGCATACTACTTATCTGGAATAGTTTATAATTCAATATTAAGAAATTCGCATGCGAAACTGCTTGCTCTTGATCTTGAAAACAGCATTACGGTTGTGATCCAGGTTATCTGAGGCTTTATAATAAGTAGAGTTCGGATATTAGCTACAAAAAAAACAAAAACAAAAAAAAACAAAAAAAAATAGTTGAGAAATATGCATACAAATATGACCTTTAATACAGGTAAATATGATCTAAAAATAACGAAATGTAACCAAACATTGAAATTTGCTTTACATCAAAACATGCTCAGTTATACAACATTTTTTTTTATCTAGTAGTGATGCTTTCATGTAGACGGCATAATTTGCTTCCGTGCACTCACTGCACTATTGGGAAATTTTAATAGCTTTGTTGAAGTCACTTTAATTTCACGTAATTTACGGAAAAGACCTCTTTGCATGTAGTAAAATAATCCTCTCCGAATTCCGTTACGTAACTCCATAACTTCACACTTTCAGAAAATTTTCGGCGTGGCGGTACTCGCTGATCCACTTCAAATGTAACAGTGACTAAGGATTAAGTGACAGTGAGACATTAATTAACGCGGATCGACACAGGGATACTGCTATTGCATTTTAAACATTATAAGGCGGGCGGGACATAAACGTTTAGAGAGTGACAATAAGGTATAACTGTCATTCTTGACGGGAATTCTCACCAATTCAGTGACAGTTAGTCCTGTTTTTTTCCTCCAATATGCAGTAAGAGTACAGTTCTGTGACTAATTATACTAATTTCTTCTTATGTATAACTTGAAGTGAATTCCCGATACTATTAAAATATTATTTTTTCCCCTCAAAATATGACCATATGAACATAAATACTATCGTAATAAGATAAAAACTAGGCAAATTGTCTGAATATGCATTTATATGCTACATAAAATACATTTAAATACAATCGGAAACATCTGGACGTTGTGGTTCATTTTCCTCAATTGTTGTTAACAGTGATAAATAAATACGCCAAAGCAATTGAATGTTTGTGCATTTATTGAACTCTCGAACGCGTTTCACTTCTTTTGCAGAAGCATCTTCAGCGGGTAGTCCTGGTAATTACGTACACATGTTACAATTTAGTTATGTTGTTGTGTTTTGTACACTGGAATTATTATCTATATTCTATCGGTCTATACTCTATTGGATTAATTTATAATCCACTCTAAGCAGCGGTGATTTTTACTTTGTTTGTGAGGAGTAATTCATTTCCAGTTCATTATTTCACTAGTGACTAGCATAACACTGTACTGTACTGTCTGTATGTTTATTACGAATGGCTGGTCCATTTTGTTTACTTTCAATTTTTTGCCGTTATGTGGTGCAGGTTTTTGTTTTTTAGTCTGTCTTCCATTTGTTTGGCGCGTTTTTTCAAATATAAATGTTTGTCATTAGGTTTTTTTATGGTTTTGTGTGTCCTTGGTAACGTTGTTTCGCCTGTGTCGATGGAAATAAAATAAAGGAAAAATCATCGACTCGGGCAAAATAACAATAAAGAAGGACACAACAAAACCATAAAAAACGCGCCAAACAAATGGAAGACAGACTAAAAAACAAAACAGCACCACATAGCAGCACAAAATCGAAAGTAAACGAAACGGATGGACCATTCGTAATAAACATACAGTACAGTGCAGTGCAGTGCAGTGCTAGTCACTAGTGAAATAACAATCTGAAAAATGAATCACTACTCACATAGAAAGCAAAAATCACTGCTGCTGAGAGTGGAGCATAAATAAATGCAATAGACCGAAAAATTTAAGTGTGTTATAATTTAGATATTAATTCCATTTGATTTTAATAAATAAATAATGCCATGGTAATTGAATGTTTGTGCATTTATTGACCTCCAGAACGCGTTTCACTTCTTGTGCAGAAGGATCTTGAGTGGTTTTTTCTGGTAATTATGTATATATGTTACAATTTGGTTATGTTGTTGCGTTATATACAATGGAATTATTATCTAAATTGTAATATACTTACATTTTTTGGTCAAATGCATTTATTTATGCTCCACTTTATGCAACAGCAATGATTTTTGTTTTCGTTGTAGGTGGTAATTCATTTTCCAGATCGTTCAACACAACCACCACCCAACAAATATTGACACAGACATGCAAATACTCACCATCATCAACAACAACAAACCACAAGAGAACTATCACATACATAAATCATTAACAGAAGGAACACATATAAACGAATACACAAACCTGACATACCCGACACTATACACAGTACTGAAAATAAAATAAAGGAAAAACCATATACATTAAACAAGGACATACAGAATAATAAGAAACTAATGACAAATATTTACATTTGAAATAACGCGCCAAGACAAAACAGCACCACATAGTGACACAAAGTCGAAAGTAAACAAAACGGATCGGCCATTTGTAATAAACATAGAATATAGTGAAATGCAGTAATATGATAATTATTTATTACCACCTACAACAAAAACAAAAATCACTGCTGCTAAGAGTGGAGCATAAATAAACGCATTAGACTGAAAAATGTAAGAAGATTACAATTTAGATAATAATTCCATTGTATACAACGCAACAACATAACCAAATTGTAACGTGTGTACATAATTACCAGGAGAACCCTCTGAAGATGCTTCTGCAAAAGAAGTGAAACGCGTTCGGGTTGTCAATAAATGCACAAACATTCAATTGCTTTGGCGTTGTTTGATTAAATGTTACCGATTGTTTTGATAAATAATGTTTAATTAAGCATTATATCTCAAAAAGAAGGTAGGAAAAAATTTGAATTTTCATAAAAATCCGAACCCTAGTGATAAGTTTATGTTAGTGCTGATACCTGAGGAGTGTGTTTCAGTTGGGACGATGATCATGCTCACTGTGGTGACGTCGATGCTGAGTGCAGGCTCCCAGACGCTGGACAGAGTCGCTTTTCTTCTGCTTGCGGTCTTCCTCTTCGTAGAGTGCGTCCCAGCCGCCATCCGCCTTGTCGCCAAAAACAGGTCAAAAGGTAACAGCTTCGCTAAACTACACCTCACTCCCAGTATCATACAGTTCTAATGATCTTCAATGGTTGTTACGTCAACAAACCACGCACAGTGCTTGAACTAAACTATTTTTGTCAACTGATGTCTTTTTTTACTTATGACTTTACGCCTCGTCGAGGTCATTAGAGGCCGGATGGAACTGGGAAAAAGGAACGGGTAGGAATTTGGACATGGCATTTAGAATAAAGCATACCGGCATTCACCTGTAATGATTTGGGGAAACCATGGAAAACCCAAATCTGGATGCCCAGACGGGGATTCGAACTGGCGTCCTCCCTAATGCGAGGCTAGAGAGTTAACCACTCACCGACCATTCTCGGTTAACTGCTGTCAATGAGCTTGTTACTGAAAGGAAATACTGGGGACTATTAGTGGCATAGAAGTTTCACCAACTTAACTACTACCTCAACGAGCTGGTTCTGATAATTGCTCTATTAAAACATACGAACTAATATAAAAATTGCGTAACAAATTTTTTCTTTCAACTTACAACCATTAAACCATTACCATATTTATTACCAGTTTCCACATATTTTCAATCACGTATATAATTTCAAAAAGGTTTTTTACAAGCCTTCGTTCTTCCTTTATACTCGTACTTGACCAAAATCGATAAATGAGAACATTTTAAAGATTATGTTCTCCGCTTTGGTGAAATCATTAATTAAGAAAAGGAATTTTCGAAATTAAACCCTTAAAAGTCAAAATTATGTACAATCAAGGTCACGGGTACGCGATAGTTCAGAATCAAGCTGCTAGGCTTCGCTGTATTGATCGCATTTCCGCCAGACAACAGCACCACATATCAAATAGAAATTGCCATAGTGTGTGTGTTTTCCGGAGAAAGGAGCATTTCGGATATTCTTGTTTCTGTCGGGGGAACATTTCATCATTTCTAATTGTTTCGTAAGACGTATGATTTTTTTTCTACATACATATTTCAGTTGACAGACAATTGCTACAAATGAGCCTCTTCTTTCATCCTATTACAAACCACGGTATATCATTCGCGAAATATTCGCACCGGCGACCTAGTCATGACATAAATCAAATTCGAGTCATCAATGGGAGCCTACTAAGAAAAAAGTTAAATAGGAGTGCCTTAGAAACTATTTTTTTATATTTTAATTTTATCCATAATTTTTTATATTTTTTAAAAATTTAGATTCTTTTTTTATCTGCTTAAAGTCTATCTAACAGTGACGTCTTTAGAGGCTGGAAAGGATGGGGAGGGGGGCAAGGAATGGGAAGGAATTCGGCCATGGCCTTTTGAAGGAAGCATCCCGGCATTTGCCTGGAGTGATTTGGGAAACCATGGAAAACCCAAATCTGGATGCCCGGACGGGGATTCGAACCGCCGTCCTCCCGAATGCGAGGCCAGAACGCTAGCCTTTACACCACCACGCTGAGTGATTTAGATTCGGTTCTCTAATCCATGAAATATGTAAAACAAAATGAAAATGGACAGTTCGGTGATAGAAAGAAAATTAAAACCAAATTGACTCCAATGGTTCTCATTACCCGGTCAATTTGGTAATGGGAGCCCCTCCCCTATAGGGTAATGGGAGCCGTAGCCAAATTTTACCACTATTCTGACAGGACTTTAGTTTTCTTGACAAAAATTGAAAATTAATACAATTCTTTCCACTATACAAATTAATCATTTACTCTCTGTACAATAGAAATATTATTGTTTCATAGCACAAAATTTTCAAGTCAAGGACGGTTCAACATTACAATCTGCACAATGAAGATGTGCTACATTTTTATATACTTCACACACAAGACATGAAAGTGTCATTTGATTCTACTTCTGTGAATCAAAACCAACGATTTTTATACAGGAACCATCACTTTCATTGCTAATTAAAATGGATGAAGATTGTGACAAGCGGCTTGTAACCCTAGATCTCCAATTAGGTGGTCTGCTCCTCCTTGCATTCACTATTGCTTCCTTTTTTTTTGCTGCAGAAAATGTGGATCTTTTCTTCGGTGCACCGTTATTGCCTTCTGTCTTTTCCTTCTTCATATTCTTAAGGATGAAGCAGTCAAAATCCCTGAATTTTTTTTTTTTACTTATGGATTCACGCCTCGTCGACGTCGTGGTCATAAGAGGCGGGTTGGGATTGGGGACAAGGAACGGGAAGGAATTCGGCCATGGCTTTATGAAGGAAGAATGCTGGCATTCACCTGGAGTGATTTGGGGAAACCATGGAAAAGCCAAATCTAGATGCCCAGACGGGGATTCGAACCGGCGTCCTCCCGAATTCGAGGCCAGAACGTTAACCGTTCACCCACCATCCTCGGTAAAGATTTGTTTTTAAGATCATTATTTGGAGGGTTGGTAACCTGATTTTCGCGTATTATGGCGTAATCAGAACTAAGCTCCAATTTCCGCTTGCTAATGGCTCTCATTACCCCACATGTTAACGTTTTTGTCAAGAAGTAAAAAAAAAAAAAAAAAAAAAAAAACTCTCCCGTTTTATATAGTGCTAAGTAAACTAGATTAATCACGAAACCATTACATTATATTAAGATAACTTTATAAGGAATATATCAAAGGCACTTGCTTAAGATAATAGCAGCAAAAATTACAGTCGGACAGCCGAAAACACAGTGCGTCGTCTGTATGGCAAACTTAAGGCGACTGAGCCAACACTGGTAATAAGGAAGAATGATGGATGCACTCTAGGGAGCCTTCAACGAAACTCGCAGGTTTCTAGCACGTGATATTCAAATTATTCAGGATGCACTCCTATTACCCATCGGCTCCGATTCCCCTATTTTCCCCTATACTCAAAGAAACAATCAAACGTAATTTTATCCATAACTCACTGTGTTGCAAGTGACTCTATGAATCAGACAAAAAGGTAGAATGAAAAACAGCCTTGAGTCACTTGAATGCAAATTTAATTGCGTTACACAATACATTTCGGACCCTGTGGATCCATCTTCAGGTGTCTATTGCATTTACATTGGTTTTAAATTTTTCCTTAAGCGGGGGTAAAAATTTAAAAACAATGTAAATGCAACAGACAGCTGAAGATGGATCCACAGGGTCCGAAATAAATTGGGTACTGCAATAAAATTTGCATTCAAGTGACTGAAGGATATTTTTCATTCTACCTTTTGTCTAAACAACTAAACCTTCAAACAATCATGGCGGTGGCTAATCAGAGAACGATTCCCCTCGGAACTACGTTGTGATGTTCCAGCGATAAGTCTTCTGCCTTTCAGAATCAACTGAAAGTATATTTACTTGGTTTACGTCAGATATCTGGCCACGTGGATCAACACTGGGATCCGTCAATAGCGTTAGTCGTGTTACGATGTCTGTGAAACGTCCAGATCTAGCCAAGCATTCAACAGAAAAAAAAAAAGAAGCAAGCTTCACCATACAGGAAGAAGCAGCTGGTCGGAGCAGACTGAAGATTGGGTCATTTGCAGGAAGGAGCGACTTCCTCCTACAGGCAATCTGAGAACAGCTGCGCAGATGCAGTTTCGCTACCACAAAAGCCGTCAGCTGGTTGATCGCACACGTGCCAACAGCAGATGGGAGTCCATCTGTACGCCGCAGCCAAAAAACTGCCGATCCATCTTGAGAAAATGTTTCCGTGTTGCCTGTTGAAATGGATTTAAAATCGGTGCGAAATTATGTAATTCCACCATATTTATGGTCATGGTACGTAATAGCCAACTATACTTGGTCTTAACAGGCACGGGAACATATTTTGTGCTCGCTTAGTTTCATTTCCACAAACCTGCTAACGATTTACGTAATTTTTTTTTTTTTTTGCTGTCGTCAGTCTTTTGACTGGTTTGATGCAATCCTCCATCCCTTCCTATACTGTGCTAACCTTTTCATTTCTACATACCCCTTACAGCCCACGTCCTCAATTATCTATTTCATATATTCTAATCTGTCTTCCTCTACAGTTCTTACCTTCGACTGTTCCCTCCACTAACAAATTAACCAATCCAGCATGTCTCAAAATATGACCTACCAGCCTGTTTCTTTCTGTAAGCTTCTTCCACAAACTTCTTTTCTCACCCATCATTTCCAAAATTCGTTCATTTCTTCCTTTGTCTGTCCACTTAATTTTAAGCATTCTTCTGTAGCACCACATTTCAAATGCTTCAATTTTCTTTATTTCCGGTATTCCTAAAGTCCATGTTTCGCTACCATAAAGTGCTGTGCTCCACACAAAGAGTTTTAAAAAGTTCTTTCTAATTCCTAAATCAATATTTGAAACTAAAAGGTTTCTATTTTTCATGAAGACTCTTTTTGCTAGTGCTATTCTGCTTTTAACATCATTCCTGCTTCGGACATAGGTTGTAATTTTACTTCCCAAGTAACAGAATTCACTTACTACTCCTATTGCATCCGATCCTATTTTTATATTTAATCTACCAGTATTGGTATCGTTTCTGCTACATTTCATCACGTTTGTCTTGCTTTGATTTATATTCAGTCCAAAATCCTCCTCCAGTATTTTATTCATGCCATTCAGTAACTTCTCAATATCCTCAGCCCTCTCTGCTAACAAGACAATGTCATCAGCAAATCGTAGCATACTGAATTATTCTCCATGAAAACTTATGCCACATGGAAATTTTTCTTTGACTTTCTTCATTGCTTCTTCTAAATACAAGTTGAATATTAACGGGGATAGACTACAACCTTGTCTCACACCCTTTTTAACTGATGCATGTCTCTCGTGATTCTCTACTTTTATTATAGCCATTTGATTCTGATATAGTTTATAGAGTATTCTTCTAACTCTATACTTTAGACCTGACTTTTTTAAAATTTTGAACATCTTGTCCCACCTAACATTATCAAAAGCTTTTTCTAAATCAACAAATGCCATAAAAGTATCTTTGTTTTTCTTGATCCGCCCTTCAAGTATTATTCTTAAAGACAGAATTCCTTCCCTTGTACCGCGATTTTTCCTAAACCCAAACTGATCTTCACCTACTATCTCTTCTACTACCCGTTCCATTCTTCTGTATATTATTCTGGTCAGTAATTTTGAATCATGTGATGTTAGACTAATGGTGCCGATAATTCTCACATGTGAAGATGATATTTTTATTAAAATTATTTGGAATTTCTCCTTTTTCATACATTTTTGATATCAGCTTGAATAATCTTTCGATTCCTTCCTCTCCTAGGGATTTCATCAATTCCAACTGCCTTATTTGCTTTCAAGTCATTCAGAGATTTATTAAATTCTGTCCTCAAAACAGGATCTCCTAAGTCTTCAATGTCGACATCATCTTCCTTTTCCATTACACTATTATTCAAGTCGTCCCCAACATACAGTTTCTCAATGTATTCTTTCCATCGGTTAGCTCTATCTTCTGAGCTTAAAAGAGGTTTCCCATCGGCAGCTTTAATGTTCATACCTTTTTTCTTCATTTCTCCAAAATTCTGTTTGATCTTTCTGTAGGCAAAATCTACTTTACCTACGACCATTTCCTTTTCTACTTCTTCACACTTTGCTTGTAGCCATTTTTCTTTTGCTATTTTGCATTTCCTATTTATTTGATTTCTAAATTGCCTGTACTGCTCTCTTCCTGCTTCATCCTGAGCACTTTTGTACCTTCTCCTCTGATCCATCAGCTCCAAAAGCTCTTCTGTGATCCAAGGTTTTCGGGCAGCTTGTTTCCTAAAGCCTAATGTTTCTTTACCAGCTTTCATTATTTCGGTCTTTAATGTATTTCATTCGTCCTCACCGAGCGTGGTGGTGTAACGGATAGCGTTCTGGCCTCGCATTCGGGAGGACGGCGGTTCGAATCCCCGTCCGGGCATCCAGATTTGGGTTTTCCATGGTTTCCCCAAATCACTCCAGGCGAATGCCGGGATGCTTCCTTCAAAAAGGCCATGGCCGAATTCCTTCCCATTCCTTGCCCCCATCCTTTCCCGTCTCTAAAGACCACGTTGTTAAAAAGGGACGTTAAACTGTTACAAAAAAAAAAAAAAAAAAAAAATCATTCGTCCTCGTTTGAGCTCCTTTCAGAGTTACTTCTTAAACCTAAGTCTACCAATTCTGCAAATTTTTCTCTCGTGTTAGATTGTTTCAGTTTATTCAATTCCAGTCTGTTCTGCTTCTACTGCTTCCTTATTCGTTTAAATTTCAGCCTGCACTCCATTATTATCAAATTATGGTCGGAGTCTATGTCTGCTCCTGGGTACGCTTTACAATCTAGAACTTGATTCCTGAATCTCTGTTTGACCATGATATAATCTAGCTGATATCTGCCTGTATCTCCAGGACTTTTCCAGGTGTATATTCTTCTTGCATGGTTCTTAAACAGTGTGTCTGCCACTACTAGCTTATATCTTTCACAAAATTCTAACAACCTGGTTCCTCGCTCATTTCTTTCTCCTAGACCAAAACTTCCTACAGTATTCCCCTCTTTTCCTTCTCACACTATAGCATTCCAATCACCCATGATTATTAGATTTTCCTTCCCCTTCACATATTGGATTAATTCTTCAAATTCAGCGTATATTTTTTCTATTTCATCATCATCTTCCTGTGACGTTGGCATATACACTTGTACTAATGTGGTTGGGACGGGCCTAGTTTCTAACCTCATCAAAATAATCCTGTCACTAAACTGTTCATAATAACTCACCCGTTTCCCTACTTTCTTGTTCATTACAAATCCTACACCAGTGACTCCATTGACAGATTGTGTGCTAATTATCCCGTGTTCCCCAGACCAGAAATCCTGTGCATCCATCCATTTAATCTCACTAATCGCAACAACATCTAACTTAAGTTGTTCTATCTCCCTTTTTAAGTTCTCTAACCTACCTATCCTATTCAGACTTCTAACATTCCACGCTCCGACTCTTAGAATGTTTTTATCCATTCTGATGACTCCTCCCTGAGCAGTCCCCACCCGGAGATCCGATTGGGGGACTATTTTACCTCCGGAATATTTTACCCAGGAAGAAGCAATCATGATAGATGTAATTTGAGAGGATTACATGCCCTCGGGATACCCTTTGATTCTTTAATGCAGTGGTTTCCCGTTGCCTTCTGCATCCCCATGCGGTTGATCATTTCTGATTCATCCGCATTTAGGGGCCGTTTCCAACCCCAAGGGCAAGAGGGTGTCCTGAACCGCTCCCCGCTCTTCCACACTCCTTTCGGAGGCCGTTGCCAAGCAGTGGGTGACTCCTTATACCGGGAATCTTTCAGTCGCCAGAGCCTCGTCCGTGCAAACAGGGTGCACCACGTGAAGGAGAGGTTAACATTTGGTTGGAAAAGGCTAGTATAGCCTCTCCCAAACCCTTACACCCCTTTACGTATATTAATTTTTAAAGTTAGTTACTGGATTCTAACTCCTTGAAGATTAAGTTATATCGCAATTTATTTCAAATCTTTCCGACAATATGTACTATTAATGGAAAGAAAGCCTCCTCGTACGTTAATAAACCACTTAAACTATAGCGGCCAATAACAAATGAAAAACATTAGGGAGTGTCCATAAACTCGTGGCTAGGTCTAGGGGGGAAAAGGTGTGTGTTGGGTAGAAAGCTACGGGGGGGGGGGGGCTACTTGGGGGGAGGGTTCCGAGCCAAGCCACGTAGCTTTTCGTTCATATTATTTGTCACAGTTACTGTAAGATACAGAACACACAACAGGATACAGGATATGAATAATGCTTTGTCATTTTATTACCTCCGTATGTAATTTATGACAGTCTCAAGAGAAAACAGTATAAAATGTCTTCTGGAATTACTATGAAAGAAAGCTACCTCCATTTGAACGTGATATAACACACTGAGGATATTGAGAATTTACTTAATGGTATCAACAAAATACTGTAGGGAGATTTTGGACTAAATATAAAGCAAAGCAAGACAAAAAACTGATTAAATGTAGCAGAAATAATAGTAGATTATATATAAAAATAGAATCAAATGTAATAGGAGAAGTAAGTGAATTCTGTTGCTTAAGAAGTAAAATTACAACTGATGGCCAAAGAAGGAATGATGTTAAAAGCAGAATCACACGCGAAAAGAGCCTTAGTGAAACAGAGAAATTTTTTAGTTTGAAACATTGATCTAGGACTCTAAGAAATTTTTAAAACTATGCCTGTAACAATTCTTTAGGGCAGCGCAGCATGGTCTTTAGGAATACCAAAAGAAGGAAAATTGAAGCATTTGCTATAGAAGGATGCTGAAAATTAAGTGGACTGATAAAGTGCGAAATGAACGTTTTTTGGAAATGATGGGTGAGAAGAGAAGTTTGTTGAAGATTCTTACAGAAAGAAGGGACAGGATGATGGGTCTCATTTTAAGACATTCGGAATTGGGTAAATTGTTATCAGAGGGAACAGTCGAGGGTAAGAACTGTAGAGGTAGAAAAAAAAGATTAGTATATATGAAACAAAAAATTAGGTTGTAAGGGGTATGTTGAGATTGAAGAGGCTAGCGTAAGATAGGAAGGTACAAATGACTGCATCAAACCAGCCGAGAGACTGATGACAGAAAAAATTAGGGGGGAAGTTGTCAAACAACTTACTGAAGATAAATATTTAGATATGATTGACGGGGTTATAAACAAATCTTGAGTTAAATTAAATAGAATTGTTACAAATTACTCTTGCGATGAAATCTGAGATTTCAACATGCTTGGTCTTTGTATTCTGTTCAGTCCAGAAAGATAATTCGAGATTTTTTTTTTTAATTTTAATTTTCGGATTTTTCATAGCTTGCTAACTTGTTATCTGAAGCTGGTTAGTTTCTACATAAAAAAACTTTTCTGATATGTAAATGGAGACTTTCCCGGCGTATTGATTCAATGAGAAACTTTTATTAAAAACTTTTCTGTTTGTATTGTTAATAGACTTGGATAATCATTTTAAAGGATTTAACGGTTCTTAAATATTCTACAAATTTCCTATTGACACTAATTTACCCACACAAAAAAGCGAGTGTGTGTATTTGCATGCCACTAATCAATGAACTATCCTTGATGTTTCTATCACTTCTCGCCACGAAACTTTTTTTCTTCTTTTTTTTTGCACAACTGCTGACCTGTGCTGCCATCAAGGCTGTCTCTGCTGATGTTGCAGGACGATGATAATACGAGATGTATGAAAAGCAGTTCCACCATTCAATATTTCAAGCGTGGCACGGTTTACCGTATTCTGTTGGCCCAGCCGCACAATCCAGATTACTCTTACTCACATGAAAGCCACATTGCAACATCTGGGTATACAGGGTGTTACAAAAAGGTACGGCCAAACTTTCAGGAAACATTCCTCACACACAAACAAAGAAAATATGTTATGTGGACATGTGTCCGGAAACGCTTACTTTCCATGTTAGAGATCATATTGTGGACGGCTGTGATCCAATACGCCATTCTCCAGGGCTGCATCAGCGCATCAGGGATTCCATGCGACGGAGGGTGGATGCATGTATCCTCGCTAACGGAGGACATTTTGAACATTTCCTGTAACAAAGTGTTTGAAGTCACGCTGGTACGTTCTGTTGCTGTGTGTTTCCATTCCATGTTTAATGTGATTTGAAGAGAAGTAATAAAATGAGCTCTAACATGGAAAGTAAGCGTTTCCGGACACATGTCCACATAACATATTTTCTTTGTTTGTGTGTGAGGAATGTTTCCTGAAAGTTTGGTCGTACCTTTTTGTAACACCCGGTATATCGATGTTAAAATTCACACATAATACGGACACAATTTGATCCAGGAGGTGGTACAGATTTACCTGGTCTCGACATACTCGTCACCCCCTTCATCGACGTTTGTGGTCATTAGAGGCGGGAAAGGGCTGTGGGGACGGAACTGGAAGTAGTTCAGCCACGGTCTTTTAAAGGAACCATCCCGGCATTCGTCTGGAGTGATTTCGGGAAACTAAGGAAAACTAAAATCTGTACGGGGATTCGAACTGGCGTCCTCCCCAATGCGAGGCCAGGGCGTTACCGCTCACCCACCACGCTCTGTAGTTTCATTGTACCATGGCGCAGTACCCGGGTGGCTTTAAGTAGATCGAACTATATTACGTCAGACAATTAGCCCCACCGAACCGACAACAGCGAACTCGCTGACAAAGCACGTGCGATTGACAATTCGAAAATCTATTTTCAGGCAAACTGAAAGATTAAAAATCCATAAATTACAACACTAGAGGCAACATTGCTGTCTTTAATTCTTAACGCACATTTGTAGTTACTGATAGAAACAACTTTTTACTTGTCTTGCGTCCATTTTCAATGCGAGGATATCACATCTGAATCAGTAGAAATATTTACTTTTGCTTGCAACTTCTGTTTATTGCAATTTAGGGTAGTCATACTTTCTGTTGATGTGCAGAAATCTCGCACTTTTTCCACTATAGTATTCAGTGTGTTGTTTTAGTCACCTTTAGTCTACTGTCATGTGCGTAGCTCCACCTTACCACCATGATGTCTTCTCGCTGACAATATAAAATCCATGGAGTGTAATTACTCGGTTAAGAACATTACACATCAGCTGATGCTGCTGGGAACTATCATATTTTAATATCTTATCGAATGTAGTGTGACTAGTATATTGTAAAACTACACGCATGAATGAGCGTGCATTTTCAGTCCGTTCAACCACGCTCATAGCGGACTTTGTTTGTCTTTTTTTTTATTTTTATTTTTTTATCTGTCAATTTCAGCAAGTTTGCTCAGTTTATATTTGGGAGAATATGTCATTATGAGGCCATGTTTCCAAAAATTTTCAATTAAAATTTACACTAGCTGCCACGTAGTTTAGGCGGTAGAGTGTCTGACTGCGAACCGCACTATCGAGGTTCGATTCCCGACGGAGCCGAATATTTTTATTCGAAGCTGAACGTCCGGAACAGCTCCCCAGGCCCACTCATCCTGCTATCCAATGAGTACCGTGAGGAAACTCCGCGGGAAGGTAAAGAATGGCCGCAGTGTGGCGCTGACCTTGTCACGTACTTCTAGTGCAATTGGTTGTAATGAGAATGCGGATCTCTACCTCCGTGAATCCTGCAGGACCCCGTGAACTTTACCTTTTAAGCTCTCAATACCACACCGAAAACTATTGTAGCCATAGCACCCTCTCAAGTGCAGTCATCCCGAGATTTTTGTTTAGTAGGAAATGACATCTGCCACCACAATATCTGCAACGTCCGTATTTATAGGATAGTCTGACTAATCATGCTACTTGTTCCCGCACCGATCCCTGTATCTCCTTTTTCCTCTTACAAGGGGAGGGCACGAACTTGAGATTTTATTTTGGGATGAGACTTTGCGTAATAATTGTACCCCTTTAGGATGTTTACCTCCTGCAATCGTAAGATGCAACGCTCAATAGATTCGGAGAAAACGGCCTTTAAAAATTCAAGCCCAGCTTATATACTAGTGAAATTCCGGTCAGGCAAGCAGCGGAATAGCCCAGTCAGTAACGAGCCTGCGTCATGCCTGGGCGCTCTGGGTTCGAATCTAGGTTTGATCTAATATTTTTTTTTCAATTTTTTTTTTATATCAACTACCCTTTAACGTAAAATACTATAAAACTATAACGGTTACAATATTTTATTGTTTAAAATACACTATTACGAATGGTTATAATAATATTATTTATTCACAAGTAAAAAACTTTCATTGTGTTTTTATTATTATTGATTTTATTTAATTTTTTATTACAAATGCGAGCTTGGATGATAATCATCATAAAGACATTTAAAACAATAATTTTTTTAGCATCGAGCACAATTAATGAAAGCGGAATTTTTACTAGAACAACGGTAATAAAATTTATAACACTGTTAACAAAACAACTTAAAATTTAATTATATTTAAAGAATATTTTAACTATTATAGTTTTAAAGTATTTTAAGTAAGTTAGTTACAAGGTTGTTAATATACTCAAATTATGATTTAAAATTTGAAATTCAAATTATATAATCAATAACATTGAATAAAAACTTATTTAATTGTAAAAACAGAAAAAAAATAGACGTAATCGAGATTCGAACCCAGAGCGCCAAGGTATAACGCAGGCTCGTTACTGACTGGGCTGTTGCGCTGCTAGCCTGACCGGAATTTCACTAGTACCGTATATAAGCAGGGCTTGAATTTTTAAAGGTCGTTTTCTCCGAATCTATTGAGCGTTGCGTCTTACGATTGCAGGAGGTAAACATCCTAAAGGGGTACAATTATTACGCAGAGTCTCATCCCAAAATAAAATCCCAAGGTTGTGCCCTCCCCTTGTAAGTAAAGTATCTGTGACTGGATCACCTCTGTTGATCACTGCATGTGAAAAGTAGAGGGACAGACAGTGCTCGTAACAAGCTGAGCTATTTGCGTGGTTGGCTTTTTGTGATTCCCTGCACTTCCTGATCAGTTCAGCGGTGCTCGAAGTAGACTTTCTCTGGGTTTCTTTATCCGCTACACCAATTTTAAATGCTCCTCTTGATTTCAGACTGAGTTAACAGGTTACTCTAATGCGATGTTATGCTACATTTCTACTGAATTTTAAGTGAAAAGTTCTATAGGCAAGTTACGCGGGGGTAAATCTGTGACTTCGTAATGCCACCTGTTGAATGCATCACCATCACGCCACCTGTTGCGCGACTGATATGCGCATTGGACGCTTTTCGCAAAATCTTTATACAAACACGCAGTTTCTATCCGATTTTGATAGTACTTAGCACACGTATACTTCAAAATTAGTCGGTCTGATAGCTCAGCTGTTAAGGCACTTACTTCAGTAAGTTCTCTCTCCGGTCGCGGGTTCAAATCTCGCGGGCGCTAATGACCCAGTTGTCGACGCGCCCTAAAACCCTAAAAACAACAACAACAACATCAAATCTCGCGGTGAGTAGGAATTTTTAGGAGTTGCATTTGATTATATGAGCTACGCCGGGACTTTCCATGGTTCTGATTCCACGTTAAACTGCAGGCTCCTCAGGAAACAATTAGCCTTCTTGCCTCTGACACAACAGCTTGGTACATCTCACTCGGGAAGATTCGACGAACCGTCGGGTAGTGTACTAAGTTAGATTTTTAGTTTTTGAAGTGAAAACTTCTTTAGACGCATTGGGCGATTTTTGGATGGGTAAAATCTTATGAGTTCGCATTACCAACATGCTAATGTTAAAATTTTATCTGTTGCGGTCTGGAGGCTCAGTGGTTAAGGTGCCTGACTGGCGAATTAAAGGACCCCGGTTCGAATGCTTTTCTCGGCGGGGATTTTATAGACCATTAACCCGATCTTCACCTCCTGTGAAATGTGAAGTACAGCAGAACGCTGCCGCGGTTCGGATTCCATGTTAAACTGTAGGTCCTTTGTACCTGGTTGCACTACTGGGTGAGGTTAAGGCTGCTAAGACGGGATTGGATCCTACAAAATGACATTAGATTTTGACAGAGGACCCCCCCCCCCTCCCCCCACCTCCAATACTAATCAACCTCGTAACATTTTACCGAGCGTAGTGGTGTAACGGCTAGCGTTCTGGCCTCGCATTCGGGAGGACGGCGTTTCGAATCCCCGTCCGGGCATCCAGATTTGGGTTTTCCATGGTTTCCCCAAATCACTCCAGGTGCATGCCGGGATGCTTCCTTCAAAATGCCATGGCCGAATTCCTTCCCATTCCTTGCCCCCCATCCTTTCCCGTCTCTAAAGACCTAGTTGTTATAGGAGACGTTAAGCAGTAAAAAAAAAAATCGTAACATTTTGAGACCTTTAAGTTCTCATCCTTCCAAGTGCAACCCTCCTCCCCCATAGTGAGGTTTCGTGGGATTTTGCTGCCCCCTCCCCCTATTTCACCTCACGCAATTAATGGACACCCCCTTTTGTAGATCAAGCAGTTCTGCTCTAGAAAGATGAATCGTTTCGGCAGAAACTTCTGGATTTCATACTAGGACGCGGTGTCACAAGTACAACATACAAACTAATTATTCCGGCGGCGGAAGCCTTCCATTGCGTTTCGAGGCAGGTAACCGAATGAAAAATAACTTAACTGCATCTGGGTGATTAAATCGTATAGTGAAAATCTGTTCTGCATTTTGACGTGAAGAAAACAGCTCCGTTCGGTACAGGGTAACATCCCAGAAAATTACGAACTACTTGAAAACTATGAATTGCGAAACAAGTACTCAAAAACTACGGAACGGAGGACAACTGCGTGACAGGCGTACAATAAAGAAAGATTGAAACAAAGTATATTAGCCAATATTTCTTCCACCAAATCCACGACGCGGGAAAGGGAGGCGATTGATCAGATAATGTAATTGCGAATGAGTACACGCCAAGTGTGGATCCCGCTCGTTTGTCTTTACACGTCAAGAAAGAGGAAGCAGAACAAGCGAATCGCAGGTAGAATTGAAGCAATCATCCTTGGAAATGCAGAGCGGTATCTGCTCTACTTTCTGATCAAGAAAAAACCTGGTGGGACCTCCGGTTCTGGGGAGGGAGTTCGATGAACCATAGGAACACAATGATGCCACACTCGATCAGCCCGGCATTTTTCACATGTGTAAACCTATCATTTATATGTAATATCTGTTGTTTTTGACCAAAGAAAGACGAATCTTTACCAAGCGTGGTGGGTGAACGATAACGCTCTGGCCTCACATTTTGGAGGACGTGGGTTCGAATCCCAGTCCTATCATCCAGATTTGGGTTTTCTATGGTTTCCCCAAATCACTCAAGGCGGATGCCGGGATGCTTCATTCCAAAGGCCATAGCCAAATTCCTTCCCATTCTTAGTCCCCACTCCCTTCCACCTGTAATGACCTCCACGAGGTGTAAAGTCATAAGGAAAAAAAACTTAGGGTAGTAGTTCTTATTACTATCTACATCTATAATATATATACATATATTTCACAAGCCTTCAATATAAATTCATCATGGTAATTATTACAGTTTTATAGTAACTATCTACACTAAGGAGATATATTGTTTACAAAATAAAGAATTTTACATAAATCCAGGTTTTTGTAAGTAATTTTAATGACTGTAGTTTCTCAAAACAATCTGCTGCCAAATTCAAGTCAGATTCCGAACATTTGTAGTAATGAGTTGCAAAATACATTATCACCGGCAGATGGACTGTGTTTTTATTAGTTTCATAATTATTTCTGTACAATGTGTCTGATGTAACAGTTACTTTGTTCTGCCAGCATAGTACTAATTTCGCTGATTTTTTTTACTCTTCAGAAAACTAATGGTTTTGTATCATTGATACCTTAACGACAATTTTGTGTCACAGGGTAAAATTGTAGCTTAACGAGAAATCCGAATGTAGACTGATTTTTTTTTTTTATGTACTACACGTAAGGTGTGGTTGCGAACTTCTAACATTTCTTCCAGCTCCAGAAATTGAACCTCTGTGTATACAGCCAGACATCTGGACACTTTGGCCAAAATATAACTGAAATTGATAGCTATTTGTATGATGGAATTGGGCTATAAAAGCTTGGTCAGACAATTGCTAGAGTATTTAGTGTCATATCCGCGTTATCAGTATCAAAGAAGTTGGAGGGGTGTAAATGAGGGCTGCTAGATTCCTTTATAGAAATTAATACAGAACACAATCGGTAACTGATGAATAGAACTGGGATTGGAATCCTTAAGATAGGAGGCGGGTGAAGCGAGTTCTGGGAGTGTACAAAGCATTTATAGGTGATGAGTCCTGGATGGATACTGGTAGAATAATTAGTAGTGCGTGAAAGGAAAAGACTTCCAGCTTAAAATCTTGTGTGTGTTAGGGGGCATCCATAAATTACGTGAGGTGTTTTTCTGGATTTCGGGACCCCGCCCCCCTTCTGGTGTGACTTCGTGAAATCTGGTCCGACCCCCCCCCCCCTCTGGTGAGATCTGGTCCGTGAGACCCCCCCCCCCCTAGAAATCGCCCTCGCAACTATTTTGAGACCTTTTTTTTAAGTCTCACCCTTTCAAAGCCGGTTACACCCCCACATTTCCACGAAATACCCCCATAAAATTGGCTTTCGCGTTATTTGTAGACTTTTTTTTAGTTCTACAGTCCAACAAAAATTTTCAAAATATCACGTGAGATTTCCGATGACCGCCCCTCTCCCCCTTGGTGAGATTTGGTCGGACCCCCCCCCCCCCTTCCGGCCCATATTACACCTTACGTAATTTATGGACGCCCCCCTTAGGGGATCTAGGAACGCAAAAAGGTAACTCACTCTAAAATAATTTAAGGAAAATATTCGTGAAATCATAGGGTAGTTGAGTAAGGCAAGTGCTTCATAGCAATTAAAAAAATAGAATATTAATCATATTGCAATAACAGCTTAGCAGTTTGGTCTTCCTTTGCTGAGTTTCCCCCACCCCCCTCCTGTAACCGTGGTTGGAGGTCACGAAGTTGTGAGAGTGGGGGTGTTGAATCTCCGTACAGTGTGACTGTGTTTGTGTCGGTTGCCCCCCGCGTTGCCTGTTTACCTCTACAGATTTTTCACCTGAACCGCGTCTCTCCATTTTCTCCGGATGCTTGCTTTTGTATGCACGTCGTAAATTTTGTCTCCGTCACGGGAAGGCCGAGTTCCCTGACCTAAGTCAAGCACCCCAGGCCTCGTGTCTTCAGGAAGTTTCTAAGGAACTGTTGGAGCGTCTCAAAGAACAAAAGAATAAATTGGCAACATACGTATAACGTAATTTTTCCTTGCCATGGCACCAAATCGAAATTTTTCTATGCTATAACAACAGTTATGAACCTCGGCTTATAAAACTAATGATCAAAGAAATAACTACGGATTGTCCTGATTTATTTATTAAATGACGCAGATTTAATTTTCTTTTTAGTGGTTCAATGACGTAGGCGCTTCTTGTTGTTCTGTGATAAACAGGTGTTTTTACGTCGTTGTTTAGCTAAGCATTAGTTTCTTTCAACAAAGCAGGTTCCTCTTGCTTTTTCAAATAACTTTAGTTGAACTATCAGCAGTCAACGTAAGACATTGTTTCAACGTTCCGTGCTCGCAACAGATTAATATCGCCTTACATCAATAGTAGCAAGCCACACTTTCTATACGACCAGTTTCGAAACTATTACTGTATGACCAGATATACCCTATTGCTAATAAAGTTCTTTTATCCTGCTACAGATATTCGAATGTATCTGTTTTTACAGAGCCATCAGACATTTTCTACAGAAAAGGTCTAAATACAAAATGAAATAAGTGATCGTGGAGTTGTTCTGATGGATATTAGAGGCTTTAGTAAGCTAGTGCCAAAATTGAAGTTTGGTCATAGCTAAATTATAAAAAAAGACACGGGTTCCAGAACTGAAGAGATTTCGGGAAAAAATTCAGTACGTAAAAGCAGAACAGAAATATAGTGGATAGGAACTAGGAATTGTTCAGACATAATATGGACGGAGGAAGAAATATTTATGTTAAAACGAAAAATAAGGAAATATGTGGAACCTAAACACTGTAACAGAGAGGCGAAGAGGACAAATAAGTTGGTAAGAATAGAACTGAACAGAACATTCCATGTAAGACGCCTCAACATTACGGAACCCCTAGTTTGTACAATGTCCTGCTGACATATAAGATCCAATGCTTAGGGGGCGTCCATAAACTACGTGGCTCGGTCTGTGGTGGGGAAGGGGTTGGCTGGTATGCTAAGTTGGGATACGTGGGGGTGGGGGGGCGAGTAGGGGTTTCCAAGCCAAGCCACGTAGGTTTTCATTCATACTATTTGTCAGAGTTAAAATAAGGTACAGAAAACACAACAGCATGAGATAATATATTTCCGTCATTTAATTATCTCCGTCTATGTAATTTACGATAGTCCGACAAGAGAAAAGGTATTTGGGAAAGCAAATCGTATGCTCCGATTTCTAGGACATAATTTAAAACAGTGCACACCGGAAGTCAAATCGATTGCATACAATCACTAGTGCGTCCTCACTTAGAATAATGTTATTCTGTACATGGTCCCCATCAAAATGGGTTAAAGAAGGCAGTGGATTAGGTCCAAAGAAGAGCTGCCCGATTCGTGACAGGTATATATAGTTGGAAGGAAATCGTAGGTGCGATGTTGAAGGAGTTAGGTTGGGAAGACCTGGAATACCGGAGACGTTGCTCTTGGCAGAAGCTCATTGAAAAATTCACCACTGACCTATTTCAGGATTACGGCAAACACAATATTACTACCAGCTACATTCATAGTTTGGAATGACCATGAAAATAAGAGAAATCAGGGCCAGAACCGATTCATTATTATTTTCCACGAGCGATTAGGGAGTGAAATAGGAAGGAGTTATCGAGCGAGAGAACTTAAGATTCCGATAGGACTAGGTATCTATAAACCCCTCCGGCCATCCTGGTCTGGGTTTTCCATGGTTTTTCCAGATCGCTCCAGGCGAATGCCGGGATGGTTCCTCAAAAAAGCCCATGGGCGCCTCCTGCCGTATCCCGTATGGGGCAATCCATAAATTACGTGAGGTGTTTTTCCGGATTTCCGGACCCCCTCCCCCACCCCTTCTGGTGAGACTTCGTGAGATCTGGTCCGACCCTCCACCCCCTCCGGTGAGATCTGGTATGTGAGACCCCCCCTCCCCTAGAAATCGCCCTCGCAACTTTTTAAGACCCTTTTTTTTTAGGTCTCACCCTTCCAAATCCGGTTACACCCCCACATTTCGATGAAATACCCCCCTAAAATCGACTTTCGCTTCATTTGAGGACTTTTTTTACAGCTCTATAGTCCAACAAAACTTTCCAAAACCTCACGTGAGATTCCCCCCTCCCCCCTATTTCACCTCACGTAATTTATGGACGCCCCTATATCCCTTCCTATGCACAAGGCTACTTGGGAGGGGGAGGGGTATCTATCACAGGAAGCTAAAATGGAGCTACGTATTTTATGGACGCTCCCTTAAGTAGAGTTTGCACAACACACTAATTCTACCATCGCCCCATACTACAGTCTGTCAGCTGGGGTACAATGCATGTGTCAGTCTGTCTCTACTGCCACGTGCGTCCGCCACTGAATGTAGCAGTGAGTTTACGCTGTGTATTTCGTCTGGTAACACCGGCGCACCTGTTCATTCGTCGCAGATCTGTTTCAGCCACTGCGATGTCCTGTCTGGAAGGTAATATGTCCATGAGGTAATCTTTAACACCATGTGGTTCAAGATGGTGCTCCGAGCATTCCAGGAAGGAATGTGGTATCTACCGGAGATCGCGATTCAGTTACAACATTATTTCCCGCTCACTAACGACGTCATAAAACTGTGGTAGTCAATCGCAAGACGTAATATTTTAAAACAGTAATTAGGTTGTAATACACCCTGGACTTGTATAACGCCGCTAAAACTACTTCGGAAATTATTTCTAGTGTCTTCAGTTTGACTACTACAGTATTATGACATAAATTCCTCGCGGGATCGCAGTCTCCAGTAATCCCGGAAAGCGTATATCGCTATTTGTGTAAGGTAGTAATACTGTTTATGTTGCAAATATTATGTTTATTAGGTTTTTTTTTAATTGGCCATTCCAGAATTCGTCTAGGTAAGTATGGACTCCGTGAATGAACTATAATCATCAGGATTGCAGGTTCTATGGGTCCCACATTACAGGTGTTAAATACAGAATTCGGGGTTGCAAAAGAGGGCAGCTTGAATTTGTGTGTGTGTGTGTGTGTGTGAGAGAGAGAGAGAGAGAGAGAGAGAAAAAGTTAGGGGGCGTCCATTGATTACGTGAGGTGAAATAGGGGGGAGGGGGTCTGGCGAAATCTCACGAAACTTCAGCAGAGGGGAGGGGGGTCAACAGAAATCTTACGTGAAGTTTTGAAATTCTTGAAGGATGGTTGTGTTAAAAGGTGGTCTACAAATGAAGCGAAGTCGACTTGAGGCGGGTATATGGTCTAAAAACGACGCGGAAACCGACCTTAGGGAGGGTATAACCCCCCTTGGAAGCATGAGACCTAAAAAAAAAAAGGGTCAATTAGCAGAAACAAAATAATCATATCGATAATTTTAAAATCCTTGGCTCATCTATTTATATAAAATGAATGTTTGTTTGTTTGTTTGTTCTTCATGCAAATACACAGTTTTCATACGATCTCGATGAAATTTTGCACACTTATCCTTTGAAACAAGGAGAAAAATAGTCTACATTTGGTTGAAAAATTATCTGTATAAATAATACATGTTGTCTTATAATTTCGAAAAGTTTCTGAATGGCGATAGACAGACTTGTTGAATGTGGACGTCTCTATACTGTTTTTCCGTGTAGTGGCCAGGTAGCTGAATGGTTAGAGCGCTTGCTTACTTATGTTCGGGTCGTGGTCTCCGGTTCAAATCTCCGTGGAGGCTAATATTTTAAAAAAAAATGTTTTTGATCATAAGAGTCACGCCTGGGCCGTCCGTTATTCGGATTGAATGTTAATCTGTAGATATGACAAAGTTAGGGGTGCAATGCGAGGCAAATCGTAGGTAGTCTTGCAATGCTGTAGGTTTACACTTTTTTACGTTATATTGATCCCTCAGGGGTGATTTGCAGTCAGTGTGATTGTGTGATATGCAGTAATAATACTATAACTGCGGAAGTAAGTCTCTGTCTTTTGTTACGTTTTAACGATTAAATGCCTCTTCCGATATTGACGGAATTTGACAAGAAAATCTGTAGGCAGGGCACGGGATATTTTTTATTCGGTATGATTAACAATTGTAGTCACGAAATTTTGAGAATTATCGAATGGTGACAGAGAGACGGATGTGTGTGTTAGTCTGAAATGTTAAGTCGGTTGCTCATGTTGTGCTTCTCGCTCATTATGTTAGTGTATAATTTGTTAATAAATTTCGTTTAGAGAAAAAAAACGTATTATTGAGTGTAGATGTCGATTTTCTCTGTCCTATTAGTTTGTGTCTGCTTAAATGTTTCTGGCAACAGTTTTTTTTTTTTTTTGTCTTCTTTTTTGACATGCCTTGCGGGCGTAAACTGGCCTAAGTTGTAGCTCTAGCAGAGCACGAGCAGCTAAAGTTATTAGAACCCAATAATCGGATGCTCATGCTGAAGAAAGAAGAAAAGACCAAGCTGAAATAACGCTGACCTTACTCGACACCCGCCCCCCCCCCCCTCTCCACCACATCACCTTCGTTTGTTTTTCTGTTTTTAAATATGTTGGAAATTGATTCTCTGCAAGAGACAGGTTCGGCGGTAGAGTGATATAGTGATGGCTTTCCTGTCATATTTTGCCAACTCGGTGTTGTTTGGGACCAATCCTTGGTTACGAACAACTTTTTATATTCAATGCTGGCAAAGCAATTCTTAATCCACGCGTACGAAGTCGCGGGTATCAGCTAGTGTTTTATAAAAATCTGTTCCCAAAGGCGAGAAAGATGAAAACAATGTTAGAAATTACCAAGTCAGGAACACTTGTTAAATTGTCGTAATCCAGCGTTTTCTTTCTACTGCCACTGTAAACTTCTTCAGATAGTGATTTGTGTTGCTGAACTTTAGAACCTTAGAACTGGGACGAAAACTTAAATACCAAGCCAGAAAAATGAATAGTGCATGTAGCTTTGAAGATTCAAGATTAAAGCTTTGCCATCAATTGAAGCGAATGACGTTCCCTCTTTCATTTTCTTCATGATAATTCGTTTATTTTTTTATTTTTATGGTATATTGTGTTTACATTAGTGTACATAATATAGGAAAAGCATTTCGCTTCTGAATGTCTCTAAGAATGAATTTGCTTTCAACACCTCCCCCTTCTGCTGGCTGAGATATCTTGAAACCTGTTTGTTTGTAAACAACAAGAAAGTTCGTGGTGCGAACATTAGGCTATAGAAGGCCAATAAAGTTTATGATCCACAAACACATTGTGTATAGATCTTCATTTACACTCATATGTTTAGTAATGCCGAAGTTTTATACTGAGACTTTTTAACATCTACGTAAGAAAATTTGAGTTAGTTTGCGGTGTATTATAGTGTTTAGTTATCCATACTAAAGGACCCTGATCGTTGTTTCCCGACCTTGCCACCAAATTAGAACTTTCCATGTGTCTACGTTCCATCACATTGTTCTGAATTTAGTCATAGTTGACAGGTATAGAAGGAGATAGGAATTCTCTTCTGGCAACATTCCAAACCATTACAGAGCAGACCGCTATCCTCTTTGGTGATTCGCGAGCCAAATTTATTCTAACGTAATACAATGCCTTTAGAATTTGACCAGTCTACCTTTAAAAGCGTTAGGAAGTCCTTTACCTAAGTTCGACACGGTGTCAATCGCCTCGCTGTAATGGTGCCTTTGTGTCTCATGCACCTTAGTAAAAACACGCGTACGGGCAACCTGCGTTGCCTGTAGCTATTGTAAGGACGTTACCGTAAATATCCCAGCCATCCCTCCGTGACACCTGTTAACTGTTCCAAAATTGATAGGACGACAGTGGTGAAAGGTCTTGTATGTGACTCAGGCGATAACCATCGCAGTGAAGTAAGTGAATCCAGCAGCACAGTATTCGATTGCATTCCAAGGGGACGGTTATAATCTGTATATTTCAGCGCAGTGAACCTGACAAGAAAATATTTACAGTTATTATTTCATTTAAGAAGGAAGTAGTAACTGTTGTCAAGCCTAAAAATATACAAATAGAATTTTGATTTCAGTTTTTACAATTGGGGAAAACTATTAATGACATACAAGCACTAAAAATTACATTTCAATAGCAGTTTCTCAATAATGTATTACATTTATTATTCACTTTTGAATTTTGTAAATTAGTAAAATTGCGTAAAATCGAAGTGGAGGATTTGTATCTCCGTAGTTTTATACAATGTCGTTTGAACGTATTTAATAAATTGTCAGAATGCAGAATCATGCTGACAGTCATTTTCTTCCATGCTTTTTTAAAACTAAAACTAGTCACTTTTTAATACGGCCGTACGGCAAAAAGTGTACGTAAATATGAACTAAAAATCTGTTTCAAATATTTTTTTCCAAGTACCAAACGTGGTAGATATTACTAATGGTATAATTCTTTTCTTCTTCAAATTATACCAAAAGAACTACTGGTGCAGCATTCCAGATACTGCACCAGCTTTCTTATTCTCAGGTCTAAAAGTAGTCTGGCGTTTAGGAAGATCGGAAAGGAAGGTAATTATTGTATCGGAAATATGATACTATAAAATATGGTACAAAAAAGTCTTGGGGCAGATAAAGTATGAAATCTACATGTAATGATAATGGGCGAAAAAATGATTGTTGAATATCCTTGAAAGAGTAATGACGGGTAGTATTTAAGGATTGGCGAGGAATGATTATTTTATGAGGGTGGGGGGGGGGGACAAAGGGAAGAACTGTAGAAGATGAGGATTTAATTTTTTTTTTTTTTTAAATTGGCATTCGGCTACTGGGCCATACAGCCAGCTCAATGTGATTTGTTGCTATCAAGTAATGACACTACAACACGGACAAGACATTCACAGACACAACACTAAACACCCATGCCCTCGGCCGGACTCGAACCGGCGACCTTCGGTACGCGGAGCCTACGCTACCGAGGCCGGCCAGGATTAAAATATGTGAATCAGGAAAATGAGGAGGTAAATGTAATGTAAATGCTTAGATGAAGAGGAAATAATGTATGTTTCCTCCAAATCATTCGATATGCGGAAGAGGAAACAAAGCATTTTCCGCCTTACCATGGACGCTGCACGTTGCCTTTGGTCTGCTTTTTTTTTTTAATTAATGTAGGGTTAAAGTCTAAACGTAATGAATATGTCACCACTGGAAGTGATTTTGATCAGCTTTGTTTTTCGTACTTGTTAGCTTACTCTTTCTCTTCAGTTTTATTATGGGTGTTCTATTCTCAGCATCAGATAATTCCGTGTTGTTGTTTTTACACTGCTCACTAGTTTTTTCAAACTGTGCTGAAAATTCACTGTAAAAAAAAGAGTATTATATTTCAAGAGACAATTAAGTAGTCTGGTACAATGCAGTAAAATTCAGCGTACGAAAAAATTATCCGCAGCTAAGAAAAAAGACTCTTCTGGGAATAGAGCCCATAAAATAGATGTAAAAGGAAAACAAAACTGCTGATAATGCTACAGTTTAAAAAGTGAAATATGTTCCAGAAAGAAAAATCCAGTTTCGTTGGTTTTATTGGTTATCAACTTAACCGCAATTGAGTTGCCGGTATGTTCTTTTAGAAAATCGGCGTGTTTCGCAGAACAGAAATGCTTTAAAAGAAAAGAAAACCTTAAAACACAACCAGACTGTAATAATGGATGTAGTTCCTACCCAATGGTATTTTCAAATGATGCTGTTTGTAGAAAGCTACAATTACGCTCGAAAGAAGAAAAATCGGAAGACGTTACAAATTTTAGTGGTCAACATATTGGAGTACAAGCTCTTAAACGGTACACGTCATGTAAATATTGTAACAATGATTCATCAGTAAAGTGCTGTGAACGGTTTCACAACCCTTGCAAGCTGCTCTTCTGGAATTCCAATACAAGAAAGTGGCAGGTGTAATTCCGAGAAGACTGCATGGGGTGGTCTTAACAACAGAGCCTCTGCAATGCAGTTCCACACCTTTCTACACTGCAGCCAATAAAAACACGACATGATTTTAAATCAAACTTCTTCACAAGAGCGAGCGTGGTGGGTGAGCGGTTAAGATCTAGCCTCGCATTCTGAGGATGTTGTTTCGAATCCCCGTCCGGCCATCCAGATTTGGGTTGTCCCATGATTTCCTCAAATTGTTCCAGGCGAATACCGCGAAAGTTCCTTTAAAAAGACTATGGTCGAATTCCTCCCCATTCCATGCCAAAATTCCTTTCCTGCCTCTAATGACAATGATCTCGACGTCAACTAGCAAAAAATAATAATAATAATAAAAAAATACATAAATATTTTTTTTCAAGATTCGCGCTACTTTGGGTTTTTGCGAAGAGTGCAAAGGAGGGCAGATTAGCCTGTTGGTGAAAATTGGTTGTTGGTTTAAGGCACAACCTTGCGGAAAAATTTTCTTTTGTAGGTAAAAGGGATCGGGAATAAAGTACACGGAGGTATGTTCAACAGTTTGCCTCAAACAATAAAAGAATTTAAACAAATTTCGTGGAATACAGAAGTAAGAAAATTTCCACAGGAACATTTGCCGCATCACAGTACAGCCAGTTCGTTTCCGTGAAAGGGAGCGTCCATAAACTACGTGGCTGGGTCTAGAGAAGGGGGAGGGGTTGGCTGGGAAGCTACGCTGGGCTACGTGTGTGTGTGGGGGGGGGGGGGAGGAAGGGGACGAACCATGCCACGTAGGTTTTTATTCGTATTATTTTTCACAGTTGAAATAAAGTACAGGACACACAACAGCATGTGAATATTTATTTCCGTATTTAATTTATGACAGTCTGACAAGAAAAACAAGTGCAAATTGTCTTCTGGAATCAATAGGAGGAAAAGCTAAGTGCCACAGGAGGGAGAGGCAAAAGTCACGTTATGCTACGTGGTGGGATGGGGGGGGGGGTTTCACAAATTGGAGCTACGTAGTTTACGGACGCTCCCAAAGATGTTCAATAATTCTTAATCGCAGTAACTACTTAATAACAACTTTCAAGTGTCTCACAACAGATAAAATGTAAGTAGGTCTGATAGTGATGGTGACATTGCGTTGACGACTTAATTGATAGTTCCCTGGATGGCTAGTTTTTAGGGATATTTCATCAGATGGAGTTGATAATAACGTTGTCTTCAAACCTTTTAGAACTTTAGTCCTTATACTGGTACTGGAGGTAATCAATAACTGACGAAAACGTTTAAAATTTTAAGCGATTTCAAATGTATCTTCGTTTTTGGGCATGTCTACTGTGTTAGCACGGTAATAAGAACACCAGCAATAAAATTTACAAGTCTCTTGTTTTACTGTAAAATTGCAAGTTCACACCCCAATATTAAAATCTATTATAATTTGGCCTTTGTCAGAAATAGATTTCCATGTGATACGGTAGTAAAAATCCACTAGACCCGTGACATGACTTTGGGGGCACCCATAAATTACGTGAGGTGAAATAGGGGGGGGGGGGCCGGCGAAATCTCACCAAAAGGGGAGTGGGGTGTCCGGAAATCCGGAAAAACACCTCACGTAATTTATGGATGTCCCCTTTGAGTTATAATGTGTAATGTTTTCATCCACTTGCATTTGCAAAGTGCATTACGGATATAAGAAGCTTGAATAGAAACGAACTTACCACTTCACTTAAACCACACATTTCCATATAAACCGGTTCGTTGTCTGAGCGGTAAGTTCAGGCTTAACATTCTGGAGGATGCGGGTTCAAATCCCCGTTCAGCCATACTGATATTCGTTTTTCCATAGTTTCACGAAATCACTACAGGCGAATGTCGGAGTGATTCCTTGAAAAAAAAAACCATGTCAAAACTTCTTCCCGTTCCTTGTTCCTAGTCCTCCCTGCCTCTAATGATTTTGACGTCGACGTAGCGTAAAGGCCGATCGTGTTGGGTGAATGGTAACGCTTTGGCCTCGCATTCGGAAGGATGAGGGTACGAATCCCCGTTCGAGCATCCAGATTTGCGTTTTTCATGGTTCCCCCAAATCACTCCAGGCGAATGGCAGGATGCTTCCTTCAAAAGGCCACGGCCGAATTCCTACCCGTTTCTTGTCTCCAGTTCATTCCCGCTTCTAATGACCTCGACGTCGACAAGGCGTAAAGCCACAAGCAAAAAGTAAAGTCTATAAAATTATGTAACTGACATAATTTATAGACCCTGTGAGAATGGAGTGATTATAATTTACAGCCAAACTCTATCTTAAATGCAGGGAATTCTAATTGTTTGCGTGTTGGTAGACAGATGATGGTTATGGGTGAAAAAATAAATCCTAAACAGTAATTGTGAATGTATAATTCAAGCAAAAATGTCGAATAATCACAAAACACCTTAGTTATAGTTTATCTCCAGAGAAACAATTACTTTTCAAGCGTTTAACAATCCACTTATTTATCTACAGTTGCCCACCAAGCATCGTAATGTCTGGACTTGGCAATTCGCATGTTCAATCCGGATTTCGGCCATCCAGATTTAAGTTTTTGTCGAAACGACTCTAAACGAATCACAGGATAGTTTCTTCAAAAAAAGCCATTGCCGATTCCTTCCTTCCCGTACTTGAACCAAAATTCTTTCCCAGCTGAAGTAACCTCAGTCTACGAGCCATAAAATCCCTAATTAAAACAGTTGCTTGAAGCATGGTAGCAGGACAACACAGCGTTTACACTGTACGGTATTTATCTACATTATTTTACATCTGTAACAGGACTGTACGCACACTTATTAGGATTTTTGAAGAAGTGAACGGGGTCGACAATTGGAAGTCACCGAAGATAAAATGATTGTTTTTCAGAATTTTTGTGTGTTTGTCTGCTTGTTTAAGAGGATTTTCCACATTTTGAAACCTTAGAACATTGCTTAAAAGCTACATTACGCTGGGGTTTGTGTTGCTTATCAGTTATCAGTCTTTAAGCCCGGTAGACTGCCGTGGTTTAGTAAAGCTGCAGTTAGTGAAGGGATAATAATACGTAATCGCAAACGAGGAACTAAGGAGTGAAAAAATAATAAGTGGAGATATATATCTCACTTATAACCGTATCGTAAATACTGAGGATTGAAGATTTTATCGCGTTGATCAATACCTGACTCAGTCGTTACTTGCGACATCCGATGTTGGTAGTTCAACAAAATTCTACCTGATTATTTATAGGCCATGTGCTGTACAAGTGGACGTTATTTGTATTATTGTCTTCCCTTGATGCTGATTTATTAAATCATTCTTATTATAGATGATGGAAATTCATGACCTATGGACCTATCTACTTGCATATATTCTATTGTCAAACTTTTCTCGTAATTTTGAAGCAATTTGAATTATTAATTAAAGCATTGAATTTCATATATTCGGGTTTAGATAAGATTAGACATGTTGGCTTTGATCGCATGTGGAACAGTGCATATAATTACTAACAAACTACTGACTGTCAGTTACTTAACCTCCCATTAGTATACAGATTACAATCTTAACTGCAAATGCATAACAGTGCGTTACTATATATGAATGTAATTTCCAGATACTCTAATTGCTGAATTTGTAAATAGTTTCAACATACACAAATCGTACACCATTTCAGTGATTGTGAAGAACTTTGTCACCTTCCCCTTCCATACCCTCAAAACCACGTAGTATTTTCTGCATGTTTAGTTACCAAATTACAAGAAGAAAATTCTTTCACAGATTAAAATGTGTTCTGAAGCAAAATATGTCTGATTTTGTATTTTTTAATGTTTAAAAGGCACGTGAATATGTGAGGGCATCTGTTTGGTAACGAACATAGCATAGATTATACGATTTTGATTAACCAGTAAATATGCGATTCACTAGACTTCAGGTAGTCGTCATTGTGTGTCTAGGTCAGCATCGACTTCCACGAACAAGGATAGATCAGTAGGAAGACGCGAAATGTTCATGTGAAGTTTGTGGAAGCTGCATAACTATTCGGGAATACCCCGCAGTTTTGAAGAGAAAATTAAAATAGCTCGGAACAGTGCCAGGAGAATTAAAATCGAATTTAAATGGAAGCTACTGGTGTAAGGAGGGGTCCATTAATTACGTGAGGTTTTTCCGGAATTCCGGACCCCCCCCCCCCCCCACCCCGTCTGGTGAGAATTTGGGGGCATCTATAAATTACGAGAGGTTGCTAATTCTAAACTGCGTTTTATAGGTCATATTTTGAGAAGTTGTATTGCTCATACAAAGGAAATTGCGTACAAAACACTAGTTCGTCTACATTTGGAATACTGTTGTGCAATTTGGGATCTGTATCGCAAGGGATTGATTGATACGTTGGAGAAGGTACAGAGGAGAGCCGCTCGATTCGTGACCGCTAGTTACAGTCCTTATGTAAGTGTCACAGAGGTGATACATGGGTTGGGCTGGGACTGTTCGGCGGACAGACGACGTCGTTTTCGTTTGAATTTGTTGGAGAATATGCGAAAATCTTTCATTTACGAGTGCAATGAAATACTTCTTCCGCCAACCCATTTAGGTCGCAATGACAGGAGGGATAAGATTCGGGAAATAAGATGCCGTACTGATAAATTTATGTATTATTTCTTTCCTCGTTCTGTTCGGGATTGAAATGCACTGAATTAGGATTGGTGCTTAGCACCCTCTGCCACCCACAGTAATTGTGAATTGCAGAGTATAGATGTAGATGTGTTTTTCCGGACACCCCCCCCCCCTCTGGTGAGACTTCGTGAGATCTGTTCCGACCCCCCCCCCACCCTCTGGTGAGACCCCGCCCCATCCTTCCAAAGCCGGTCGCATCCCCACTTTTCGACGAAATTCCCCCCCAAATTCGACTTTCGCGTCATTGTAGACTTCTTTATTGTCTCTATAGTCCAACAAAAATTTCTAAACCCTCACGTGAGATTTCCGTTGACCCCCTTCCCCCTTCGTGAGATTTTGCCCCCCCCCTCTATTTCACCTCACGTAATTTATGAACGCCCCTTGTGAAATTTAGTCGAACTCCCCCCCCCCCCTGTGACGAAGACCCCCCCCCCTTTCGAATGGACATCGCAACTTTTTTTTTTTTAGCTCTACCATTCTACAAGAATTTCAAAACCTCACGCGAGATTTCCGTTGACCACCCCCTTGCCTCCTTGGTGAGATTTCGACAGATTTCGCCGAACCCGCCCCCCTATTTCATCTTACGTAATTAATGAACTCCCTCTTAGTCATTACATTTTGTGAACAGGTTGTATAAGAAAATAGGCTTTAATGCAACCTTACAATCCGTGAAGCTCCAAAAGTTATTCTTTTATTGCTTGCAAAACTAGAATTCCATGGTAAGTGACTCAGTTTTGTAGAGTGCTTTTGGATAATACGCAGTGCGTGGTGGGAGAGCGGTAACGTTTTCGCATTCGGAAGGACGCAGGTTTGAATCTCCATTCGGCCATCCCGATTTCAGTTTTCCATGGTTTCCAGAAATCACTCCAGGCGACTGTTGGGATTGTTCCTTTCTTCAATAGGCCATGGCCCTTCCCGTTACTTGTCCCCAGTCCTTTCCCGCTTCTAATGGCCTCGACGTCAACGAGGCGTTACATAGGTTCAGACCTGATAACTGTATTTATACGGTTTTTGGAGTTAGTCCATTCTGAAAGAAAGACTGTGCCTTCAAAAAATCGCCCATTTATTGACCTGTTTTTCTGTCACGGCCACATAACTTTTAAACTCTTCAACTCAGATGATTGTAATTGCCATCCTTAACACGATTATAACGCGAAATTTGGAAATATGCCTGTCCAAAATAGTTTAATGGGCGATTTAACGACATTTAAAAAAAATTAAAGTGTAGCAAACGAAAGCTCTAAAGAAGTTTGGGTTTTTATGATTTTTGTTGAAAAAAAAAACCCCGTAGAAAACAAATTTAAACCCATTTCGCCTCTTTATATCCGAAACTACTGTTCCAAAAAATTCTTCGGAGTTGGTAGTTTTTTTATAAATAATTAATTTTATCAAATTTGATTCTTCAGTGGATAATATTGTCCACAGAAAAACATATATGCACGGAAGTGCCAAAAGTCGTGGGATAGGAAAATGCAGATATCCAGATGGCGGTAACACCACGTAAGAAACGAATAAATATTCCGTGCATTTTTATTCTCTTGAATCGTGTGAAACTTTGTCTGGCGTGATTATGGCCGCACGACATGAATTAAGACTTTGAAATCGGAATGGTAGTTGGCAATAGACGCAAGGGGCATTCCATTTCGGAAACTGTTCGTGACAATGCGCGGAAAGTATGTAATTTTCTGCACTACCTCCCGCTATGAGCAACTCTATGATGGACCACGTCTCCTTAACCGAGACATACATCTGCGTCAAATAGGCAGCACTACATCAAGTAACAGCAACACTCAATGTGGGGGCATACGAAAAACGTGTCCTGGGGACAGTGAGTCAAAATTTGGTGTTGATGATATATGGCAGCAGAAGACAGACAAGGGTGCCTATGCTAAGAAAACATCGGTTCACGCGTCTTTCCTGGGTTTATTAACAAACTAATCGGACCCTAGATGACTGAAAAATAGTTGCGTGGTCAGATGAGTCACGATTCAAATTGGTAAGAGCTGATGGTAGGGTTCGAGTGTGGCGCAGACACCACATGGCCATGGACTCAGGTTAGGGGGCATCCACAAATTACGTGAGGTGTTTTTCCGGATTTCTGGACCCTCCCCCCCTGGTGAGATTTCGTGAGATCTGGCCGGACCCCCCCCCTCTGGTGAGATCTGGTCTGTGAGAACCCCCCCCCCCCTACAAATCGCCCTGGTAACTTTTGTAGACTTTTTTTTTTTTTTTGAAGGTCGCACCCAAACTTATTTGAAGAAATACCCTCCTAAAATCGAATTCTTTTTTTTTTTGGCTCTTGGCTCTACTGTCCCAAAATTTTTCAAAATCTTACGAGAGATTTCCGTAGACCCCCCCCCTCCCCCCTGGTGAGATCTGGTGAGATTTCGCCGAGCCACCCTCCCCCCTAATTCACCTCACGTAATTAATGGATGTCCCCTTAGCAAAACACTGCGCAATCATCCTGGTATGAACTGTGTTTACATGGCATTCACTGGGACCTCTGGTCAAACTGAAACGTCCATTGAATCGAAATGGTTATTTTCAGCTACTAGGAGATCATTTGCAGCCATTCATTGTCTTCATGCTCCGAAACGATGGACTTTTCCAGCACAACAATGTGTCACCGTGCCAAAATCGTTTATGATTGGTTTAGGGAACAATCTGGAGAGTTCTAGCAAATGATTTAGCTACCTAGGTCGCCAGGCATGAATCTAATCGAACACATCTGGAACATGATTGAAAGGTCAGTTTGTGCTCAATGTCGTGCACCGACTACACTTTCGTAATTATTTACGGCTGTAGAATTTTTTTTTTTTTACTTATGGCTTTACGCCACGTCGACGCTGAGGTCATTAGAGGGATTGAGGACAAGGAATGGGAAGGAATTCGGCCATGGCCTTTTGAAGGAAGCATCCCGGTAATCGCCTGGAGTGATTTGGGGGAAACCATGGAAAACCCAAATCTCCCGAATGGCTGTAGAAGAGGTATCCCATGACTTTTGACACTTCAGTGTATCATTCGGCCGAGAATTTCGCGAATCTATAATAAATGTCGCAAGTCCTACCCCAAATATATATATATTTTTTTTTACGGATTTCGTTTAATTCACAATCTTTGTAAGTAACCCTCATCGCGGACGAGTAACTAGTGCTTGACGGATGTTTAGTAGTCATCGCAACCAACTTAGCTAATTTTTGCATACTACTGCGTTTTCATCTGTATCAAATGCTATCATTACGACCAGTTTAAAAGTCTCTGAAATAAAAGGCGGTACACTCTCACTCTATTCGAAACGGAGACCGAGCGTGGTGGGTGAGTGGTTAACGCTCTGGTCTCGCATTCGGGAGGACGCAGGCTTGATTCCCGTCCGGCCATCCTGATTTCGGTTTTCCATGGTTTCCAGAAATTACTCCAGGCGACTGGTGGGATGGTTCCTTGCAGGCCGTCCCTTCCCCACCTCTAATGACGTAGACGAGGCGAAAAGCCATCAGAAAAAATATCTGAACGGATCAATAACCTTTCTTAATGGAAAAACAGCTGTAGCAAGTAAAGTAATCGCTTTATATTACAGTATGGAACTAAGTTTTTGGTCATTTTTTAGTTATTTATTAGAGGACTTCTAAATGCACAAATTTTTTGCTAGACAAAGCGAATTTGACTGAGTGATTATTTTTCCGCTCCCGACCTTAAAATAGTTTGTGGGTTGTTTCTGTCTAGCCGCGACTGAAACCAGTTGTTAACAGTTGTTTCTACATTGTGACAGTCTGTGTTAAGACGTGATACCAATAGCCTGCGAGACCCGGTCCGTTAGCACGTGATGCTTTGAACATACATATGGCATAATGGAAGGGTTTATTTTTGCTTTACCCCTCATCAACGTTGAAATTATTAGAGGCGATAAAGGACAGGGAAAACAAGCAAGGAATGGTAAGGTTTCGGCCATGGCCTTTTAAAGCAGCAATCTCTACATTGGCCTGGAGTGTTTTGGGGAAACCATGGGAAACCGAAATGGCCGGACGGAAATACGACCCCTCCACCTCCCGAAAGTGAGGCAAGAGTCTTACCGCTAAGGGAGCGTGCACAAACTACGTAGCTCCGTCCAGGGGGGGGGGAGGGGTTGGCTGGAAGACTAGGGGGCATCCACAAATTACGTGAGGTGTTTTTCCGGATTTCTGGACCCCCCCTCCCCCCTGGTGAGATTTCGTGAGATCTGGCCGGACCCCACCCCCCGGCTGGTGAGATCTGGTCCATGAAAACCCCCCCCTAGAACTCGCCCTCGAAACTTTTGTAGACTTTTTTTTTTTTAGGTCACACCCTAACTTTTTTTGACGAAATACCCTCCTAAAATCGACTTTGGCGCAAATTGTAGACCTTTTTATTGGCTCTACTGTCCCAAAGTTTTTCGCAAAATCTCACGTGAGATTTCCGTAGACCCCCCCCCCTCCCCCCTGGTGAGATTTCGCCAGACCCCCCCTATTTCACCTCACGTAATTTATGGATGCCCCCCTACACTGGGCTACGTAGGGGGAGGGGGGGGTCCGAGCCAGGGCACGTAGCTTTCCTTTCATAACATTTTTTACAGTTAAAATGAGGAACGGAACATACAACAGCATGTGAATATTTATTTCCCTCAGTTAATTATCTCTGTATGTAAGCTACAATAGTCTGACAAGAGAAAAGAGTTCAAAATGTCTTCTGGAATCAAAAGGAAAAAAAGCTATGTGCTACGTAGGGGGGGGGGGGCTAGAGGCAAAAGCCACGTAGGGCTACCTGGGGGGGGAGGGGGGGTTCACAGGCGGCCAAAAATGGAGCTACGTGGTTTATGCCCGCTCCATAACTAAACGTTGTACGCTGCTTTAAACAAAAATAAAACACGAACATTTGAACCCAAGGCCCGTTCTGCAACTGAAAATAAATGACAAATTTCAGCGTCAGAAGCAACAAACAATAGTTTCATAGCTTCATGGTCACCGCTAAAGGTACCCAAGAGTTTCATGAGCTGTATTTTAGAACGCTGCCCACGTGGGGTACAGGCAGAACAAGGTGCTGCCATTGCGGCCACTCTGATCAGTATTTGTTTTTTTTTTTTAATAAGGCTTTATGGGATATCGACATCGATGAAGAGGATTAGGGACATGGAACGGAAGGAATTCGGCCACTGTCTTTTGAGGCAACCATCGTGGCATTGGAGTTGAGTGATTCCCGGAAGCCACATGAATGCTCGGACCAGGGATAAAATTCGCGTCCTCTCAAATACCAAACCTGATTTATAGTAATCGCTTAAGCGAATGACGGGATATCCCACGAATTCTGCCTCTTGAAACCAACGTAACACAAACGAGCCTGGTTGGTGAGAGGTTAACGCCCGGCCTTGGCATTCGGGAGGACGCGGCTCGATTCCAGGTCCAACCATCCTGAATTCGGTTTTCCCGAAATCGCGCCAGGTGAATGCCGGGATGGTTGTTTCAAAATACCATTGCCGAATTCCTTACTATTTCTTGCTACGAATCCTCCGCTGGATCTGATGACCTTGAAGTCAACAAGCTGTAAAAACTTATGTAAAAAAAAAAACAAAAAAAAGGACGAAGCTAACACAGTTTGCAGAGATCGCAACATTTACTACCATGCCTTAGCCAAGAAAGCAACGTGAAGAAAAGATCCAATAAAAAATGAATGTCGGTATCAAAAGTTTTAAATAGGGTAGGGAGGAAAACATTCCTGTAATCCTATTTGTAATGAGATGCCGAGCGTGGTGAGTGAGCGGTAACTTTGTGGCCTCCCATTCGAGAGGACACTGATTCGTATCCCCGTCCGACCATCCGGATTTCTGCTTTCTATGGTTCATGGAAATCAATCCAGGCCAATGCCGGGATGGTTAATTCAGAAGGGCATCTCTAAATTCCATCCCAATCCTTGCCTATATTCCTTTCCTGCCTCTAATGACCTACACGATAATGAGGCATAAAGCCAGAACAAAAAAAAAAAAAAAAGGTAATGCAGATGTGTGACTGGTTATAGAGAACTAGGACAGTCTTCACTCCGGTGGGTTGACTGAAGAGCTAGCTTCAGCTGAGATTTTGAAATTATCTTTTTCCTAAAGCTTAACTTGCTTTCTTGTTTCGGAGTCCAAGTAAAACTGGATGTACCATACTGCCTGGTGTTAGCCACATTGCTTAGCCTGTGGAGAAATCAATAGGACACCCAGATCACATGGATTTTAGTTGTTACTGACCACAAGTGGTCTACCTTTTAGTCATTCTGCAAGCATCGTATTATCAAGTCCTGTGAGATAGATCAGATGAAGTTGTATTTCTGTCTCTGTGAACGATTGACTTAACTGCAACAAGGCAAAAGTACACGCGTGTGACATGTGTAAATGAATCGTGCGTTTCGATGCAGGTACAAGTGTTTGGTGAAAAGTAGGCTTATATGAAGACTAAAGTTCCTGTTGCCTGAAGATTATATCCTCCGTTCCTATGGCTATCTACCTCACTTCCCATTCATATACTGCATCATTCATTAAAACTATTTCCTTTATTCGCTTATGTCTTCTATGTAAATTAATTTTCCTAAGGGGCATCCATTAAATACGTGAGTTTTTTTCTGGAATTCTGTACCCCATCTCCCCCCCCTCTGTGGTGAGATACCGGATACCGTCCTCGTAGTTTTTTGAGACTTTTTGTTTTTTAGCTCTTCTGCTTCCGAGGGCAGTTATCATTTTTTTTTTAACTCTACTGTCCATCAAGATATTAAAAATATGACATGCGATTTCTGCCGACCCCCCCTCCCCCGCTCCCTGGCGAGATTTATCTGGCCCCCCCCCTCTCCCCATTTCACCCTACGTAATTAATAACCACCCCCTAAGGTTGATTAGAATAAAGAGTTCTTGAAGTTGGTTCAAAACAGTACCTATGATACTCTTTTTAAAACGTAAAAAGAGTTTTTAAACTTTAAACCGCAATCGTTTAAATCTGAACTGTTTCAAAATCCTCAACAACTCGTACTGTGTAATATTCCGGGGGTGATGATGGAGAACTAAGGAACAAAATGAGATGATCGTACAAGGTTAATGGAAAGAGGCAAAATTTAGCCTCCTTTTGATTTTTGTTATGTATTAATCATGCGAAAATAGAGTAGAGGAAGTGAAAACCTTACCAAACAATATTAATTTTGTTGTAAGCCGTTTTTCCGCAGTTGCTGAACAATAAATTTTATAAATAAAAGTCTAAAAACGACTATTGTGGTGAATGTTTTTATTCCCTTTAAAAAATATCCGCCACAACAGTTTCTTGTAGAAGTAGTTTTATTTATAAAATATATTATCAAACGAGATCGCAACCCGAAAGATACGTGTTCGCTAATAGTTTAAAAAAAAAAAAAAACCTACTAAATGTTACTTGAGCCTCGTACAGTTAGAGTTCCGTACTTACACAGATATGGATGTGGTAGATTGGACGGTAGACGACAGTAGCTTGGCGCAAAAAATCAATGCTGGACGTTTTTTTCAGGTTAGTTATCGGACTCCATATTTCACTAACGCCGAACTGCTTAGCTGCTGGCGCCGATAATACAATCATCAGATTACAATCAAATTTATCATATGTAGTATCTACCCTATCCATTTGAATGCAACTCATTCTAAGCAAAGAGCTCTTTTCCATAAAACAGTCAATATATTAAATAGTAACCGCAATATAAAAATATTCTGTTTTGCTCGTAACGCGCACCCATCTTGCCGAAATATTTTTCCACGCCTAATTTTTCGTGCAAAATTGATTACACTTGCGATATATGCCAGTGGTCTCTTCTATTTCGCGCACTTTGATTAATTGATCACTTATAATAATAATTTTTTTGTGGTTTTACGCCTCCTCGACTTCGAGGTCATTGGAGGAGGAATTCGGCCATGGCCTTTTGAAGGAAGCTTCCCGGCATTCGCCTGGAGTGATTTGGGGAAACCGTGGAAAACAGAAATCTAGATGCCCGGACGAGGATTCGAACTGGCGTCCTCCCGAATGTGAGGCCAGAGCTTTAACCACTCACCCACAATTCTAGGTATAATAATAATTGCTAAAACTGCGATGACGCGTTGCTCCGGTGACAATCTCTCCACCCACCAACCCTTCTCCCTTCCTCTTCTGCCCACTTTTGCCCTCAACCAATTTTTACTTTAAATTCTTTTAGTGTTTTCGGTAAATTTTTCATCACTTCTCTTGGCAATTTATTCCAACTTTTTACACCCTTTCATATAAAAGAAAATTTTCCCACACCCTTATGCCTGAATTCAAGTGCCAGCTTGTCATGGTCATCTTCATGATTCCAAGCACCTCTCTTAATTTTCCCACCAATATCTTTCCACGCTTCATCACCAATATAGGCCTTGTACATTTCCATGACTCTCTTCATCCTCCTTCTATCCTCCAATATCCTCTAATGAATCCCACTCAAGCTCCTTTATCATATTAGTTACCGATTGAGTTTTGCTGTTATTTCCAAAGAGAAATCTGGCAGTTCTTCTCTGCATTCCTTCAAACTCCTGTGTTTGATACTCAAAATATGGGTCCCATACTACACCACCATATTCCAGCAGTGGGCTGATCATAGTTTTGTACCCCAATTCGGTTACTTCTCTAGTGCGTCCCCTCATCCAACAGGTGAAGTAAGTTGAACCCTTTCCCTACTACCTGTCCAATGTGTCCTACCCAAACCATATCGTGGATTTTGTCAATGATTTCATGGATAGCCGCTTCCACTGGACGTCACGAACGTTATTCATCTCGTATGGATGTGCAGCCACGTTTAAACTCATTTACTCAGTTAAAAATAGTTGCAAACACTGGAGCACATGTAGCATGAACTTCATGCAGCTCGGCTTTGATCTCTTTCGGTTTTAAGCCTTTTAAATAAAAGTGTTTAATCGCCACTCAAAATTTCGTTTTTTTTTTCCTTCCATTTTTCAAAATTAACAACACTTTTCTGCTTCAATCGTAAACAGTGAAATTATGTGATGAAGGTAGCTGAGTTTATCATCCATCAAGTGAGTAATGATGCTTACTATAAACAGTTTTCGACACTACGCGCGCCATCTCCGAGATTTTCTAAGAACTTATTAAATGTAATAATTTTTTTTACTCGTTATTTTCGATACTGACGACAAATTGCAAATTCCTAGGTAATAGCATTTTAGCTAAACATGGTAGTGAAAAGATGGTTAAATGTTGACAACTTTGATGTTTTCCAAAAAAAGGGGGGGGGGGAATATCTTCGTCACCTATTTGACGAGCTTCGAACTGTACACCCACTCGCTGGAGTAAATATTGTATTTTGCTTTTCGGCCTCATTTACGCCCTTAGAATATAATTAAAAATAAATAAATATGGTATTCGGTTTTGGATCAATTAAACTTTCCAGTAGCCTATGCAACTTGTTCTGTCAACGAGTTAAAGGTCTGTGACAGATGAATAGATAGCGGAATAACTGCGGGTAAGGCATCTTAGAAAACTGTTAACTTAGGTAAACCTGCAATTACGAACACGTTTCTGTCGCTGAACAAGTTTCCTTCACGAAGATACGAAGTTAATGGCAGAAAGTATGAAGAGATGTAGCCAGTGCTTCCTGTGCCATAAGTTTTATTAGCTGATCCTTACGGATCGTTGGCCTAGAGGTCATTACAGCAGGAAATGAATTGGGAGTGAGGAACTGAAAGGAATTCGACCATGACATTTGGAAGTAATCGTCATTGGCAATGATTTCGGCCAAGAATGCAAAACCGAAATCTAGATAGCCGTACCGGGGATTGAGCTCTGGTCCTCCCAAATATCAGATCCGACCGTTCAACACTGTAACTGTCCAGATACCTTATACCAAATGTACGAGGGTGAGTCAAATGAAAACCTTAAATATTTTTTTAAATATTATTTACTGTGCAGAAGTGGTACAAAGCTGCTTCATTTTTCAACATTATCTCCCCCACGCTCAATGCAAGTCATCCAGCGCTTACAAAGTGCATAAATTCCTTTAGAAAAAAAATTCTTTTGGTAGTCCGTGCAACCACTCATGCACTGCGTGGCGTACCTCTTCATCAGAACTTCTTTCCTCCCATTGCTTCTTTGAGTGGTCTAAACATATGGAAATCACTTGGGGGCAAGGTCTGGTGAGTATGGTGGATGAGGAAGACACTCAAAATGCAGGTCTGTGATTGTTGCAACTGTTGTACTGGCAGTGTGGGGCCTTGCATTGTCGTGTTGCAAAAGGACACCTGATGACAGCAATCCACGTCGCTTTGATTTGATTGCTGACCGAAGATGTTTTTTTTTAGGAGATCTGTGTATGATGCACTGGTGACAGTGGTCCCTCTAGACATGTAATGCTCCAAACTGACGCCTTTTTCGTCCCAAAAGAGAGTCAGCATAACCTTCCCTGCTGATGATTCTGTTCGAAAGTTCTTTGGTTTTGGTGATGAGGAATGGCGCCATTTCTTGCTCGCTCTCTTCGTTTCCGGTTGGTGGAAGCGAACCCAGGTTTCATCCCCAGTAACGATTCTTGCAAGGAAGCCATCACCTTCTCGTTCAAAGCGCCGAAGAAGTTCTTCACAAGCATTAACACGTCGTTCTCTCATTTCAGGAGTCAGCTGCCGTGGCACCCATCTTGCAGACACTTTGTGAAATTGGAGCACATCATGCACAATGTGGTGTGCTGAACCATGACTAATCTTTAAACATGCTGCTATGTCATTCAGTATCACTCTGCGGTTTTCCATATCTATGGCTTCAACTGCTGCAATGTTCTGTGGAGTCACAATTCGTTGTGCCTGAACTGGACGATGAGCATCTTCCACTGAAGTCACACCATTTGCGAACTTCCTACTCCATTCGTAGACTTGCATTTTTGTCACAGCAGCATCACCGTACTGAACCTTCATTCTTCGATGAATTTCAATAGGTTTCACACCAAAAACCAAATAACAGAACGCTGTTCTTCCCTGGTGCAAGTCTCAAGTGGGGCAGCCATCTTTATACTGATACTGCGACGGTATTTGTGCATCTGCACTATGCTGCCACCTACAGGCCATTCTGCACGCTGCTTGTAGCACACTTACCAACTTAAAGGATAACGGCGCGAAATTTCCATTTTTTTATTACAAATTTAAGGTTTTCATTTGACTCACCCTCGTAACTTATGTAGATAAAGTAGATGTAAAATTACATAAAAACTTATTTCTATGCATCTTGTAACAGTATAATTCTGAACTAGCAGTTTCTTTTGATAAATTTAAATTAACATTTAATATATCTCTTCCATCTTGATGCTTTTTGTTCATGTCTTGTTCATTCCTCTGTACGCTCCGCACTGCTGATACAGTGCGAGTAACTTCTGTGTGTTGTATCTTCCAAAGATTCTCCTACCGCTCGGTAGGCACTGCTAACGTTACTCTCTGGTTCCATAGATATCGCTTTGCTGCCTTCTCTAAAAGAATTCTGTAATACCAAACTTATTTTAAACTGAAAGTTTATAAGTCGGATATAAGGTGTTGCCTACTATTCAAGTGTTGCGTGCCCTTATGAATTTTATTAAACGAACAGTGGAAAATTCAAACCAGCCGCTACCGTAATAAAAAAAATTGTAGCGTACCCAATTACTTATCTCACCATAGAAAGACTCACAGATATTTTTTCTGGACTTTTCTAATGTAAAGAAGTATTGATGCATTTCATTGCTCATAGCCTAGCTCTCATCGTACATAAAATTTGTTTCTACAGATGCTGATAATCGACGGACTGTGAAGGACATACCAGGGCCCTGGCCATCTCTTCCTATACTGGGGACAAGCTGGATAACTACAAGCATCGGACCGTATTCAATGGGACAGCTTCACCTAGCCTACAAGAGTAAGTTACAATTTTTTGATTTATTTTTTTTTTACTTTCATTTTGGTAGTACTGCCACCAGGAGAGGTTTTTAGCAACAGAATTTTAATAGGTATCAGATTTTTCACACTAGCACGTGTTGATTACTTCATGAAGATTTAAAATGGTATTTTCTCGAAGGCAATCCGTAAACAAAAGGAAAACTAGAAACAAGGAAAAATACTGCCTGTCCATTCTAAAACGGAAATAAAACTATTTTCTTTCAGTAGTACTTGGTGCACCATCTACAAGACACTTAACTTGATGGTTGGCCAAGGAAGCTTTTGAAAATTTCCCGCAAATATGTGTAAAGAATGTTAAGTCACTATAAACCTGGTGACTGTGAGCAGCTACCACTTTTTGAAAAGCTATAAAATTATCTGAAGAATTATCTGAAGAATTATCCTACCTAAGTACTTAGCTAGCACTACATTTTGAACTTTAAAATGATTCACATTTGACGTTTTAAACGTTGTCGACTTTATCGATATACTTCTTCCTCTTTCCGTCCATGATATTTGGATTCCTTTGAAATATTCAGATTTTATAGTTCCATTTCATAGTTTGGCACGCTAAGAATCTCGATTGATGACTTTTTATGTTATTGTTCGTCAGTTCGTTCTAAATGGATTAGGAATCTTATAACATCCCACTAAGCATACTACCTTGAGCTTTTCCTCTTGTTTTTAAAGCTTCATTTCAGATCGAGCATCTCGTATTCCAAATTTTTATTTTCAGTTCATCACACAACAAAAACTAATTTTCGATAGATTCAGCTTGTATACGGCACTATTACATGATGCTTACTTAAATCAGTTGATATATCCAAATTATTGGTTAAATGCGTTGGAAATGCGATCGCTAGTTGATGGCTTCTTTAACATATTTACTCTAAATTTAATGAGAATATTTTTCACTAACTACAGTATGTGCTCCCATTGAACTCTGTTATTTGGTAATACTCTGCCAAAAGTTTGTTTCATAAAGGCCTCTATCAAAGTTTTCTCTGTTCCAGCCACCATCGGGACGCCATCAACATATCCACAAATTTGTTCAGCCTAGTTTGGATATTGGCTCTCTTATCTAAACTTAAATTACAAGGAAAGGGAAAATGACTCATCAAAATTGAAGGCAGCGACGGGCAAAATTTATCTAGCTATATTTATTTCCCTAATATTTGTTTTCATCTCTACATTCCGTACCATTTTGATATATTACTATTTCTCTCGCCTTTTGCGATATACATATTTGTATATAACATCTCAGTCCCACCGCCATATCGATAATCCACTCAGTCATGTAAGAAACTTCGGCGTGTTCCCACCTCCCGAACCACATGACTCATTCTCTTTAGCATAATAAGGTTTAAGCCCGAAATATTGTGTATTTTCGTGTTCGTGATATATGTTCTTTTCCCGTCGCTGCCTTCAACTTTGGTGAATGATGAGTCATTTTCCCTTTCCTTGTAATTTATATTGCCTAAAGCCGTTTCCTTTTTCCTTTGTTAAATTATCTCAACTTAAATATTTGATTGAATATCGTGGCTGATGATAAGGCTACGTATCATACCTGTTTCTGTCTGTTATATTTTTAGGGGGTGTCGATTAATTACGTGAGGTGAAATAAGGGGGGGGGGGGAATCCGGCAAAATCTCACGAAACCTCACCGAGGGAGAGGGGGAGGGGGGGTTGTCAACGGAAATCTCACGTGAGGTTTTGAAATTCTTGTAGAATGGTAGAGCAAAAAAAAAAGAGAGACGCGAAAGTCGATTTTAGGGGGGTAAAAACCCGACTTTAGGGGGGGTATAACCGCCCTTGGGAGCATGAGACCTAAAAAAAGTTCTCAAACAGTTGCGAGGTTCAGTCGTAGGGGGGGGGGGGTCCGACCAAATCTTACGAAGTCTCACCAGAGGGGGTTGGAGGGTCCGGAATTCCGGAAAACACCTCACGTAATTAATGGATGCCCCCTATTAAACTTTACTTCACCTGTGATACGTGAATCCTGTCTTTGGTTTTCCATTGCCTTCCAACATCAATCGGAGCTCACCATGTGTGGTTCCCATCCTGTTCCACTAAATCTCGTCCCTCATCCCAAGCTCTTAGTTGGTGAGTGGTAAGGACGAAAACTAACAGAACGTTCTATGTACGATGTTAGATGACATTAGATTTAAAGTGTTTACATAGTTACAATTGCATAATTAAATATCAAATCTAGGTAAATAGGGAACTTATTAAAAAAATGAATGTTTTTTAACTAATAAATTCGTAACGTCTTCTTCAATCAAATTCGGCTGTTAATGTTAAGAGTGCAATGCAATGAATGTCTGAGATTGTTCGTTAAAATATAATTATAAATTTTGAATTGCCTGAAGGTATGTTCGAGAAGTATGGCAACATTGTTCGAGAAGAGGCTCTGTGGAACTATCCCGTGGTGAGCCTGAAGTCGAAAGCAGACATCGAGAAGGTGTTCCGAGCTCAGAGCCGCGCGCCTCTGAGACCTCCTACAGAGGTGATAAGCGTCTACAGGCGCTCTCGACGAGTCCGACAGATATACATCTGTCGGACTCGTCAATGAGTGAGTACCTAATTTATATTCGTTCTAACGTTACTTTCGCAATGGAAATAACATTAGGCCCGGCCTGGCTTTCTGGGGACCAACATCAAATCCCATTATAGCCATCCATATTTTAATTTTCCACAGATTCCCGCAATTACTCCCGAGGAATTGATCACCTCCCCGCTTTCTACGATCTATTACATATATTGTATTCATAGATGTTAGTCATGCGTTACAAGATGCAGAGTTCTGGGCAGTAAATAAGCAAAGATAAGGACATTGGCTAATAACCTTGTGTACAAATGAACAAGTTGAGGCCATCGGGGAGATGCTAAATTCTTTTTTTTTTTTTTTTTTTTTTTTTTTTTTTTTTTTTGTAACAGTTTAACGTCCCTTTTTAACAACGTGGTCTTTAGAGACGGGAAAGGATGGGGGCAAGGAATGGGAAGGAATTCGGCCATGGCCTTTTGAAGGAAGCATCCCGGCATTCACCTGGAGTGATTTGGGGAAACCATGGAAAACCCAAATCTGGATGCCCGGACGGGGATTCGAACCGCCGTCCTCCCGAATGCGAGGCCAGAACGCTATCCGTTACACCACCACGCTCGGTGTGCTAAATTCTGATTCGGACTTAAGAGCTGAAGGTTGTATGATAATCATTAGGGAGAACTTCAATATTTCTAAGTAGGAAGTAGTCTTTGTAACATACGAGATCCTAGATTTGAGAATACCCTTGTAGCTGACTGAGGCTTTACCCAAAGTGGCAGAGCACAGAACAAGAGGAAATACGTTATTAATAAAGCCTATTATAACAACATAGGATATCTGGTTTACAAGGCGTAAGCGATACATTAATAAAGATATTGTACAAAAAGAACTAGTGTTCTGGTGGCTGAGCGGTTAACACTCTGGTCTGGAATTCGAGAGGACGCGGGCTCGAACCTTGGTCCAGCCATCCAAATTCGTTTTTCATGGTTTGTCTAAATCGTTCCCAGTGAATTGCTAGGTGGTTCCTGCCAAAGGCCGTGGGCAAAACCCTTCACATCTCTTTCCCACAAATCTCTTCAGGATCTGGTGAAACTGAAGTTAAAAAGCAGCAAAACTATAAGTAAAAACCTTCCATTGGATTAGCCAGTTTAAAAAATTTGGAAACTAGATGGCTCACTGATTGGTATGTAATGTTATTTTTTCACTCAAGTTTTTAGTGTGTAATAAACAGGACAGGTAAGGCTACCGTCATTTGTAGAATACAGAGGGAATATCTTTGAGTCTTAAATCTTTGCTACACTGCGAAATAGGTGGTGAAATAAATATCACTATGATTAGTAGCAGTAAAAGAGGATGGCCAATACATTTTTCACTATGTTATATACTAAAGCTAATGGAAATTGTATCAGTGACATTTCTTCCTACGCCAGGGAACTACATAATTCTCCACTATTAATAGAACCACACTGATCGAATTACAGTAGAAGATTGGCCGTGATTACTTTTAAATAATTTGCGATTGAACACATGCACCGATGGAAATTTCTTTATACACTGATTAACTGTTTTATAATTATTAATTTTTTAGAATTTTAAAAATTTATTGATCGCAATGTCGCCATACAAATACTTTTGTTGCCCTTCACAAATTTTAATTTAAAGTCCTTTGAGTGTCTCTGGAGTGGATTTGTCAACATTTGTTCCACTCCTCGATGCCCTCTCCGCAAAAAGAAAATTTTTCCAACTCTTACCACTGGAATTAAGTGTCAACTTGTAGTCATGGTCATCTCTTTCCATGCACTCTTCCTAATTTATCTACCGATATCCTCATCGTCAATATATGCCTTATACTTTCCCAACACTCTCTTCACAAGTCTCTTCCAATGACCCCATGGTAATTTCAACAAACTAATCTAATTGCCCTTCTTTGTACTACCTCAGACTCCTGTATTTGATACCCAAAACATGGGGACATACTACACCACCATATTAAAACAACGATCTAATCAAGGTTTCGTAACGCAATCCCATTACTTCTCTGGTAAATCCCCTAATCACTCTCTCCAGAGTGTGCTACCCTACTAGGTTTACTGTCAAATGAAATGCCAAGATTTTTACACTTTCTTTGAAATCGGATAACGAGATTATCGCAAACTCTTCACACTTGATATTCTACATTTGCCATTCTTAGTCACTAAAATCGCAATAATAATAATAATAATAATAATAATCATAAAAGCTAGGAGATTAAGACCATTTAGGTCTTCAACAGTAGTCTTCATACACTTTATCCTTGAACTTTTAACGTGTCATTCCTCGCATCTGACTGAATGTACGTGGAAAGTTGGAGTTGTTTCCGAGAACGAAAGCAAGGCAGAATCACAGTCAGCAGCTTGTGTTACATTAGCTCCGTGTAGTTCATTCACGCAGCAGCTGTTATCACATTACAACGCCATTCAGCGGCGGCGTAAACACTTTAGCGGCGTCGCTGTCAAAAGAGAAAGATAAATCTACAAAACATTCCAGCTGCGAAAGAATTGCTGCTCGCGAAGTATAGGATTTTTTGCACCGTGGAGAAAAGAACTACTTCCGTCATAACAACAGTACAGCAGTACTTACGGTAATTTTCTTACATACAACTAACTGGAAGTAAAAATGGCGTCCCAGTTTTCGTAAGACTGTTAATAGGTATAGTAGAATGGGTGGGGATACATAAGATAAACACAAAAAAAAAAAAAAATTCGAACCAACCACCCCTCGTCGCAGTTCCCACTGGTAAGTACGTTTATCTGTAGTCCGGGGTGCCGGCTTTTGGAAAACCCGTGGGTGTTCATGCTCATTTGAAGACTACTTTTAAAAAAAAAATAAAAAAAAAATACGACCTGTAGAAGTATGAACTGATTTTGACTAAGGTTTCACAAAAAAACTCTTTAAAATTTTGGAAAACATCTAGTGCGGGAACCAGCTAGTCTTGCTCAATCGTAAAAATCGCATCTAAATCCTTCCAGTAGATTCCAAGTTATGAGCGAACAGATAGGCAGAGTAGGACAGAAAGATTTTGCATTTTCTAAATTCTATTCCATTCTAAAAACCTATAAAATTCCATTAAAATTGGTTGACCTTATTGAGTAAGAAACTTAGATTGTCAAGATTATAATATCATTGGATAGATAAATGAAGATTTTTCTCTACTAGAAGAATTCAAAATTTTATTACTGCATCTGATTTCTGTCCACAAGAATCGCTATCTGGAACGCAGTGGCGGGTGCTACTAGTAATTAATATAAATATGCGGAGAAGGGGAAAAAGGGTACAAAATGTAGGTTTGAACAATAATGAATGCATAACTATCATCATAAAAATATAAAAATGAAACCATTATACGATTGTTAACAATGTTAACACAATTTTTACTAGCAGGAGATATTTATTAGTATCTACTTAATTTACAAAATTCTTCTACGAATTGTAAGACCAATAAATCAATATTAATAAACCTGTTTAAGATAAAAAAAATTATAATCTATATAATTTGTTTCTAATTCAAACGTATATTATCGAACAACAGCTCTATTTATAAATGCATCGACGATTCCATGAAAGTCTAAATCATCCACCATTTCTCGGCTTACCTGCACTACCATGTGATCATTCAGTCTTTGCTGGGTCTTATTACTCCTTCAATAAGTTTTTATTCTCCGTAATGCTGCTGGAGCCAAGAGTTTAACTCCAGAATATTCTGTAATCGTGGCATTCAAAAATCGAATGTAATTTCAATGTTTTCCTCGTGCCCCCTTATTGCTAGGCCTCCGGTTATTAAAAGTTATTAAGAGTTGAAATCATTTTTAAGAGGGTGGTTCTAGCTGTTGTTATACCTTCAAGTTTACTTTTTTTATAAGATGCAGTGTACATTGACGCCACGTTCTAAACGGTGAACGTCAGACTTTTCGTAATTTTTAAACCTTTCTAAAGCCACTTTGGGTGAATGCCTTAATAGACTCATCCATCCATTGATGATATTTTCGACACAGAAACGCAACTAGACATGATTACTTTACAGATTTGGCAAAACGCTTCATATCTATCTCCATCATACAACAGCGATCGAAAAATTGTTTGCCACTTTGAAAATTGCATCTTTCCTTCTTTTCAATTCAATTTTCAGAAATAACATTTTTCTGGATGGTTATGTTAAACTGTACTAAGCTGAGAAGAGCAAGTAGTGGAAGGTACTTCAGGTTTTGATACTTTACGATTTCGAACGACGGATTTTTTCGTCGAAACTAATAATTTTCCTAAATAAACACGATAACAAAACGCGCGGTGGGCTCTCAAAGCATGTTTTTTATTTGGCTTGGCTTCGTTGTGTGTGTACGCTTCACAAATCACATCTACACTTCCCGCAAACTAGATAGTTTTACGTATGAGCTTACGTAGTTTCAATTTTCTCTTTGGTCATGACGCGCATTCTCGCACGCTCGCTTGATAAGCAAGCGCAATCTCGTTCAGAAGTTTAGCCTTGCACGCGGCGTGTGAGATAGGTAATAAGATATAGCTCAAAGCCGACTACTGGTTAGTTTTGATGCCTATGTTTATGGGTACTCCGCACCCGCTATTTCCTCTCATGGGTACTAGAGCCCCCTAGCACCCACAGAGGTGGTACCCCTGTCTGTAGTAATGATATTAAGTTTTCAGTTCCTTATAAATATAGCTTGTTCACTAAAGAGGGGAGGCTCAAGGTCATTCTGCTCTATCCCCCCTCCGCTGCCCTTACCCCTACATGCGAAGGGGAATGAGCTGCTGCGCATGCGCAAACGTTCTCACAATGTAGGTAGTATAATATTCTGCATCTAATGCGATGTTTCTTTAGTGAAATCGTGTATTTTAATGAGCAAATTAGTGAATCGTATATTACAGAAATTGCGTGTTTACCAATTAGAATTTCATATCTTAATAAAGATAAAAATTATTTACATAATATCAATAAAATTTAGTTTCCAGTCATGATTTTTTTACTTTTAATAATTGTGCAAGACATTTCGAGAATTAAATCCATTGTATTTGTTTGGAGAACAAGAGTATGGTCCTGGAACACTGTTTGGCTTCGCTACATACACGCAGCACTATTCGTAACGATACGCTCTGCTGTCAATATGCTTTTTAGGGACCCGCAAAAAATACGTTTTTCTTTAGTTTTTTTATAGTGTTTTAAAGAAACTATAGATATAAAAAAATAATTGCTTTTTGACACTCGCCTAATATAACACTTATCTGATGCTATATCACTTACAGCAGTTTATAACGATGTATTCCTATAAATACGACAATACTCCAACAATGCCTCTTGTCATCCTGAACGCTCCGACGGGAAGGCAACGGGAGGGGGCAGTGAGGTAAGGAGCGGGGAATATGACCTTGAACGCCAGTTCAGAGTGAACAACGTTATAGTGACGTCCTGAATACTAAAATCAATTTAGTAATAACTAACACTTTCATGCAATAGAGACAAGTTTCGAAATTATAATTTGTTACCGTTGTATTGGTGAGATTCGTTAATATTATGGAAGGTAGATTTAACCGAGAAAGCTGATCTCCAGATTAAAATTCGAGATGAGCGATACGAAAATTGCGATACGGTGTGGAAATATCAGCCAAAGGCCAAGAAATAAGAATTTGGTACTATATCATGATGCACCAAAAAATGGACATCATTTATAGTTGATACTGCAAACGTTTTATGCGTGATTACTTGCAAAAAGTTTGAGGTCTTCCTCATGTTGCATTCTTGTAACGATAGTTACAAAGTTGTTCGATCAGGTGGACGGTGCGATGTTTTGTCAAGGAGTCCAATACATCTCATGTGTGACCTTATTGTGGTTGTGTACACAGCATCATACTGGGGTTTGGAACTGTGGGATTAACTTCGGACGACACTTTTACTGTTTGTAAACTGTAGGCTTTCCAATGAAGTAAGATTGTTGTTGCGCTGTATTTACTCCTAAAAGCAGCACCTTAAAAAGTTTTATGTGTAAATATTTGCCCACATAAAATGATTCCGATTGGTTTTGAATGCCGTACATAATTAGTGGTTTACATTCTTTTAATCCTGGCTCACTGTTACCAACTGATGGTAACCTCTAGCAATGCCTTTACATTAATTCAGTGCAGTATATGGAAAGTAAATAATCATTACAACATGTTTCATTTCCAAATATTTGGACTGAAACAGGAGCTTAACATGTATCAAAAATGATAAAAAAATATTTGAATAAAACGTTTTTTGATTCTGAAACTTAGGTTTATAGTTTCCAACATCTATTTATTAAGAGTGTCTCATTAACTTTAATGTACAGTTTTAAAATTCTGCCGCAATTAAAACTGAATTATGCTTTATATTTAAATTCTAGTATCACCTATGCTCCATAGTATGAAATGACATACTGTAAATAAGTTTATGTAACATATAAGTTACAATGAATGCTGTTTTCTGTCAAAGTTTTCCACATATTTATTGTATTCTAACTCATTATTACCACTTGTAAAGTTTTAGGATAATGTCCTACAATAAGGAATTTTATTCGTAACAGTAGATTAAATATATTCCAGTAGGTTTTTTTTTTTTATATATATCTTTGCACGAGTACAGAAATAGAAACTTACTGTTATCCGTGTGTTGAAGAGTCTTTGTAAATCACTTGTAGTTCATAACGTACCAAAGTCATATATTCTCATAAAAGTTATTTGTGTAGTTAAGTTCGACAGAATTACATGACTAATACCAGGACAAAATGTTACATTTAGAGATGCAAGATCCTTGAAAGTGTTTGAACGGAACTGTAATGAAATAGGAAAATTTTAGACTGAATTTATGGTCCAGTTTGACGTTACTAACATATTTCATTGCACAACATTGGTGTAAACATAGTCGTTTTCTAAAACAGTCTATAGCTGTAGCAGGGTTGGTACACGAGCTGATATTCTATTCTCTAAGGCTCATCAATGTATCGGGAAGTCATAGTAATGGCATAGATCTTGTTCTAGTACTATCACCACCCTCAGTACGTCGCATAGAGTCGCACTGTCCGGTCGCAGGAATAGTTTTCTTTCCTAGTTCTTACTCGCTTTTCAAGGAAGCATAGGATCGTCTCCTCGTAGTTCTTGGACACAGATTCCGGTCACGTGACAAAATGGCGACCGATGGTAGGAAATTAAAACTGAAAATGGCGGTACTTTTGGTGGTGGAATTATTGCGAAAATTGTCAGCCGGCGAACTGGCTCAATCAACGACCTTTGTGATGTAAAAGTAGTGGCGGGCATTCTCGACAAGTTAGCCACTACGGACAGTCCAATGGTTCTAGACCTAACCGCTAGGTTGCAGCACCCTCTAGATTACTTCGGTGCTACGGTTCCATATAGCGGGCGCATACATTTTCCCAATGTTTGGAAGTTTCGCCTGTGCCACACTTACTTCGACCTCGTAATCAAAATTGTGGCGGAAATGGAAAGAAAAAAATGATGGAATTTTAGGAACCTTTGTAGATATTTCCGGGTCATATTCACAAGAAATGATAACCAACTGAAAGGATCAGGCCAAGTTTATTCCCTTTAGATACACATGGCAGTAAGAAGTGCGCCCACCATGAGCATGTATACAGGGTGGGTCAAAAAGGATTTTACAACTTTGGAATGATATAGAAATTGATTGAGATAACTTAAAGAATCGGTAGATGCGTCGTTTTGTAGCAAACAACCTCAAATTTCACATAAAAGCATCGAGTGTCATTTTTGTTAGATGTGACTACCATTTGTCATGCTTCAAACATCCCACATGTTATCAATTTCTTGCCACACTCGTTGCAGCAACTTGTGCAACGGCAGCGTAGATTCGATTTTTCAGGTCGACCATAATTGTTTGGTAGTCGAGGAACATACACACGATCTTTAATGAAACCCCAAATAAAGAAATCCAATAGTGTCAAGTCTAGGGATTGAGGTGGCCATATGATTGTCCTTTCACGGCCAATCCACCGACCTAAGAAGCTATTATCGAGGAAACCTTGAACTTCCGTGAGGAAATAATGCGGTGCACCGTCTTGCTAGTAGTAAACTATCCCATCTCGGTCATCTTCATCCATTGTGGAGTTAAAAAGTTTTCAGGCATATCCAGATACACAATACCAATGACAGTTTTCTTCATGAAGAAGCATGGGCTGTACACTTTCAATTTGCTAAAGTCACAAAACACATTAACATTTGGGCTGTCACGAACGTGTTCCAGGGTTGCATGCGGATTTTCGCTGTCCCATATTCTGCAGTTGTGGGTGTTCACCATGCCACAGATATGAAATGTTTACTCGTCAATGAAGATTGTCTTCAGGAATGTCTTGTCGTCCTCTATCCGACTCCACATTTCCACAAAGAATTACCCACGAGCAACCTTATCTGCATCACTAATGTTCTGTGCCATGTGAATCTGTATGGTTTCAAGTTTAAACGTCTAAACAGTACTCGCCAAACAGTGTATTGTGGAATGCCAGCCTCGCGAGATTCAAGTCACGTTGATTTTTGTGGACTGCGGTCAAAGCTCTCCCTAACCTGTTAAGGCGCGTTTCCACTGAGGCAACTTCTGGGCAACATGTGGCATGCGGCACTGACGCATGCGACAAGGAGTATTTCAAGCGAAGCAACACGCTGCGACATGTAGCAAGCAACAATGACGCATGCTACAGGTTGGGCAGTGTCGCCGGTCGTATGGGCCACTGTGCGACAAAAATATAGCGTGTCGCACGATGTTGCCAGTATCCAAGCTGTGGTGGATGAGTGCGACAGAAAACGAGCGACATGGAGTGGAATGTGCAGAAAACCTTATTTATTGAAGATTATCATACTTCACCGGAGTTGTGGAATAACAAAGTGCATCATGGAAAGCAAGGAAAGCGAAAAGTGACAAATTAATACTACTTGCTTACAAGTACGAATGTTCATTAGATGAAACAAAAAAGAAAATCGAGAATTTGAGGTCTGCTTTTCATCGTGAACATAAAAGGAATACTAAATCAAAGAGCGGCTCCTCTCCTAAAGAAGAGAAATGGTTTGCTTATAAACTCCTGACATTTTTTATAGATGTTGACATTCCAAGACAAACTTTTTCAACAGCAGAAAATTATGACTTACGTTAATTAATATATGTAACTAATTATTTTTGACAGAATAGTTTACCAATGACAGATCCAGAGACGGAATAGGGGATTTACAATCTTTTTAGTTATACAAGTAAATAAAAGTATTTTTATGGTGGGTTTAATATATATATATATATATATATATATATTTAAAATTGTCGAAATTAAAACTGTACAAAAGGACTTACATATAATTAAGATAGGCTGTATTTACAGCGTATGTAGAAAAGTGTTTTCAAATTTAGATTGTGGTAAATAATAGTAAAAAACTTTTCTTGAATCGACCTTTCACTCATACAGTTGTGTATGATAGGGATAAATTGTCATATAATGGTAACGTAGCTAAATACATTATTTTACGTACGAATACATAGTTTGTTTTTGTCTAAGTATTTGTCTTGCCAAGATACTTTTCCTTCTTTTGACACAAAGTACCTTGCGATTCGCACTATATTTAACAAATAAATCTCTGATCCACCACCTAGGTGTTTTCCGTTTTCTTCTTTTATTGCCATTTGCGAGGATCAAATAAGCAGCAGCTGCCACTGCTTCTGATGCCATGACGCACACTACTGGCCGCATAACGTGAAATGCTTTTGCCGCATGCTACAAGCAACGGCGACAAGTAGCAAGCGACAACTGGCAACATATTCTTGGGCGACACTCGACTTGCGACAAAGTATGATGACGCACGGCGACATGTAGCAACAAAATAACTCGTGTAGCATGCTACATGTTGCTCGTTGTTGCCTCAGTGGAAACGCGCCTTTAGACATAATCATCAACACGCGGGCGACCTGGCGATTTAGTATCATTTCGCAGTGAACAACCCGTCTCAACAAAGTTTTTATGCCAAGAGTAAATTGAAGGCCTGCGTGGAGGTTCTTTAGGGTATTCGGTGAGAAATTTACGCCGAACAGTTGTTGAAGGATTAGTTTCATGAAACCAAAACACACAGCGAGCACGTTCCACACCAGTGAAAGTAGCCATTTTAACTGTGCACTATGCTGGCACTCCTGGGGGTGGAATGGTGTACTTATGGTGCATCAAACTTGATGTCGTTTGCTACAAATTACACATCCACTGGTTCTGTAAGTTCTCGACAAATTTCTATATCGTTCCAAAGTTGTAAAGTCCTTTTTGACTAGCCCTGTGTATTCGTAGAGCCGTACCGACATTGAATCAATAAATGTTCGGATGTCTACTCGGAGTATCTATCCATGCCTACATTACATGTGCAGTCAATTGACGTACAGTTTTTGCCGCATGACCATGTTACCTAATGTCTACCCATGGCATCCAAGACATGCTCTATTGGGGATATATCTGGGAACCTTGTGGTAAAATCCATGGTCGTAACCCCTTGCATGGCTTATTGGCAGCAGTATTAGGACGGGCTTTATCATGTTGGAAGATACGTTTTGGAAGGAGGACATGAAGGGCATCACAAAAGAGTGTACTGCCCTGTCCTCATACTCGCGGGCGGTCATTGTGCCTTCAGCAACAACCAACTGATGCTTGCTTTCGTAACTAATTGCCCCCAAACCATGACACCAAGTGTTGGACCTGTGTGACGTTCTGAAATAACTCACCAACCACAACAGTACTCCATTCACGTATCCAGTTGCGTTTTGCAGTACTCTGACAGTGAAATAATGTTAATGGAACAAATTGCAAAGGGGTCCTAGAGTGTAACCTAGCTTCAAGCAATCGGTTTACAATTGTCTATGGGGTGATTATTTCTGTAACCAGTTCTTGGATCTGGGCTGCAGTCGCCCATCTGTCAGAAACAGATCCATACAGAAGGGAAACAGCACGTGAAGACCGCCAAATTGTGCGGATGGCTATGCCTGTTCTATTAGTACTAAAGCCTTCTTGGGTCCACTGTATAACAAGTCTCTATACTGACTTTGCACTACGGTCAATCCTTCTAGAGATTTCACGATATGATGCAGCCATTTGAAACACGCCAACTCTCCAACCTTTCTGAAACTCAGACTTTGGAGGACAGGCTAGTCACTCTTCGCGTTGACATACATAGCGATCAAGCTTGGGACAAACACGTTTCATGTTACACCACATAGTTCACCAGTTATTCCCCTAAAAACGTATTAATTTTGTATTATAAATAGCTCCATAATTTTCATATTATTACATATAAAACTTTCAATTTTTAATGATTTATACCCTTCATATATGGAGATACTTGGGGCCAAATTCCATACGTTTATCACAACTACGTCTAGGTGTAACACTTTTCATTCTCGCCAATGTCATCCCAGGAAACAGTAATACAATACTGGCAAGCCAGTATTGCGTTACTGCTTTTTAGGATGACATTGATGTCAGATTGTGCAAAATAAGAGTGATAGAATTTTTCAGCGGCGGCCAAATTTAGTGTCAAAGTGTGTACATATGGACGCAGAATAGCTAAATTTATGCCGTTGCAGTCAATGGTCACGTTGGTGGCACCTAAGCTTCAGACTTCAGTACTGGTTCCCCGGACAGGAGCGTGCATTCCAACTGCACATGTGATACACTTCTATGAGATCATAATTACACCTGATTCTCTCCTGGAATGTAGAATGCACTGACGTCATCTGAATGTGGTCCCGCATTCTTTCCTCCCCCTCTTCTTGAATCCCTGTCCATCCAAGATGGTAGTCACATTTATGAGTGGAATGATTGGTATTGTAGCGAACGAGCGGTTTTTCGACACAGTCAATTTGGATTCGCCTCTGATCAACCACTCCCCAATCAGTTTCACCTAAGAGATATGGTCATAGGATCAGAGCAATTACGTTGTGCCCTCACTTAGTGCTAGTAATGAGCTGGAATCAAATACAAATGAAAACATGTAGTTGAAAGAATGGAGTGACTTTAATAACTTCAATAAAAATAAGCACATAGAAATATACTTGAAATAACTGAAAAATACTGCATAATATAGCTCTCATGAATGAAATCTCTTACTAATAAAATACTGTCACTCGGAATATTCTTTCTAAGCCAGCAGAAGGGTATAAATGCATCAGCCTTTACCTAATAAATTTTTCATGCCTACTGGCCCCCGCAGGGGCCTGGTACGCAAGTGCCAGGTACGGGTTTGGCGAACCCGCGGTGCCCGAGCTGGAAACTTGTGAGCGCCGCAAGTTTCCCACACCGTAAACTCCTACCATGCTTCAACGACCACCGTAGGGCGTGGCGGTGGAACGTTGTGTGTTTAGGAGAACGGGGATCTTGGCTTCATCGCCCGGATCGCGAGGACGGAATAAACCTCTATAAAAAAAACCCCTCAACCTCAAGGTCAGATCACGTGCCGACGGAGGTGAATGGGTGATGAGGGCAATCACTCGCTAACGTGCAACCTCAGGGGCACCTGCGCACCCCTGTTGTATTAGCGCTTTCTTTAAAAATGGTTTTACTTCGTGGGACCAAAATTCAGTCATCCACCAAAACCAAAAAACCCTGCTGTACGGGTGTGCCGCAGGTTAATCCAAATACACCCAATTCTAAGAAGCGGGTGAGGGTTGACAGCCCCCCCGCTTCTGAAACCGAATATAACGGAAAAAGTTTGTTCGCTTGCGAACGCTTTTATTGTAATGGAAAGAGCAGAAGGTAATTTTGAAAAGGTATCCCCCTTCTACATCTCTAAGGATCTAGAGGGTCTTGTAGGTACCCTAAACTCTGTTAAAAAATTGAGGAATGGGACGCTGCTGCTGGAAACAACCAACAGTAAGCAGGCTACCAAACTTCTTAATTGCCAGAAGCTCGGGGAGTTCGCCGTGAAATGCAAACTCCATAAGTCCCTAAATTCCAGTAAAGGCGTAGTCACCTGTCGTGATGTCATGGATTTAGGGATAGACGAGCTTCTGAATGAGTGGAAAACAGAGAAAGTGGTCGAGGTACGTCAGATCACACGAAGGGTGAATGGCAGTATTGAAAAGACTGCCACCTTCGTCCTGACGTTTGACACTCCAGTATTGCCCAAGAATATTAAGGCCGGATATCTAAACCTGAACGTCCGTCCGTATGTTCCGGATCCGATGCGCTGTTTTCAGTGTCAGCGGTTCGGTCATACGACGGCGTCATGTAAGGGCAGCCCCACCTGTGGGAATTGCGGCAAGGGGGCACATGAGCCGGGTGTCAGTTGTACGCTACCACAGGTGTGCGTCAACTGCTCCGGATCGCACCCGGCCTGGAGTAGAGAGTGTCAAGTGTATCTTGAAGAGCGCAAGATACAGGAGCTGAAGACCAAAGAGCGGATTCCCTATGGGGAAGCTAAAAAGAAGGCCAAATCGCTCGCCGCTCCAATTATTGCAACTAGTTTTGCTAAGATGGCTTCAGCTCCCGTCAGGAAGCAGAGTGTTGCTACCCAGACGTCCGTTGCAGACATGGGCACAAGCACTACGTGCTCATGTCAGTGCAGATGCGGTGCCAAACCCGCTAAGGTCATTACGCCTAAGACCGTGGACGTCGGTAGCAGCACATCTGCGACCTCGACCACACCAGTAGCAGCAGTAAATGATCCACCAGCAACAGCGGCAGTTATAGTCACTCCACCTCCAATTCCTCCACGTGCAGTGACTGGAAAAGCAACAACATCTGCTAACAGTGCAAATGGAGGTGATCAAAAGATTCGGTGCCCGAAGTTTCGGCAGACGGACCCGACTCAGTTCGTGAAATCCCCCTCTTCATCCCTCCCAGTTTACCTGGTAGTAGGGAAAACAAGGGAAAGAGGGCGAGGAAGAAGAAAACCAAAGAGGTGTTTGGTGATTTTGCTGAGTCGGAGATGTCTGTCTCTTCGGAGCCAGAAGAAACTGAAATGCTGGTGGACGAGCCCGGTCCCATTCCACAGCAGACAGTGACCAAAGACGCACCCGAACCGGGGCGGGTGAAACTGAACCGGTAGGATGATGGATGGGTGGCCACTTTACAGCCACCCATCCATATGAATTAATTTTATTTTTTACACTGTTATAATTCATGTCTCGCTTGCCATTGCACAGCGAGTGAGACATTTAGTATTTTTAATCCTCTTCTGAACCTGTCTGGCCTCTTTACAGCCATCCAGGTGTTGTACGGTTAAGTCCTGGTGGTTCCTCTAAGCCACGTCAGACTTTGATTTATTTTATTTGCTGTCTGTATGGCCGACGACTTTACAGTCGACCATGCAGGCAGTATTTTAGTACTTTCTTAAGCCACGGTAATAGCTGGTAATTTTTAGGGCGCTATTGACCCCGCGGTCGAGGGGCCCTAAAGCAACTACATCAACGTGTTTAGTCTTAGGGGCAGGCGTTGACCTGTCCAACGATCTGTCTCTTATTTTTAACAACGAGATCAACAGTGTGGCGAGTGTTTTAATTTTTTTTGTATTGGCCGGTCTAGAGCCTAAAATTTTAGGCAGATTGGCCTAGTTTTATGATGTATGGGTGGCCTCTTTACAGCCACCCATCCATTTTCTTAGTTTTTATTTTTTATAATTTTAATATCTTTATAATTTCTGTCTCGCTGGTCTCTATACAGCCGGCGAGACATGTAGTGTTGTTAATTGTTTTGTGAACCTGTTTGGCCCCTTTACAGCCATCCAGGTGTTTTGTGGTCTTATGTCCAAGAGGCCCTTTTAAAGCCATGTATTATATTTCGAATTATTTTATTTGCTGTCTGTATGGCCTACCCTTTTACAGTCGACCATGCAGATGGTATTTTAGTATTCTTTTTAGCTAAAGTATTAGCTGGTCTTTGTTAGGGCGCTAATGACCTCGCTGTCGACGCGCCCTTAAGCCACAAAAACAACAACACAAAAACAAACATGCCTACTGGCAACATAGTCCATCCTGAGACGGCGAAAGAGACTGCCCGAGAACTGTTTCAGACTGAGCTCTCGCGTGTGGAAGCGGAGTGGGGGAAGTCATGTGACATTAGTTCTATTCATTTAAAACACCTTACTAAGGGCTTTTTGAATGTACCCTGGAGGGGAGGCCTCTTCTCACGGGAAAAGAACCTGTTAACCTTGGACTATGCTGCGTCGGGTGGAATTAAATTACATGGCTGTAGCTTGAAAAAAATAGTCCCGAGTAAAATTGCAATATACTATAACTAAAATCCCTCAATATACTACAGTATAGCTTGCTTTTGTATCCTCAACACTGCAGAGGAATGTGTGTTTCACAAGACGCTCATGCAGTGTTAGACAGTATGCAGACGTATTGATGGGGAAGTACTCACTTCTCTCAATATCAACACGAATATCTACGGGATAAGTCTTAACAAATTCAGTTCGTCGTGAATGTCAGTTTCGACGTATTCATAGCTCTTTAGTTATAGGCATACTTTCATTAATACTAAGATGGCTGGAATATTGTATACATGCAGTACATGACTAAAAGCCTGTTTCTCCTAAATTCTACATTCAAATTTTCGTTTATGAACGTCACGTCATTTAACTATTTTATATTGAAGAGAATGCACGCAATATATTCTTCTTTGAGTTTGTCTCAAATGCTATAGTCGGGTAACTGTTTTCCTAACTGTTTACCTCTTTATGTAACTACATGTATTTAATACTTGTAGAAATAAGTGGATATTCCAGTAGCTCCCAATCTCTGAGAAATTAATTTATCATTGGTTCCTACTCTCCATAGCATTAAGGAAAACAACTTTCTATGAACATGAGGTTCCTTCTGAAGGAATTTATTAATGATGAATTTACTTATCTTGGATTCTGATTGGATTTGTCATCTCTTGCAGGAATATGCAATAGTTTCAAGTCTTTTAAAAAAAATAAGCCTATTTGCTTATTTATTGATATATACATACAGGCATCGAAACAGCAGCCTCCAAATATATTTTCGCCCTATCCTTTCCTGTGAAATACTCAAACTTTAAAATTCCATGCAAATGACGATTGGTGCACGTTGTTGGCTCACAAAATCCTAGAAGGTTTTGTCTTCATTTTTAGGTACATCAGTTCTAACTGCACCTACCCTCGATCGTTCTCTAAAGTACTGAAGACATCTTCCACAAATGTGTATAATGTGAAAGCATGTAGTTTATGAAGATCTAACCAGGAGCAACATATTCTTGATGTAATAGTAATAAAATTTATAATCTTCCTTCGTAATCAACACGTTAGTATATTGTCTGCAGTGTTATTTAAAGGTTCTATAACATTTTTTTCACCTCTAATACCTTCTCGTGGCTATGGACACTGATGGAATAATCTGGATTTGGAATGTCGAAGTTTCACGGGGAACTGAATACCTTCGAAATTGCACTTGATGAGAGCATCTTGATATTTGGTTAATCTATCCACCCGTAGTTGTCTTCCATCGAAATGCCAGGATCATCCAGAGAAAACAGCGTTCATTGTTTTCAACACCCTTCTTTCTACTGCTAACAGATGGCAGATCTACATATGTAGATCCACGATACAACTTTTCAAATGTATATTGGAAGTTATTAAATGAGCGAGGTATATAACACTGCCGTCAAATTCACTAAATTTATTTATGTCTGATACCACACACACGTCGTACCATCCTTTAAAGCAAGTTCACGCATTTTAGACAAAAAGCAAAAACGAGTGGTTTCCTAATGATTTTCCTTGAAATCACTAACGCCACCTGGATTTTTACATCCGGTGTTATGAGTTCTTGACTATCGCGAAAATTTGTTCTTTGCAAATACCAAAATAAACTACAAGAAAATTGCATGGTTCTTAAAACTTACAGAATTTAAAATACTAGTATAAATTAATTTATATTCATAGGCACTTGCCTTGACGGAAACACTTAGTTTCGTCAAAATCTACTCACTTGGCTCACTCGCCACAGAGGGCGGGGTGACGTGGCTGCAAAGGCAGATCCAGTGACCGGGCGTCGTGGCTGCAGTGAGAGGACAGTGCTGAGTGGCAGCTTGTGACCGGGCGGCGGCGGTCCCATTGCCAGGGCGAAGGCTGGTGAGTTTGACTGCTGGGCGACGAATACCAAGTGCAGCGGGGAAGGCATACTTCATAATGCCTCCATTGGGGCATGGGCACGGGAACGTGACGTCACCTCTAATATGCTGGTGTGCCGTCACCAGTGCTTCCTATCCACATAACGCATAGTCATATTCTGTATTGCTTTTGCAAACAAAAATGGAATGCAAACTCTTCTGGAAACGTGCACTACATAACTCAATCTTTTTCCATTACTGGTAAATTGCCAGTTCAATGTCGTGTCTGCATGGTGATACACCAGAAGTGGATGGACCGGGCCTTGCCATAAATAAAGGTAGACACGGCACTTATGGGGTAACTCCAGCGTCAAAATCTGCGAAACAGGAAAGTCAGCATAAAGAGAATCGGATGCTAAATATATTCTCAGTTTCTAAAGTCTGCTCTGTTAAAAAAAAAAAAAAAAATCTAGAAAGTTGAAGTTAAGCCTAGTCAACATCAGAGATACTCTGACTTTCTTGTGAGCAAGAAGCGACGAACACTGATCGACAGGTGAAGTGAAGCAGATCAGCCTGTCACCTTAAATGGCAGAATCCGACATAGACTAGTTTCGAGGTATTTTATCGTGACATCACCATATCCAGTCGTCGATTCTGAAGTCAGAATTGACTTTAATTCACTATGTTTGCTTCCCATTCTTCTGCTTACAATAAAAGTAGAACAATCTTTGCAAAACGCTATAGTAGTATTAGTAAAATTACTATGAACGTTGGTTAAAATAAAATGCCTTCTTGTGTGATAGCGAGAATATGTATACATTCTTGCTGTCCCTAATATATGTAAATGATCTTGCAACTATATTAGCACATGACAATACCAGATATTTAAAATATCCCTTGGTTTAAAATCTAAATAAAATTAATAGGTGACTGCAAATACATATATACTTAAGAGAAAAAAAAATTCAATTTGTTACATAAAACAAAACTGAGGAAAGCTGTACTTGTATATCTGAAGTAAAGGCAATGAATGGAAGCAGATACAGGAAATTCTTGAGCGTGTACATGGGAATTGCAATCTATATATTCAGTAATTTCTAAGTTTTGCAATTTTTTTTACCGATGAAGTTTGTATATTTTGCGTATTTCTGACTTACGGCACCTTAACCTAGGATTACTTATAATGTTAGCACAATAATACATATACTGTCTTCCATCTTTTGTAGCAGAAAATCTGGAATACTTAGCTATATTACTAGGAATAAAGATAACAGCCACAAAGAATACAAGTCATCAGCGGTACAGAAAGGGAAAAAGTCTGTAGGTTTTTTTTATAAAATGTCCTGCAATATGAAATAAAACATTATCTAGAGCTTCAAATCCACACTGAAACAGTTTCTGCTTCAGAATCTATTTTAGCCCGAAAGAATTTTCTTTTGGGGATTTGGTAACTGAAGAGGATTAAGAGAGATAGAAATTAAAATTCGTAAAATCTTGAAATGGGAAAGTAGGGAAGTTACTACCGGAACATATCCTCATTCACAATAAAATTTAAATTTTGTATCCGCTAGTGTTACTCGAATATGACTGTCGTATTTCGATGTGTCTGGGTCTCAACTGTTTTAAACTTGTACTAATATTCAATGACGTCACCCCACGAGACGTCTTAATCTTGTTAACACCGCTCAAGAGAGTATGCGCGTACCATTTGGAGAGGCTTCTACCTAGGAGGTGGATCTAGACCCCTTGATGTAATCGTACTTGACCGATCCTGTCCGCCGCCATTTTATGTGATGTCGCATACAACTTTACCGAACCTCTTCGCCTTCTGTCGCCATTTTCGGGTCAAGTTTCACCCGTCTCCAGAAGTGTTGCCATTTTTATTCGAATTACCCTCCACCGGCCTCCTTTTGTCACGTGAACGGTAATCTCACGGGTACAGAATACAGGGTGTCCTACTACGAAGCCCCATTAAGATTCAGACACAAGGATGCTTCTACAAACCTCCAAATTTTGGGATGGTATGCCTTATGAATTTAGATTCTTTGCTGCTCTAAAGATTTATGTGGTTACTATGAACAAGTCGCTTAGTGTTGGACATTATCAGTACGACAACTCAGAAATTTCAAAGTAAATCCACTTCAACATAGACGCACGTTCAAACATTAATAAAACAAAAAAAAAAAATGCAGGCAACTATGAAGGTGAGCTGTATTGAAGTAGAATACAATATTGTTTGCCACTGAATTTGATTGGTTACATACAATTTCAAAACTATTCAGCTCGTTTGCTGAGTGACCTAGTTCGGTGCTTGAGAGGTTAATGCTCATGCCTAGTACTCTTAAATATGCGATTTCAGTCCCTGGTCCGGTTTTTTTTTATTTTTAGATTTTGTCATGGTTTGACAACATTACTTTTCCGTTACTTACAACACATCCTCTGGGCTGCAATGATCTCAACGAGACGTAAAAAAACTAACTTGCTTATAAACTGAAGGATGGTTGGATCTTCCCGAAGGAGGCATTTTAAGCCATTGTGTCAGAAGCAGGACGGCCATTTCCTTTCTTCTAGGACCTGCAGTTTAATGTGGAATCCTGACCTTGGAACTCGTTGAATAAAACACAACTCTTTAAAAACTCCTTCCCTCGTCGGGATTTGAGCCCGGGACCGGACGCGGAAACTTTTGAAAACAAGAGTCTTAATCACTGAGCTACCAGACCGCTCCACGAGACTTAAAGTCCGTAAAAGAAAGTTTGCTTTTGTAGTTGCTGCTAGATGGTGTAGCGGTCTAAGAGAGACCCTTATCTTCGTTTAGACAAAACCATAACCGAATTGAATACTACTAGAATCAAGATTGTTAAATACAGACTACATCGTAAGTAACGATTCACCAATGTAGACAACAATTTTCTGGAAAGTGATAAAAAATACTTTTCTAAATTTCTTTATTCAGACTTTGTATGATGTTACTGTGATGATTTGATGTATACCCTCGTCTTGGCAGCTCTACTGAAATGAATGAGCCCTTTGTCACCGGGCTTACGTTGCTGAAAGGTGGAGAACTGTTTCACATACTCTTCAATTTGCACACTCTATTTAACACAGCAGATGTGTGCATCGAATGACCACGTGAAAAAATCTCGTCCTTTCACAATACGCACTTACGAATTTGATATTCTAACTTGAAATATGTTAAGTTTCATACTTTGAATTATTTTACCATAAGTCTAAGAGATACTTATACTTTTACGACTCTGCGTCCTTTATTGAATAGTTGTATGTAAGAAATACACAGTCCAGTCACATTAATGTGACCACCTCTCAAAAACCAGAATAACCACCTTTGGCAGAGTGGACCGCTGCGAGGCGTGCAGGAAGAGAGTCAATTAGGTTTCTGAAGGTGTTCACTGGGATGTTGAGCCATGCCGACTCCAGTGCCGCGGCCGCTAGATTAGGCGGTTGAGGATCCATGGCGCGAACAACCCGATCGAGGTGGTCCCACAGATTCTCGCTTGGGTTTAAATCCACTGAGTTTGCTGGCCAGGGGAGTAAGGTAAACTCATCCTGGTGCTCTTCGAACCACGCACATACACTGCGAGCTGTATGACACCTCGCATTGTCCTGCTGGTAGATGCCATCATTCTGAGGAAAAATTATTCGCATGTAGGGGTGGACATGGTCCGCAAGGACAGATACGTACTTGTGCTGATACATTGTGCCTTCCACAATGATGAGTTCACACAGTGAATGCCAGGAAAGCAGTCCCCAAAAACACAATGCTCCCTCCTCCACCCTGGATCCTTCCGGCAATTGGTGCAGGGTGTTTGCTTTCAGACGTTTCACGGCGTATGCGCCAACGTCCATCTGTCACCATTCTGTGGACGTCCTGTTGCGGTACTGGCGTGCTAATTCCAGCCTTCGTCGCCGATGAACAGCAGTCATCATAGGTGCATTAACCAGGCGTCTGCTGCGGAGGCCCATGCGCAGCAACGTTCGCTGAACCGTTGCTGAGGATACACTCTTGGTTCATCTGGGCGGTCAGTTGCTCAACAGTAGCACGTCTATTTGCCCGAACGCATCTCCGTAGCCTTCGTTCGCCTCTGTCATCTATAGCCCGTGGTGCACCACATCTTCCACGCCGCTGATTTTGAATAGTGCCATTTTGCCATGCACGGTATACTTTCACCACGGCGGCACGTGAACAGTACACAAAATTAGCAGTTTCCGAAATGCTTCCACCCTTGGCCCGAAAGCCAATAATCATGCCCTTTTAGACGTCGGATTACGCATTACGCCAACGATTGAAATGCTTTCAGATGTCCTAGGACATCCCTTATATACGCTCCACTGTAATGTGCTGTCACCTGCCTTCTGTGATTGGTTATTTCTCGTTGACGTCGAAAGTAGGTGGTGGTCACATTGTGACTGGACTGTGTATTTGGATTTACTATCAAATTGAACACGTAAATACGTTCTGATTAAAAAGATGCTGAGCTCGTAATAGCAGGCGGTTTGACGACCTCGTCGACTAGCATACACAAGGTTTGTAGGGAGTTTACCACATCTAACCAAATTAGTTTTTTGTTCAACATATCTGTACTAAACGCAGTTGCCATACCCTGAATGCAGGCATTGTCAGAAATATCGGCGAAGTGACCCGGGAAAAACCCTTAGGGTAGTAAACCTGTCATTACATATAAAATTGTAACAATAAAAAAAGAACGAAACTTTACTCGGCATTGTAAATGGAATAAACTTTCTTTGAAAACTAGTAAAGTCCGGCGATTAAATACGACGTTTCGATGATGAAATTCGTTGTTGCAACTGTCAAATTACTGCTGCAGTACTTGGACTACATGATGTTAGGTTATTGTGACAGCGTTATATCAAACGCAGTAAAAAATTTTCTCGGATGGCCTAGCCAACTGAGCTGCTGGATTTCAGATTAGTGAAACATGGAAAACTGTTATTGAGACCATGAGATAGCGATGAAATTTATCAGTGGAAGATACATCGGGAAAAATCTTGAATTCATGCTCAGATCCCGCCAGCATTCAATCAGGAAAGGGGTAGACGTAGTCTGCCCGCGATCGGGATCGTGATGAGACAATGCATCCACTTTGGGTTATGAAGTCCCTCATATTCCGTAATGCAGATAGAGAATTTAATGGCAGTAACGTGTTCAAACACCGGTCTCAATCGAATAGTTTCTCGTCAAATTTTTATTTGTTGAAGAAACTGTTTGATACAGTGACATGTAGTCACATGTGGGCACAGTTAATCAGAAAGTTATCTTCGATAGTCGTTAAAGCGTTACATTTTTGCAAATTTAACGAAAGTTGTCAGTTAAAAGTCCAAAAGTTGTATATATTTTCAAGTAATGTAATAGGTATTACACTACACGTTGGATCCAAATGTTATGTACCGTGATGAAATTATAGTCTAGATTTTTTTATAAACACTAACAAATTAGGCTTGCACTTGCAGAAGGCTTTGAATTGTTTCCGATGAGTGTACCCTGCTTTTACATTTTCAAACTATACATAGTATCCGCATGTGTGCATCCTCTTCATTTGTCGTTTAAGATTATTAAGGCTAGAAACGTGAACCCTTTTGTAGAAAGTTTAGGAAACCAGTTTGCATTCATAAGTCAACTGTTCTGCAACAAAATCGCGTAAATGTAGCCAAGGATTTTTAATCTTTTCGTTGCCATTGCTACTGTTACTGATTTCACTAAGAGATTCTAAATTTTCAGTTTCCATGATGTAATCATGTAACTAACGTCAGTTTAATGTATTTCACTAACAAACACCAAACTAACGTAAACTAAAAAAGGCACTATTTTCCTCGTTGTAAAAAGGTAAGGTTATAAAATATCAAAATTAATCACCGACCGAAGTAAGAGCCAACTTGCAGACGTAAAATACAAACTCTCCACAACTTAAGCGTTCCTATTCACACCCACGCCATGACTAGCATGACAACTATATACGGGGAGTGAAAAAGGACTTTACAACTTTGGAACGATATAGAAATTTGTTGAGATAACTTGCAGAATCGGTAGATTTGTCATTTTGTAGCAAACAACCTCAAGTTTCATATAAAAGTATCAAGTGTCATTTTGATTCGATGTGACTACCATTTGTCATGCGGCAAACATCTCACCCCTAATCAATTTCTTCCCTCACTGGTTGCAGCAAATCAGGCGTAACTTGTCGCAGTGAACAACAAAGTTCTTGTGCCAAGAGTAAAGTGTAGGCCTACTTGGAGGTTCTTCAGTGTATTCGGTGCGAAATTTACGCTGAACAGTTGTTGCAGAGTTCGTTTACTGAAACTAAAACACACATCGAGCACGCCCCGCACTAGTGAAAGTATACATTTTAATTGTGCACTACGCACTACGCTTGCGCTCATGGTGGCGGAATGGTGTACTACGTACATTAAACTTGAGGTTGTTTGCTACAAAATGAAACGTCAATCGATTCTGTAAGTTCTCAACAAATTTCTACACCATTCCAAAAACTGTAAAGGCCTTTTTGATTCTCCCTGTAAATGCATCATATTCTGACTCTCACTCGCGTTTCGCATTACTTAATCCCTTCGCCATTATACTCGCCGAATATACGGGCCTTGCGTGGCGCGCAATTCAAAACAAACTAAATGACGTCAACTGTCAATGTAACGGACTAAAGTTAGTGGAAGTTCAGTTTAACGGAAGTTAAGAAGACCATTAATCATTTTTTAGGTTAGCTTATAAGTTACGTTTTTGCAACTTAGTTAATTAACGTTTAACGTTTTTCTGCTCACCTGTGCATGCAGCTTTAATTTCATGCCTATGACATGAATAGACCTAGAAAATTGTGCAATAGAGTAGAAATGCAATTAAAATGGTTTGTTGCCCGATTTAGGCAAGGAGAGAAGTGGCAGCATCTACGTCGGGTCTTGACTCCCGGCATAACGAGCGGACGAGTCGTCGGCCGTTTTCTGCCAGAACTCAACAGCGTCACGGATGAGTTTCTGGCTCTGGTGCGAGCCAGCAGAGACTCTACTGGTGTCGTCACGGCATTCGAAGACCTCACCACACGAATGGGCCTAGAGAGTGAGTACTGTCAGAGTTGTCTCGCTCTAAAGTCCTTTATCGGGGGAATAACAACTTATCTTGTAACACAGATTTATTTCGTACATGGCGTTTCAAAATTAATATCTTTCAGAATTTTATTATTTGATTCACAGTTATGAATGATACATCAAATGTAAGAGTAAATCAAATGGTTTTTACCTACAAGTGTTCAGTGTGAGCACGATTCATCACACGGCACATACTCAGGCTGCAGGTGACTTCTTCCCATACCTTTATCAGTGTCTAGTGTATTTGATGCAAAAACTGCTTCAATCCTGTTTAAGTTGGGTAGGTCTGATAGTGTAGGAACATACACATGATCCCTTATAAACCACCAAGTATAAAAATCGCATGGTGTTAGAGATCGGGTGGACGAGAAGGCCATGAGAAAATAGCCCTGTCATGTGGCCCATGGTGACCAATCCAGTGGTTGGGTACAGCATCATTTAACTAATTGCATACTGAGTTAAGCCAGTGAGTCGGCGCACCATTTTGCTGCTAAATGAAATTCGCAATTGAGGAAAGAGCCATTGCTGTAGCACATCAAGATGAGAAACACCAGTTACAGTTGCTTTGCCAAAAAAAGAAAGGTCCCATAATCTTACTACCCAGATATGACACAAAAAAACATTGAATTTTGAGGAGTCCCGTCGCAACTGTATCACCTCGTGGGATTTTTTAACCCCCAGACGCGTGCATTGAGTGTTCACATTTCCACATAGGTGAAATGACGATTCATCTCTGAAAATGACACGATCAATAAAATCTTCTTCATCGCGCAGCAACATTTCGTACTTTGTAGGCTTTAGAGCTTGTAACAGCTGTAAACAATAATGGCATAGATGTAAGCGTTTCCTTTAAACCCTCTACTCAGACATCAAAGGAATTGCTAATTCACAATTAGCCTTCCTAACAGATTTCTAGGGGCTATACGTCGAAGAATTTCTCTCATTCAAAATGTTCTGCAGTCAGACTTGGTCATCTCATACTATCCCTTTACTAAGAAAGCCGGTGTCCTCAAACTGTTGATACCATCTACTAATGTTATCACTTGGAGGATTTGAAATGGAACTTATGTTCCTTGAAAGCTAACTACAGATTCGCACCTTGCAAAAGCTATCTGTTCAGCGGGCACAGTATTTACTACTAGCGCTTTATAGTACAGTTACCATGAGGGATATTTACCCCTCCTTGGGGACGTCTAGTAAGATGAACTATGGCGGTTTCCCATTGCCTTCCCCAGTGTGAGAGTGTTAGTAAGTGTTGTAAGTTTGGATGATTCTGATAGTGTTATGTTAAATGCAGTGTTTGTGTTGTGGATGAGAGATAAAAGGAGGTTTCCATCCTCTCCTGATCCCAGCCCATTTAGGCCTACTATTCCAAATGCTGAATCACCATCAACAGTGTTGTATTCCCTCACTCTATATGCACTGTGCAGAGGTTTGGGATATAACCCTGGACTTTGGTACACAATCTGGTGATAAGAAATTGTGCACCAACAACTCTCCTACCCTGCAGGCCATGTCCTGATGAATATTTCTTCCACCACCACAACTCGAACCAGCTAACCCCGTGTCAAGTGCTGGACACCATCACGGTGCTGCAGATATGTCGGTTATTACTATATAAAAAACAAAACTTAATGGGCAACCTGAATAAATCAGTCATGTAAGCAGAAATAGGAAACATATATACATAGTTTGAAGAAGTCGGAAACTTCTACTATACTGTTTCAAGTGATAGGTTAGTAATTTCGCTACAGATAAGTGACGCCAGGGAATCGTTAATACCTAACTTGAGTAGTTCTGTAGTAAAAATAACCGTTGTACCCAGCTGATTAGTTGAAGTAATGTACCATGTTTCATGTTGCCAAAAAAAAAAAGAGAGAAATTTAATTTTTATTATGGAAAATGTTTATGTATCTGTTCATTTCTTCTGAAACTCTTAAGAGTGGCATTTTATGACTCTAGTTCTTTGTTCAACAAGGATTTTTAAAAGTGTTTTGTCCTCAGTTGCTGCATGATCTTTGATTGAATTAAATCTTGGTCTTCTGACATTGCATCATTATCACTCTGGCAAATGTTAGTAGCTGATTATAATTGACTTTAATGTGAATGGAATCCATGTTAAGGTTAAAGCCTTAATCTTAAATTTGCTATAATAGGTGCATACAGCAGTTTTTACAAATTCCTAGATGAACTGGTGTATACAAATCTACATTGGCATATAGGCTAAATTAAACATACACATGAAGTTGGGCTTCAAATTTTATCTTTAATCCATATACAATATAAAATATTCTTTATCAAGAAGGCTTGATCAACAGCTAGTAAAATTGTGATATTTAGCAATGATGCAGTCATGTAGGTACAAAGGCTGAAGCATAAATAGCTGCTAATGAGTGGTTTCCAAATTTTATCTTAGATCTTTTACAGAATGTGCAGCTGTGGGAGAAGGAAAAACTATATATTGCTTCTGTCTACAGTTTCTATATAAATTTAGCTTTAGTTATCAAGAGATGATGTGTCTTTTGAAATGCTAGAAGGGACCAGCAAAAATTTCAGTAATAGCGCACTATCCAGTTTAGATGGACACTTAGGATTTCTTCTGAGAAATGTTGCAACAAACATCCTTGGTTGATCCTCCTGATGCTCATCAAACTGCAAGACATTCTCCAACGCAGCTCTGGGCTGAGAACGAATTTCATCACCTGAACTGCACCTGAGTGATGCAACACGCACACATATTACCATTTTGAATATTTCCCATTAATAAAGGCAGTAGAAGTTTGGAGAACACAGAACTTAAAAGAGCTATATCAATAAAATATGAAACAGACGAAAAAATGATTTCTTTAATGGCTGTTCTGCTAAACGTGAAACGAGTGCTAAAGAGACTATTAAAACAACTGACTACTCAGAATTGTTTATTTAGTTTTAAATGTCACTTACTCTGCTTACAACTGTTCTGTTTTACTTATTTCTAATGTGTAATTGAGAGAAAAATTGGTATGTCAGCACTGTATCAGGTAGAAACAGCTGTTGTTGCTGATTGGTTATATGTTTCCAGAATGTTTTAGACATTTTGTATTATATATTTTTTTTTTAAATTGATCAAGAGGAATTTGTTTTTATTCAGGTGCATGCACTCTAATCCTGGGCAAAAGAATGGGCTTCCTGGAACAAACTGTTGATGGAGCAGCCAGGGAGCTGGCAGAAGCAGTCACTGGCCATTTTATTGCATCAAGAGATACCTTCTACGGGCTTCCCTTCTGGAAGGTAAGATCGTGCTTCAACTGACACAACAACTGAATGAAGTTGAGTAATTCTTCAGATTCTGGCAATGCTACTTTTATGCTGAAAACTTATTTTTGGTAAATAATTGCATTCTTATGAACAGTAAATTGGGAAATATTTTGATATTCATAAAGCTTAAAATGCTCTAACTTTACCTAATGGGTGGCACCACTTGTGGAAAAAATGCCAGGCAAGTTCTGGTCCGACAATCCAGATGTGGGTACTCCATGGTTTTCTGAAATCGTTCGAAGGCATGCAGAGATCGTTACCTCAAAAACACATCACTGAATGCCTTCCCATTTATTGTCCCCCTTCATTCATCCTCTGGCTCTTATGAACTGGTTCTCAACAAGCCGTAGTGCTCTACTAAAAAGAAATACACTATACCCCATCCACTCTGAATGGGCGGCTCATAGTCATGCCCCGTTCCTGTTCTTCTCCCAACTGACCACTGTGTGCAGGTCAGTGAGTGGTAAATTTCACCTTTGAATGTAGGAGGTAAGGATAGCAGAGTATGGATATAGCAGACAGACTTTTATCCATCTCTGTTAACTGAATAGGCTGTAGCCGTCTCAAACGTAATGTGTAGAGGCGGCTAAATTAGACTACAGCAGGTATAGATTTTATGATGCTTCCTGGCATATGGGTTTTTAGTCACACACCATTGCTTTAGGTTGTTTGAGCACCATCTTGGTATCTGTATCCTGACCAGTTTATCTGATTCAATGTTCTGTGCTGGAAGAAATTTTCACTATCAGTACTTGGCCGGCTGGCAGTATAGTAGAGGTGGTGGTGCACAGTTCCTGTTCACCAGATTCTATAATAAAGGATGGATTTAAATTCCAAACATCTCCACGGTGTGTATTGTGTAAGGGCATACCACATTGATGGTAATTCGTCTGTCGAATAGGAACGTAAAATTTGCTCTGGGCATGTTTATGAAGAGTTGGTCTCAATGGACTGATGTTGTATTTCATGCACTCTGTTATTCTATCTTCATGTGCACAGAGCAACACACTACACTAAACAAAACAATCCTATGTCAGTCATCTACTTGTAGGAAACATCACCTGCAATACACGAAGAAAGAGAGATCGTACTACCTCTAACCTTCCCAAGAAGGCCTTCCTAGGATTCTATTAACTTCTGGGTTGTAGATCATTCTTGATATGTGTTGCTTAGCTACAGTAAACCTGTTAATCGCCTAAACATCAGAGAAACAATTTTGAAAACTCTCTCCAGGTACTTGGGCCACTGTGGCCCAGAGTTTTAATGAAGGTATTCTTTGAGATAAAATGCCAACAATTCATGCCAGGCTGTAGTAAATGGTTACAGAAGATCACAGGTGCATAGTAAGATCCTAATTGCTAATTTTGCCCTAATTTTTGAAACAGCATGACCATTCTGCTTAATTGCTGGATGCCAATGATTAAGGAATTTGTAAGTTTTAATTTTCCAATTATGCCGTTTGTCATGATCATCGAATTTAATCCTGTAATCTTATTCTATAGAGAGGACATTCAATTTAACATAAAATACGAGCAATGGAGTGCTCATGTACATACAGTAAACTTTGCCAGTGATGAAAAACATGTTAAGGAAAAAAGTATTACAGTCCAGGCATGTCAGATTTGAGCCTCCAGAAATACTAGTTTCAAGAATATTCATTCATTTAATACACTGTTATTGTTTTAGTAATGTTACTACCTTCGCTGTTAACTCAAGTTTTGGAAAAACACTTTTCCGTGTTGTCCACCAGTGAAAAACATTTCTCTCCGCAATAATCATTGTGCAGATATGAAGGCAAGTAATAAACACCCTCCAGAATATCTGCCAATCTGCTTCCCAGCAGCAAAATGACGTACACAATGATTAAGAGGCTCACTGTAATTGTAGATTTTCTAGGCAAAAATTCGTTCAATCCACGATCAATTGACCCGGCCACACGCCCAAGAGATCTTCAAGCAAGATGATCGCTGCTATAGAGTCAATTCTCTCCTGTATGCAGTCATGAAACAGTGACAAGGCAAAGGTCTTTGAACATTATTGGCTAGAGATATGGTATGAGTGCATTACGGGCAAAAAAGAAAACTGTGGAAGAATCATTGAAGAAAAGAAACTGAACTATGGACGGTGGCAGTGATGTGATTTTCAGCACACTACCAGTGGTTGACAGAGTGAACACTTCTACCAAATGTCAATTCTCCAGTCTTGAATTCATAAACCACATGTTATGGTGAGCATGAGGTCATTGCTGGAATGGAACCTCTTAGCGAAGAATTCTGACATATTGCTTAGAAGCTCTACCAGAAGAGAACCTGCTAGAGATCCTCTGTAGAGTTATGGCTTAGCCAGAGGACTTAATTCACACTGTACTGATGACACACTAAGGATACTTGTGGATGTTTGCCATTTTAGTACCAAAAAATGTTCTAATAGCCGCCACAGACAACATTTTGTCAAAAAATAAAGTGGTTAATCAAAATGGAGCCACTAATCCTCAGTAGAATTTCTTAATTCCCTCAGAGCATTGAATCAGACTTGCAGTTGGTGTTAGTCATGATTCCCTTAAATCTTGAATCCTTCAAAATAGTGTAGTCGAACTCGACTCGGTGCAATTCCCCAGTAAAGGAAATATATTGAAGCAGAAATTTTGATGGTTCATGGCACAGGTGAAATATTTATAAAGTCAGGACTCCTCATTCCTTTCCAACTTGGTGTGCAATTTCTTGTGAGCATTTGCTTCAAAATGATGATCTACAAATCAGAGCGATTGACATTGGAATAATTATGGGAGTCTTTTCTTCCGAGATATACTCTCCCGGCTCTAATGACCTTTACGTCAACAAATGGTGAATTCCTAATCAAAAATAAAGTATTTTGATTCTAATAAAGTTCTCTTGGAAGTACGCTAATGACCCCGATGTTGACGCGCCCTAAAGCAACAACAACAATCTTGGAAGTACCAGCCATTTCGAGAGGAACTTGAGTAAAACACAAAATTTTTAGGCACCAGATAAAACATTATAGAACAGAAGTGGGAGATCAATCATTAACTCCTAAACTGAAAACTTACTTAAAATAATTTTCTGTATGTAAACAACAACAAAAGATCCAAATTGGTTTAAGGTTATTAATGGTATACTAGTGATTGTCCAGGGGTCAAAATTTGACTAAGTTATTTAGTTTCTTTCATGAAAAAGTAATAATCAATATTTGAATTTGTTCCATTGTGTTTGCTGTGAGCATAAATATATGATATACTGTATACATTGATGTCGCTGGCTGCGAGCGTGTACCAATACGTTTTTAGCTTGTGTTGTTTGGTTTAATTCCCTGCAATACCTATAAAATTAAAACGACACACTCCATGCTTCTGAACTAACCATAGAAAATGATGAAATGTATTTATCGATGGTTCATTTGAATTTAGTCCATCATGCAATGATTTAAAAGATTCATTTTCACTTAAGGCCGGAAAACTGCTTTAGCTTTATGACAACATGAAGTAAATGCAGTTCTTTCACCTGAAGTGACTTGTGAGTTTAAATGTTTTGCATTGTGAAACCTGCATTGTAAATTCGAAACTATAAAAATTTCATGGAATGACATTTAGTTCACATTTAAATGTATCCATCAAAATAATTTATTCATTTTGTGTGTTCGTTATTTAAATTTGGTCTATTATGATTTTGAATTTCACTTAAATAAGTATTCCTTCTTTTTCTGTCTATCTCTCTCCGACCTGTCAATATTCTATATTGAGGCATAATGGAAGTAGGTGTAAATATCTGAATGGAACAAAAAAACCATAATGAAATTACTGAAATTCAAAAATAAGAAGACCATTTAGTATCTTACAGAATCGCCACATTGCTTTTTGAAGTGTTCCTTTTATAATTTCAAAGATTAATCTCCACTTTATGCAAGTTTCTCTTTTCACCAAAGACCACAGAGTATCTCAATGCTGGGTATACAACGTCAGAACGTTGGCTCCGATCCTATTTCATGGACACACACGTTCGCGAATTAATTTTGTATTTTAATAATCTATTTGTCTTAACTATGCTTATTATATTTTTTTTTACTGTTAACAAAGATCACAGACATTGGCAGAAATGCTAAGTGTCATTGCCACTAAAAAAAAAAAAAAAAAAAAAACAATTAAATGTAAACAACGAATGTTTTTTTTAATTTTATTTAATGTATTTGTAACACATATTTTATATAGATTTTAGCTTTCTGCACTTCTTCTCCATATAAACTTTAACTATGCCAAATCTCACACTCCTCCTGTTGCTCAATATTCTTAAAAAGGGATCCGAAGTTTTCGCTTAGCTTATTAATATAATAGATTCCTACAGTTTTACAATATTTTTGCCATATAAATAATTTACTATTGATTTCTCAGAATGCAAAATTTCTATTTGAAAATGCTGAAAGTTAAAATAATAATAATAATAATAATAATCACATTTTCATTCTGATAAGTGAGAAACTGTGTTTTCTTTAGTTAAAAAAAAATTCAAATAAATAGTCTTTAAGATACTATGCATATGTAATTCAGTAAAAGTCTGACATAGATATAATTTTGGTACATCAGATATGAAAATAATATTTTCAGTCTATGTATTTCCATCGAATAAAGAGTCGAGATCTTTGATTTTCTATTTATAATCTTTAGTGCATAGCTTTCAGATGTACTAACACAGCCTGGAGCAGTCAGTTTCTATATGAACTAAACTGTAAATATATTTCCTTGATGTCTGTTTGTTTACACTGTTTAATTGAAAGCAAACAAAACACATTTCTAAGTCTGCCCAGTAGACAGCACTGAGGCCTTCATATCATAGAAACTAATAGTAGATTGAATAAGCCATACAATGTTTCTTAGAAAACTGTTTAGTTTGAGACTCAATAAGAGTGTTAACAACAGATTACAAATTTTTTTTTAGTTTATTGCACCTATTGGAAAAAATATGCTAAATATGATCATAAAATCAAAAAAAAAAAAAAAAAAAAGCTATTTACAGGGAAAGGGATGTCTTCAAAGAAAAGATGTTATGAAGTGGAGATACTCTTAACAAAATAATCCAATTGCATTTGCTGATAAAAAGTTAACTATTCAGATGTTTATATAAAAAATAATGTGCATTGACACATCAAATTCAAAGAGTCCGAGAGTGGACATTCAGAAGAAAAATTACATGTCATTTCTCCTTCCAACCACTTAGTTCAACAGAGCTGTTTTTACTATTACTATTACATAGTAAGTAATGAAGCTGCTGTAGCAGTGGGATAGTATTAAATCTTCGTTTCATCGGAAAATTAAAGTTATAAACTCACATTCCACATTACATTGAAATAAATTCCTCAAGGTCGAGTAATGTTAATAAGAATTATTTATTGACAGATAAAACTAATCCAAATATACTGTATTACTGCAGGAAACTAGTGTGGGGCACAGTGGTCCACAGCAAATAAATTGAGTACTTCATCTGCTTTCTACAACATTCACTGCTTTGACATTTTCCCTAATGAATGTCAAACCTCATTGTGCAAATTGTCTGTCAGGTGCTACCAACTCGGGCATACTCTTTGTTCGTGCGCTGTGAGGAGCACTATTATGACGTCATCTCTTCCCTGGTGGATGCTGCACTTCGTGAGGAACAGGAAACTTGCGAGTTGGAGCCTGTGCGAAGCGTTTTCATGTCCATCTTACGTGCTCCAGATCTTGATCTGAGAGACAAGAAAGCTGCCATCATTGACTTCATCGCTGCTGGAATTACCACGGTAAGATATCACAATAAATAGTAAGACTGCATGGTACCTCAGATGTTGAACCAGTGAGTGAATAGAATTTCAGAATAGGTAAATTAGAAATCTTCAGAATTGGAAAATGGTGCTGTAGTGGTGGTTGTTTTATGCGAGCAAATTGTAAATATATACCATCCCTCCCCCCCTCTTCCTGCATACACTCTCTACGAAGTTTCTCACATGTTGTACCTGTCGGTTTTCCCACCCCAACACGGTTCCATCGTCAAAATCCTGATATTGCACATTTATCATTTGGTAGTCATTGATTCAGTAATACTTAGAAAAAATGAAGACTGCTTCGTGAGTATCAACATGAGTTCTTTTGTCTAGACAAAAGCACAGACCCGTGAATTGAAATAAAATTGAATGAAAATAACTGTTCTTACTTCAAGTATCTGGCTAATGCCTGTAAAGGCCCCTTTCATAGTCTGCCACAGGTATTTCTTATTTAAAAAAAAGAAAATTAACTGTGATGGAGCATGTGATCTAGTGGTTATTTCCCTATACATCTAATTTCACATTTAATATTTCAACTCCTTTAGCAAAAAACAAAAATTTTAGCACTCTTACCATATGTGAAATGAAGTTCATGGTTTATTTGTGCGCATTGTTATCTCTTCCCTTCCATGGTGTGCTATTCCTATCTTCTAATGATATTCATCAGAGCCTCATCACCAATATACACCTTAAACACTCGCAGCACACTCTACACCCATCTACTATCATCTGTTCCTGTATGAATATTAACTAATTATTATCTTTGATAGTCTTTGATATTTAACTGTAGTCACACATTCTATCCAGTCCTTAAAGTTATTGATTCCGATTTCCTACTGTCAATTCTTTTTCATATTTCTGATGGTGTATGCCACTTCCCTTTTTTTGGAATCTCGTTTCTGTACTGTTGTTCATGTCTCGCTTCTGTACAACAGTTTGTATTGATGTTGCCTCATGTTTGAATTATTTATTTTAATTTTATTTTTGGGTGGTGTTTTGAGTGTTGTACATATTTTGCTATTTATATAATCACACCACCTATTTTGTTTACTATAACAATTGTTTTATAAATGGAACTGTATTTCCAAGAATGTTAACACATTTACTCTTCCTATCTGATAGTTATTTATGATATTTTTACTATGAATCAGATCGCTGCATGCAGAGTTCATATTGTCTTTCACTATGAGACTGGCAATGAATATGGTTCTCTCATGATTAGAAATAAGACTAGTTATCAGCAAAGCACACTCATTAATTATATGCTTTTTATTGAGGTTGTGTGTCAAATAAAAATAATGATAGCTATTGCTCTTTTCCTTGCACTTATCTATTTATTATATTTTGATTAATATGGGCATTATCAATAGCAAAAAATGTTGGAAGTCTGACAAAGAAGGCATTAAATGATGTAACAAATAACTTCGGAAGAAACAATATCGATAATTATCCCATTCCATTTTTTAAACTGAAAAAAAAATAAGAAAAAGATCTGTAAAATATCTCCCTAAAGCATTAAAGTTACTATAGAAGTGTTAAGAACTTTATCAGTGGCTCTAAAAAACGTGTTAGTAACTGATAAGCGGTAAAAATTAGCGGATTAGTTGGGACTTGTCAAACGGACTGGCAACGAATATTTCAAAGCATACTTCTGAAACTCAAATTAAGATGTCCACATAAAGTCTGCTCATACACTAAGGTTGCCAAAAACAGATATGCTAAATATTTGTTTGAAATCAATGGTTGCCTTAAACCTCATCATAACCTGAAAGAGTGCAATACTTCTCCTTTAATCATCGAAAATCTTGGGAATGTTATTTCTCGATGCCGAATAAAATTGCCTGAAAACTATTAACTACAGGAAGCTGCTCCATATACAGCTGAAACTATACTTCTGTTTTTTCACTTATTTCTGCAGAAATGTTAAATAACTGACTTGGTGAGAAACAATCCCTTACTGGATGTAAATGCATGTGACTGGGAAATCCCCATAGGGTCCAGCTGCCAATTGACAAGGTTATTTCAATTTGCCGCACATGTGCACTCTTTTTCATGGCTGCACTAGCCTAACTGGTAATCTCAACTGGTATAGGGGACCTACAGTTTAGCGTGAAATCAAAACCACGGAAGCATTTAGGTGTGCATCATATTACACAACAAGCTGTGCCAAAGGTGAACATTGGATTAAGTGCTTTTCAAAATCCCTAACAAGACGGGTATTCGATATGTAACCTTTCAATCTCCAATCAAGACGACTTAATGATTCAGCTCTCAGACCACTCCTTACAAAATGATTGTAATAAACTGAAGAAATTGTAAGTCTGCATTTCATATAGTGGAGTGCTTGGGCTTTCCTTCAGTAAAACTCATTTCTCAATTACCACAGTTTTAAATAAGCTGCTTGCGCAAATAGGACTGAGTATGGTGGGTGAGCGGTAATGCTCTGGCCTCGCACTCAGAGGACGTGAGTTTGAATTTATTCCAGCCACCTAGATTTAAGTTTTCCATGGTTTCCCCAAAATCACTTCAGGTGAATGCGTGGATGATTCCTTCCAAAATGTCATAACCCAAAACTGTCTTGTTCCCTGTCCCTAGTACTTTCTCACTTCAAATGACCTCGATATTGACAAGGCATAAAACTCTAAAAAAAAAATGAAGTGGGTATATAACAGTCCAAATCATATGATGCCTGTCCAGAAAGTAAGTCCACTTGCATCTTGAAATAAAAAAAAGTCAAAACAAGACAAATTTTATTATTTATATTTGAAAGGGACAATCTTGAACTTTTCTGGTATATATTCTCCACTTAAATTGAGGCACTTACCACAACAATGCACAAGGTTTTCAATTCTGTCTCTGTATAAATCTGCCGTCTTAGACTTCAACCACTGGTTTACACTGGCAAAAAGTTCTGCATCACTGTTAAAGCACTTTGTTGCAAGCCAGGTCATCATCACTGGAAAGTGGTGGTAATCACTTGGTGCCAGATCCAGAATATATGGTGGGTGATCCAAACACCTCCCATCCAAAACCATCCATGAGCTGTTGGGTGTGATTAACTGAGTGTGGATGTACCTTGTCATGAAAAACAACACTTTTAAACTCTGGTTTCCCCGACTATTGTTTTGTATCACTAGTATTAGTGAAGTCAAGATTTTCACAATGCCTTCCTGCGTTAATTGTTGCACCAAGTTCAATGAAATCAACCAGAAGCACTCCTTTGTGTCCCAGAAGATAGTTGCCATAATCTTTCTGGCTGACAACGTTTGCAAACTTTTTGCTGGTTTTCTGGGAAAACTCGTGTACCACCATTGCATGGATTGTCTTTGTCTCACAATTCAAATGGTTTATCCATGTCTCATCTCCGGTTAGGACCTGATCAAGAAGTGCGGGACCGAGCGTGGTGGGTAAGCAGTTAATGCTCTGACCTCACATTTGGGAGGATGCAGGTTCAAATCCCCATCAGAACATCCAGATTTAGGTTTTCCATGGTTTCCCCAAATCACTCCAGGCAAATGCTGGGATGCTTCCTTCAAAAGGCCATGGCTGAATTCCTTCCCGTTCCTTGTCCCCAGTTTTAATCTGCCTCTAATGACCTCAATGTTGATGAGACGTAAAGCCATTAGTAAAAAAAAAAAAAGGGTGTTATCAACCTTGTTGTAGGCTTCGAGGAAATTCTGCAATGCAGAGTAAATTTCGTGAAATTTGGAGAAAATGAAGTTAGTGTTCCGTAATTGTAAAATATCGATTTTCACAAATTTTACCATTTATTTTCATCATCAGTTCATCAGTCACAAGGCTAGGCCAACCAGTGGGGTACTCATCATGAACATTGGTGAGACCATTTCTGATCTGAATGCACCGCTGACTAACTCCACTCATTATTCAATCTCTGTACACCTTAGAGTTGCCGACGAATTTCGATTGGTCTGAGGTATTTTTTTGACAGTAAAAGCCTAATCACTGAATGTAAATCACATCTATTGAAGTGCTAATTTCAATACTTCAATAATTCACAATCAACAAAGCAAAATCGGTCCACACGCTATGACAGCTTGATGCGTACTGAGTGTAGAAACATTTCGATGCCTAGATGGTGGCTCCATCCTTGCCCATCTCCATGTTAGGCGCAAATATAAGTTACTTTCTAGATAGTTTTTGTATTTAGTAATACACATAGTAGTAATAAATAGATAATACTCTTAAATGTAAATAAACCAAAGAATGAGAATTTAGGGACAAAAAATGATTTTTTAGGTTCACCGGTAAGTACTGCTTGACCTTATCTGGCTGAAATATGAACTTAACCTGTATGTAACCTTGAAGGTACGCTCTGCAGAATTTCTGCAAAGTTTGAAGTAGTGTTGTAACAGAGGTAATCTTTTTGGATGCAGATGTGCGAGTCCAGTGCTTGAAAATAAAATATAATTATTTAGAATTTAATATATTAATAAAAATAATCTTAAAAGCAACAGGAGCATATTTTTTATCACAAATTCTAAATTTTCCAATTACAACATGTAGGACATACAATAATGCGATTTTGTGATGTAGGAATCATGTTGGACAGTGAATTTGGTTACAGGACTACATGTAGGATGTGTCGTTTGTTGGACTCCCATAACAGCTTCCAGGGTACTCTTCTGTTCTATACTCTAACGTACTGAACCGTTAATAGGTGAAACATATGGTGTGTCCAACAAGGGTATGTTGAGGACATTTGTGGCAAGAAAATACAAGTGAAGATAATAGGTTGGAATAGCTTGTTGAGCCATTTGAAGGAACATAAATGGGTGAGCACATCCAATGGTAGTTCTACAGTGAGATCCTACAAGCTGGACTGTGAATTGGCCACTTTACTTTACATGCAAGTTCAAACTTGTAATTTGTTGCTTTGGTAACATCATTTAATTCACTGTTAGGTTCTCTTATTGTGTGTGTGTGTGGGGGGGGGGGGAGGGGGGATACAGTGTTGTTAGCTAAGTTAAAATGGGCCGAAATTTATATAAAGAGAAAGTAATATGGTATATCACATATATATTGCAAAGTAAACAAAGACTCCATTATACCTCAGCTTTAAAACTAGTGGATGCAGAAGCTGAGGTACAATTTCATGCACAAGTTCTGCACTTGTATATGTGGAGGTAGTGCCCCAATAGAACCCTATTTTGAAAGTGCTTAGTATCGGTCACTGTTTAATACTTCTATCTCAATATTTGATACATTCTAAATTGAGGAAAGTCATCTGAACATGCTCTAAGATCAGTTTTCTATTGGTATTTTGTGCTATATTCTCCTAAAGAACAAACTGGAAGGCGTAGGGAGCAACAGAAGTATAGTCAAATATTGATACCAAGGACAAACTCTTCAACTGCCTTCCAAAGACCTAAATCAATGCACGGCACATTTTACTGGCAACTGAACAGATGGTGCCATTTAGATTACTAGCAGATAGAGCAAACCAAACAAAAAATTGAAAATCTGTTCATTATTGGTCATTTTAGAGCATTTGATAGATGATTTAGTGATATTGAAAATTTTCGGTATTGAGAAAATTCATAGTTTTTCTATAACTTTATTTCAACAGTTATTTAGTCTAAAAAGGTAATTTTTTGCAAGAATTCTGCATAATGATACTATTAACTAGTCTCTTTTACTGGAAAACATTAATTAATTTTAATTTTATATTATTTGTGGAAAAGTTATTGGAAACTTGTCGCGGTTATGCTGGAGGTTCGGTAACAATACTTACTGTGAACCTTTAAAGCTTCCGCGCACTCACTAGATTCTGGTTCTTTCTCTGACGGCCGCCAACCGATATTAAGTCGGTAAATGAAATAAAAATGCACCTTCTTATTGGAAACACATGCATTTAATAGTTAATAAGATAGTCTCGCTCCAACTCCCAACCTTTATGAAAGTTCGCTATCGGTACTTCGATCCTTTAAGATTACAGGTAATGCTTCCGGTAAATTTAGACTGAACAACACGCACTCTTTTCATTCATACAACATACTAGTTCTCAGAACATGCCTATGGCTCACCACGAAACAATTCATATAAAATTCTGCAAATACTTTCTTCATTAATAACGTTCCTTCATATCACCAAAGAAATCACCTTCTCCAAAATTACTTCTTTATCATAATGAACATGCGTTCTCGTCGACTCGACTGATTGTTCACTTTCACGACGGACTCACTTACTCCACGGCCAACGGCAGACTGCCCGACCAGAAGCCTAGGTGCGTCTTTCTCCCAAGCGTACCATGCTTCCGAATTTGGGGTTTACACCCCCGAGTTCATGGACCCGGCAGATGCTGACGTCACTAGATAACGACCAGTTTCAACCCATGCTTTAAAACTGGGTTCTACCTCCCTAAACCCACGGACTTGGCGGATGCTGATGTCACTAGACAACCACGCAAACCGCCAATATTTAAAACTTCTCAAATTATCTTCCAAAGTAATGGGGAAATGCCATTAACCCGTTACATCCCCCTGCCAGTTTACTCTTGGTATTTAAATTTCCATGCCAAATAGCAATGGGTAAAATCAATATCCTCTTGCCTTGAAACACAACATTCACACTCCACTCATGCCTACAAAAACACTCAAAATGCATCAATATTACACAAGATATCAAAACCTATTCTTAATTCAAGTTCTGTTTCTTCGTTGGGGTTGGAGCTACATAGATTTCTACAATACTTTCCAATCAAAAGATTTACCATCTAAGCTACACCACATGTGTTAACTTGTCAATAATAAATTTATTCTAACTACCATGTCCAAAATGTGTGCGACATTTAAAATGGGAAACAAATATTTTGAACGTGAGCAACATTAAACATTAGCAAAATTACTCAGTTGGCCGACAATGTATGAAAACATAGTTAACATTGAATGTCATTAAATACTCAATCACCTAAAAAATTAGAAAATTTACAAAATATTAGGTCCTGCCACATCGCCAATAATACATTAAATACCATTATTGTTTGATAAAATATAGTGGTGATAGGATGGAGATGCAACCAAAATAGTCCTTTAATACCAACAATTCAAAAAATGTTAGATCCTACCACATCACCAATAATTCACTAAGCTACCATCATTGTTCCATGAAATCTAGTGACGATATGACACAAATATAACCAAATAATCAAAGTGTCTTGTAAATGTAATATATAATTGTCCTTCACCCAATACTGATTACTTCAGTTTAATAAAGTATGTCGATAAAACTGATTTTATGACTAAACACAAAATACACTTGACAAATCCTTGTCCATAAATGAAGAAAGAGATGGTGAAATTTTGAAAAACTTGGGCTTTACAACCTAAGGTGTGGAAATAGTAAGAATTCAACCAAGGGAGATTGGATAGTACAGATTAAAGAAAGACACCTCGTCACAAGTAAGTAGAAACAATGACGAGGTAAGCATGAGGTACATCGTGTTTGCCAAACACGCCACACCCAGACACTGTGTGCCTCTGAAGAATTGAAGCACTTCACAACCTACTCACTGCACAGCATGCCTCTGTCGGTTTCTCCTGAAGTCTTCAGTACTTGCTGCTTGTCACCACACCTCTGCACTGTCTGCAACACATATTCCACTTTTTTAATACAAGGCTGGTTGTTTCACAGTATTTCTAAGCTATAATGTTCTATTAAAAATGTTTCTTGGAAAAAAAGCCTATTCTCTAGCCATTTAAATGGATTTTAATATCATGTCCCATTATAGGTGTTTGGTATAAATAGCCTCCACTTGAGAAGCCTCAGCCTCTCAGTTTATTGAAATTATGCCTTCTTGGCAGGGGTTCACTTCTGTATGACCATTTTGATGCATTGTCTCATTTTGTGGGTTATTCTGATCAAAAGAACTATCTCCCCTTCCTCTAGTCAACCCTCTAATGTTGGGTCCTTCTCTTGTATGTATGTTTCCTCCTCTACCTCTGTTACCAGCTCTATAAATGCCCAGCTCTTTGTGTAATATCATGGTCTTTGTCTGTCAAGTCCCAATATTGCTGCGAGTTGTGTTTTGTATAGTGATCTTGTCTATTGCTACTATTTTCCAAAAAACCATTTGATCCTTCAGGTGGTCTGTGTTGATGTCGGTTGTCTTGTTGGTCAAGTAATCTTATTGCCCCTGTGACAGCTGTTATGTTCTGTACAATAAACATCACAAATATGTGGGCTGGCATCCTTCCCACTATATCCTTCACTAGTTCATCTTCTGGTATGGGATTGGTAAAATGAGAGCCTTTTGCAGCTTCTCTCATAAAAAAAATCTAGCAGTCGTTCTCTGTCTGACTGAAACCTTCTCCCTCTGCACAATTTCCTCTTCGCTGCATACTGCCATTGGCTAGACCAGAAATGACTCATAAATTTCTCCTTAAATTTACTATAGGTCTGACAGTTTTGGATTATGCTTTCACCCCACAATCTTGCACTCCCTCTTAAATGTTGGTAAATGCAATTAATCTTTTCTTTGTCATTGTACAGTTCAAATGATCGGTAAGACTGAAAACTTGTGAGGAAAGTTACTGGGTGCAAATCCCCATTGTCACTGAATGTAGCCACTGTAAATTTCTCAGGTGTCATGATGGTTACTTTATCTTGCCCAGTGTTAACCCTTACTGTTTGAATATCATTAACCTTCCCTTCAATCTTCTGGAACATCTCATTGTTAGTACAAGTATTTGTTTCTATTATGTGTTCCACCCTTTCTACAAGCTCCTTTTGTTGCCCCTCTACGTGTTGTAGTTTTTGTTCAACGTTGGCAACCCTTTGTGTAGATCTGTCTTGGCTAAGCTCAATTTTGTTAATCTTCCCAACACAGCCAGATAACTCTTCATCATACATCTCCCCACAACCTTTTAAAGAAATATCCTTGGTTACCTTACTGTCATAAGTCATTTTGTCAGTTATTTTGTTGCAGCACCCTTTGTAATCTTCAATTTTACTGGGAACCCCTTGAAATTGTTCAGCTATGTGATTCATATGTTCTTGCAGTTGTGTATGCCTAACCTTATTAGCCTGTTCCAATTGTTCGATGGATAAAGACAGCTGCCTGATTAGGCTTACCAGGAGAGCCTCTCCAGTTAGGTTTTCAGATTTTTGTGTATTTGCTACTGGTACTGGGGTACTTGCAATTTGGGAGTTATTGGCGGGTTCCTGTACATTAGTACTAAATGTGCAGTTAGAAACTGTTTGTGATCCTGCCAAGTTACTAGACCCTACTTTTAGAATCACCGTGGCTGGTTGCATAGCTGCCCCTGTACTTATAACATCTGAACCTCCTGTATTACTTCCCTCATCTGAAATATGTGAATAGTTTCTATCCGGTATTGGTGACATATTTTCTGAAAATCCAAGTAAATCATTAGCATCTGAAGATCCGCTATCAAGGGATCCCCTGCTTTCAAAGACATTAGCCATTTCGATTTTAAAGTTTTGAGTCGACCGAAAATGTAAGTTAAATATACCGGCACTGGTTAGTTTGGGGTTTATGCAAAAGGCAAATATTGGAAACAACACACTGAAACCGTTTGCGATACAAGGACCTCAAAAACCTGGCAAAGTACACACACAAAAATGAAATTCGTCTAAACACACACAAACACCAATTAGTTTCATACATCGAAACTTTGAAAACGACGATCACTGGGAAATATTTGCGCCTGCCGTGTGAAAAGGTTTACTTATCTTGTTTTGTTTCTGCAGCCTGCTCGTCGGTCGTGTTGATGCTGCCATGGTCCGTTTCAAAATATATACATCCTTCCATAGATGCACGCTTGTTTGTTTACACTTCTTGTTGTCGTTTAGTCGCTGTCTTCCGCCGCCGATGTTGTTTTGTCCACCGCTTTCTATGTAACATGTGGAGCACTGTTGCACTTTGGTTCAGTCAAATAAATCGGAAACACCCGTCTTTTATTACAACGGCGTGCCACAACACGTCGCCATGTCGCGGTTATGCTGGAGGTTCGGTAACAATACTTACTGTGAACCTTTAAAGCTTCCGCGCACTCACTAGATTCTGGTTCTTTCTCTGACGGCCGCCAACCGATATTAAGTCGGTAAATGAAATAAAAATGCACCTTCTTATTGGAAACACATGCATTTAATAGTTAATAAGATAGTCTCGCTCCAACTCCCAACCTTTATGAAAGTTCGCTATCGGTACTTCGATCCTTTAAGATTACAGGTAATGCTTCCGGTAAATTTAGACTGAACAACACGCACTCTTTTCATTCATACAACACCCTTACTAGTTCTCAGAACATGCCTATGGCTCACCACGAAACAATTCATATAAAATTCTGCAAATACTTTCTTCATTAATAACGTTCCTTCATATCACCAAAGAAATCACCTTCTCCAAAATTACTTCTTTATCATAATGAACATGCGTTCTCGTCGACTCGACTGATTGTTCACTTTCACGACGGACTCACTTACTCCACGGCCAACGGCAGACTGCCCGACCAGAAGCCTAGGTGCGTCTTTCTCCCAAGCGTACCATGCTTCCGAATTTGGGGTTTACACCCCCGAGTTCACGGACCCGGCAGATGCTGACGTCACTAGATAACGACCAGTTTCAACCCATGCTTTAAAACTGGGTTCTACCTCCCTAAACCCACGGACTTGGCGGATGCTGATGTCACTAGACAACCACGCAAACCGCCAATATTTAAAACTTCTCAAATTATCTTCCAAAGTAATGGGGAAATGCCATTAACCCGTTACAAACTGAATGCCTGTTACATATTGAACTACAGGTACCACCCACTAGTTCCTTCAGGTAGTTAGTTGTGTTTAGAGCAAAATTATGTGCCTTATTGTAAATCTAAAGCATGTATCTACATGGTTTTCTCACATACAGACAAAGTGGCTAGTAATTTCCATTCTACATTGTGGTCACATTATAAAGCATTAACAAGTTCCCAAATGATTAAACAGTAGATCTGAAGTAATATAATGTTTAGATTTAAAATTTCTCTTACTTTTGGTTAATGAATGCTTAGAAAATTGCTAAAAATGATCAGTTTTCAAAGCAATGTTCAAATAATGATCTCAAATAGCAAGAAGAGTAAACACATTGTATCTACATAATATTTTGGTGATACAAAATCTGTCACCATCATCTGGTGAAGTATTGTTACATTAATAATCAATGCTGGGAAAGAAGAGGATGCTACTTAGTCTCAATTCTAGTTATCTCTTTACCCTCTTTACCAAATATGAGTGGATTCATAGGATTCTGAACAGTTTTGGTTAACTTGATCTTATGGAAATGCTGGTATGAGATGTTTGTTTTCAAAGGATTTTTTTTTTTTTAATCTAAAAAATACTCAAGTCCTGAAATTTTGCACAGTTTTAATGATTTACACTTTAGGAACATTGTTTCTAGTAGCAAGCATGGAACTGTTTATTTAATTGAACCATTGCTGCTTACTGCATTTGTAATCCATATACCGGTTATTTGTAGTGAATCTTGTGAATAAAGTTATCTATAGCTGTGTTGTACCCTTACATCTGTCTTTGTGTGATATCTTTATTTCACTACCAACTATTCAGATTATTTCTAAAGTGAGCCATATGCTTTTTTTGCCAAAAGGCTATTGCATCAAACCCAAATTTTGATCTAACATAAGAGATGTAATTTTAATTTTCAGTGTAGCTGCAGTCTAATACACATTAATAAACAAATTCCTGAGTACCTTATCAGTTTCTGATTCTGGAAGTTTGGTATTTGTTTGGCTGCTTTTTTTTATATTAGCCATCCTTCCATTGTTATTAGTCAGCTAATTGCTCCACTCTATAGTGTGGTGTAATGCACTATCAGTGTTGCATTTCCATCCAACCAGATAACAAACAGTTTTTAATATTATCCTCATTTCATTTTAGAGGATTGTATTGTCCTATCTTAGAACATTTCTCATAAAACAATTTTTTGGGCCTAAAATTCTGTTGATGCAACTCAAAGTAACAGAGAGGCCTCAAGTGTTTATTGACCTTGTGTTCATATTACAAATGTGAACTCGTATTTTATACTATAGTTTCAAAAATAACAAGAAAGAAAGTAATGAAGCACAGGGAAGCAGACCCATTACATGCCAGGAATGCAGTGGCACACAAAGGATGAACACATTTCATAATATTTTGCTTTAAAATCTTATTTGAGCCATACAGCAATAGGATGAGGTCTGTACTTTTAAATTTAATTTGATTGTGATTTAGTGCACATTCGGGTGGCAATTTACAATCCCACTTTTTCCCCCTTTTTCCAACCTAAATTTGTCATGTGACTCTCTGTGGTAAGTCTCTGTGCATGCACATGATCCCCTTGTCCTATGCTCATTTCTGTTCTTCAGTAGGGTTTTAAATTAAAATATTTTGAAATGTGTTCATCCTTTTGTTTTCCTCGTGCCCTACCTGCTTCTATCTCTGGTAAGTGATGGGCCCACTTCTCATGTTTGTTTTCTAGCACAATTATTTTCTTAAGTTAATACTTATTTTTCAGTATTATTAAACAGTGTTATATTGTTTTAGCTTGGAAGTACACTTGTCTTCTTGCTATATCACATTGCCAAGAATCCTGGAGTGCAAAATCGCTTACACGAGGAGATCTCCAGGATAATTCCTCACCGTGCCCCTGTCACCAGTGAGCACCTCAAGGATGCAAAGTATATAAGGGCTGTAATCTCAGAATCATTCAGGTAATTTTTAGCCAGTAAGCTGCTCATAGTGGATATATTTTAGTTGTTGCTGCTTTTGCCCATACTTTAGCAGGTACCAAATATATGTATTATAGTTTGATATTGCAAACTACATTCTTCTTTGATTGAAACCAGCAAAATATGCCATTCAGTAAGTTATGGACTTCCTCACCATAGAGTAACATGCTTTCACATTATTATTTATGTTTTGCTAATAGCCCTGTAGTATACTAGACATTTCTACCCTGAGAATATAGATTTACAGAAACAAAATATTATCCTGCATCTTTGGAGGTGATGCTTCATTCATTATGAACCCTATCTAAAAGGGTGGCGCTCTGATGGGGGACAAGATTGATACATTACCACTTCTGCCCTATTATGTCTGATGTACAAAAAGGGGGGAATGGGAGAGGAGTGTAGGTTTATGGAGTCCTTGCTTAACATCAAAGTATGATGCAGTAATTTCTGTACAAGAAGATACAGCAATCCATCACATAAAAAGTAAACATTTTTGTCTTGGTGAATCTTAATTTTGCTGACTGCCACTTTTGTCTTGAATACAACATTCTTAAATGAACACCATGTTCCCATGTCTTGAAATATAATTACACAACAAGAAAATATTTAGAGCATCATTTTAACATGAGAATTTGTCTGGTACAAACATTTTTGCTGTAGATCACAGTTGTTCTTATCTATGAATTAAAATTATTGAAAGAGCCAGCAGTTCTATTAGATAAAAACTTGACTGTTGCATTGGGTAATGACTGTTTTGAATAAGACAACCCGTTATATTACTACGGCATTATTGTCAATTTTAGGATAGCTTCCAAATTTATATTTACATGGAACTAAGGATATTCACTAAACATCGATGAATCGTATCCATTCGATGTTTATCATACGATACATCAGATTGATTCGATGTTTTGACTAAGAATTTTCTATTCAATGTATCGATTTTTTTAATAAAAACATTGAATTAATAAAAAACTAACTCTGGCTAATAATGACAAAAATAATAGAAATAAATATTAAGATTACTAAATTTGTTAAAGATTAAATTAAATTATTTCAATTTATAGTAATTGTCACTAACAGGTGGTGACACCTGTGATCAATTAGCAGACCGTAACACTGGTGAAGATGAATTTTTCTTGCGGTTGGCTATCCTGTCCGTATGAGAGAATGTATAAAATCAATTTCTTAGGTTCACTCCTACCATTTGCCAGTGTTGGCTGTGAATCAAAATAGGATATTATTACTCTAAAACAACTAAGTGTTATGTAATACTACTCAATATTTAAATATAAGCTGGGTTGGGGCAACATCTGATTGAATATTGTTATGACTTCTGTTGCATCCGAACATTTATTTTAGAAGACTGTTCAAATAGTCAGCAAAGGAACAGATTGAAAGGAAAATGATTGAGTATAGTTTTGTTTCTGCAAAGTTTGACTAAACATCATTAGTGTTAAGAGGTTAAAAGACTTAAAATTAATATTTCTATGCAGATTTTAACTTCAGTATTCAATGTCTGTTTTTTTTATAGTAATGGTCTGGTATCGTAATAAAATATTTCTGTTAATTTGTAATTTCTGTTTCACTCACAAAGCTATACCTCACTAATGCAACACTACTTAACCAACACACAAGACCATAAAATTAATTTTTAATGTTGGGTGAAAGGTAATGCTCTGGCTTTGCATTCGGGAGGACGCGGGTTCGAATCCTCGTCCGGGAAGCCAGATCTTGGTTTTCTATGGTTTCCTCAAACCACTCCAGGTGAATGCTTTGAAAGGGCCTTGGCTGAATTCCTTCCCGTTCCTTGCCCCTGTCATATCCCGCCGCTAATGACCTTGACGTCGATGAGGCATAAAGCCGTAAACAAAAAAAGCATAAAATTAAACACATCATTACAGCTACATCACTAACTGCTGGTATAGTGTTACCCTGTGTTCACATGGAACAAACAAAAGACAATGAAATATCTGCGTTAAACTGGAAATTGAATTTTCTCTTGGCGATTTTAAAGGAATACGTAAAAGACAAATGGAGTGACATTTGCCAACGAATATTCTTGGTTTGTATTTGTTGAGCTAAGTAAAACATAAAAGTAGTATTTGATGTTGAAAAACATTGATGTTTTTAAGCGATGCATCAAAAAACATCGATGAAGGGTTCCGATGTTTTACATCGAATAAAAACATTGATGTACTTTCTAAGTGGACACCCCTATGTGGAACCCCTCTCTGCTTTAAAGTTTTCAACAGTAAGTTTGAATATTGTGTAAATTCCTAGCACATTTTTTCATAACATGTTTCTTCTATGTCATATTAAGATAATGATTAATATCGAAGAGGGTACACAAAAAATTATTGTAAGATAGAGAGATTGGTGTTGGAACACGAAAGTGACATTAACCCAATAATCAAACCAATCTCATACAATTGTTACAGTTTCCACTCACCAGAGAATTAGTGCTTTAATTTATTGACTCCAGTTCATATTTGATTATATTCAATGCATTCTATAACTTCATTTACTTTGACTTAATTTTTCTCATAGCATAAACAATAAGGTATTAAACTGTAAATTTGTCCACTTTGATGTTTGTCACATTTTACAAATTGTGTGAACAAGGTTCCTATGGCCTCCACTTCTGTCCTACAGACATGCACAACTTTCTCTTTTCTGTCAAATCCTACCTTACAATATGTTCTTTCAAGAACCAGTATTCTAAGCATGTATAATGGTATTTAAAAAAGTAAAATATTTTATGAGATAATAGTATGCATCAAAATAAGGCAATATCTAATAAACATTGGGTTGTAAATGCAGTTTCAAAGAGTGTGTGATTCCTTACCCTGAATGGCTGAGGCATGCATTGCCATGGACAGGCATTATGTTGCGGACCTGTTATTAACTCTGAAAGTATGCATTTGCGACCCAATGTTGATTATATATTTTTGACTTATTTTGATGCAATCACCTCCTGAAATAATTTACACTTTTTTTAACACCCTTTATCTATATATACTTATTAAACATTATCTTTTACAAATAATTCTGTATTGTGTTTTCATTATACCTGTGAGAATACATTCCTCTTACTAAATGCATTTGACATAGCAATAGGCTCTCTTTTTCTTGCAGAATTGCCCAAGGCATTTTATTATCTTGCATAGTGTTGAATTAAACAATAATACATTTTTTTTAAAAAATGAGAAAATAGTGGTTGTTTGACTTATCAGATAGGTATAACTTATTTCTAACTCGGAAAGATGATCATCATGTGAGACACTTAAGCTGCATTGCGGTTGGTGCAAAACCTTCTGTCTCAGCTTTAATCGTGATCGTGCCTAGGATAGCTTCAGTTCGTGCTTTGCTACTATAATGTGGTTCCTACTTAGCTTAATAAAACCTGAAACTAAGGGTAATAGATAATAATATTCACAAATCTATTGCTGGTAAATACTCAATATATTCTTCAAAGTTAAGCAAAGTCAGAAACTGAAATGACATCGGACAGTGTTACCAAAGATAAAATTGCAGTTTCAACTAATTGATTGAGCCATACCAAACCCCATAGTTCAAAGTCCAATTAATTAACACAAGAAAGTAGATAAAAGTTCGTCACATGCTTACACAGTTCGACTTGTATGTCGACGACTGACAGTTAAGTTATAACGACGTGCCACACGGTGAAAAATAGTGCTTCAAAACTACATAGTAATGCTTTAACTGAAACTTGGAAATCGATCGAGCATACACAAAGCAACATAGTTGCACTCTATTTGAAAGTGACTGCCCTACTGAGTGAGTGAGCGGTATCTGCATCATGCCAAAACGGAGCGTGGCTATGCTCGTACTATACTTGGCTGACTCGGTGATGCCTACATTGCGCCACACAGTAGCACAGTAGTGGTCTCAATGAAACTTCCTGACTGACTGTAGTGGGACGAGGAAAATTCTGGGCTAATATTTATAGAAAGATCCATGGGAACACAAGACTTCCAGGTTTCCCACAAGAATCGTCCTATTAACTGATCAGATATCAGTTCTCTAGCTTGAGATTGCATTAGATTTCTTGACCTTGAGATTGCATTAGATTTCTTGACCTTGAGATTGCATTAGATTTCTTGACCTTGATGACTAAAACTGACCCAATAACTCTGAAATTTTGAGAGTAGCTAGATTCTTTAAAAAGTGTTAATTCTTATCCTTATAACACTTTTCGTAACTTTAATAGTTTAGCCGTATAAAAAAAATCATTTTCTAATATTCCTTAAACCTGTTAATAAATCTTACAATTTTGTAGTTATGAAACTGAAACGACTTTTATCTTACTCCTGATAGACTGATCTTTTATTTAATAACAAATAAGACATATTTACTACTTTCAAAAAGGTGAAATAAAATTTGTAAACCAAAAATGGAATTTAGCTAATTAATATCTCCCAAGTTGTTAATGTTATCAATCTAAAAGTGGCTATAAACGGTTCTATGTATTCAAAAATTATTATTATGCAATTTTGAAGTCTCTAACTGCCTTCTTCGGTTTACTATAAAATTTTGAAGCATTTAGTCCAGTGAATGCCTTCTAGCCAAGCTATCTTAACCATGTTTTGTTGGTGCCAAAATTTATGTTATTTTATCTCAATCCAATAACTTCATGAATTCAAATGAAACTTATTAAAAATTCTTTGTATTTAATTAAACTTCATTTTGAATACAATTACTGAGCATGGTGGTGTAATGGTTAGCGCTCTGGCCTTTCATTTGGGAGGACGGCAGTTCGATTTCCCGTCCGGGAATCCAGATTTGGGTTTTCCATAGTTTCCCCAAATCACTCCAGGCAAATGCCGGGATGCTTCCTTCAAAAAGCCATTGCCAAATTCCTTCCCATTCCTTGCCTCCCATCCTTTCCCGTCTCTATAGACCTCGCTGTTAAAAGACGTTAAACAGTTTTAAAAAAAATGAATAAAATTCCTTTCCTTGAATTTATGCATATGACTGAAATGATTAACTTTTCTTTAAGCATTTGTGCAGACTTTTTCAAAATTTAGTATGTTGTTTTAGCAGAAATGACATGACTTTCTTTTGTACCAGTTGATTTCCTAGATATTTCCTAACATCTGAATTTTAAAGTAGAAAATTACACGATACATTTTTATACCAGTATATTACTTTTAATGTACTCCAACTTCATAACAGGATTCTCTAACTACAAGATTTATTGTCTTCTGACTGTTAATTATTCTGAAAGTCTCTTAAAGTGAAGAAAAATATTGATTGTAGCAAAATTATGTTGAAACCAAATACATCCAGACTTTAGGTTAAGTTCTACTACAGCTGTTTAGATACATCAATTGCTTGAATTTACTAATTAAACTTGAATTATTGCCTTTATGAACTACGAGGGCGGTTTGAAAAGTTCTTGGAATCACTGCTAGATGTCAGTGCTAGAGCGAGGTTCCCGCGTAATAATCACACATTCTTTGTGAATGAACACTTGGTGCGTCAGTGCTCTAGCTGCAGGAGTGTGGTAGTGACGGCTCTTTGTTGTTGTTCCCGCGTAGTGATTTGTGACAATGGAAAAAACTGAGATTCGAGCAGTGATTAAATACTTTGTAAAGAAAGTTATAAAAGCAAAGGAAATTCATGCTGACTTTCAGAACACACTAGGGGACTCTGCTCCTTCATTTTCAACTGTTGCCAAGTGGACCAGTGAGTTTAAATTTGGTCAGGAGAGCTTGGATGATGACCCACGTAGTGGATGGCCAAAAAGTGCTAAGACCCCAAAAATTACCGCAAAAGTGCATAAAATGGTCATGGAGAATCAACGACTGAAAGTGCAGGAGATTGCTGAAGCTGCAGGGATGTCTTCTGAATGGGTATATTATATTTTAACCAAAGAATTGGGTATGAAAAAATTATCCGCAAGATGGGTGCCGCGGCTCTTGACATTGGACGATAAACGCACCAGATTGAAAATGTCCGAACAAAGTCTGGCCCATTTTCAGAGCAACCAACAAGATTTTTTGAACTGGTTTGTGACTACAGATGAAACTTGGGTCCACTACTATACCCCAAAGACAAAACAGCAGTCAAAGCAGTGGAAACATGCTGATTCACCACCACCAAAGAAAGCAAAGGCAGTGCGTTCGGCCGAAAAGGTCATGGCCCCAGTTTTCTGGGATGCAAAAGGCATTCTGCTGATAGATTATCTTCCTACTGGCCAAACAATCACGGGGCAAATACTATGCAAACCTCCTAGACCAATTACAAGAAAGGATACGCGAAACAAGGCCTGGTTTGGCAAGGAAAAACGTCATCTTTCATCAGAACAATGCTCCGCCGCACAAAAGTGTTATTCCCATGGCAAAACTTCATGAACTGAGGTACGAATTGTTGCCACATCCACCTTATTCACCTGATTTGGTACCATCAGACTTTCATCTATTACCCAAACTGAAAAATTTCCTCGGTCGACTGAGATTTTCTGCAAGGGAAAAACTGACAGCCGAATTGGAGAGGTATTTTGCAGGCCTGCAGGCCTGGAGGAATCTCATTTTTGAGATGGGATCAAGGCATTGGAACATCGCTGGACCAAATGCATTAGTCTACAGGGAGACTATGTGGAAAAATAAAAGCAGTTCCACCGAAGTAAGATACTTAATTCTAATACATTCCGAGAACTTTTAAAACCACCCTCGTATATCTTCTGAATTGTACACTCAATTAACTCCAAAAATGACTTGAAAGTTGTGGTATCATGTTACTCAACTAAGCCCGCTATTCTATAAACCAATTTCGTTATGTAAAATTATAAAATTATAAGGTATGTTACAATCAGACAGCATAGAAATCTAAAAAGTGTAGTTCAAATAAAAAATGTCCTTATTTTTTTACATACGTTGAAATCAATTAAAAATAGAAATTTCATAAATGATTCAAATTGTGTGGTGTGTTCTAATAAAAATACACATCACATTGTTGTATTTAAAATTTTAATATAGAGTTGAATTGGTTTATTTTATCACACCATTTCCCCTTCTATTTTATTAACTAGACATAGACCATTAGTTGGCTATTGTGTAACATATATAAATCGCCAGGAATTCTCCATTTCAAATTTAACTTTTTTAAGTGCTGCTCTAACACTTAGGCTTTGCATTATGCACGACTTCATTGTTCATTAAAGATTATTATAGTGTACCTTTTATACTAATGTATATGTTATGAATACTGATATGGGATTTTATTTAAACTAACTTAAAATATATCAAGTGGAGGATCAGATATTATTTCCTTGGGTTTCACATAATATTCAGCTTTTGTTTCCAGGCATTAAAACATGAATTTAGTAATGTTGTATGTTTCAACCCTCCCACTTTTAAAAAATGTATATGTATGTATATCTATATCTATTATTCTGTGTCAGTGAAGAGCTACAAAGATGAGATGGATTGATTAAAAATGACAAATACACAATTCTCAATAATAAATGTGTGGTCTGGAAACTAATAATAGTTCTCGATAAATTCAAATTTATATTTGAATTGTTTTATGCTATATAATTTTGCTGCCAATATCATCCAACATTATTAGTTAAGTAACTTCAAAATTATTTTTGTTAAAAATAGCTGCTGGACATTTAAATCAATACTTTCTCACATTTAAATTGTTGAAGAGTAGAAAGAAATTTAATACTCTTTAAAAGTAAGGAGAAAAGACATAGAATGTGATGGAAAAACAATTGTTTCATATTTGTTGCAGAATGCTTCCTGCTGTGATATGTGTAGCCCGCATCTTGGAAACTGAGCTGAAGTTAAGTGGGTACCATCTGCATCCTGGGGTAAGAATCTGACATTTAAAGATAACTATTTTGTTTCAGTTTCATTCTCCTTATAGCTGAAAAAAGATTTGAAGTAGCTGTGGTTTACAATACTACATTACACTAAATTACACAAGCAAGTAACTATATGACAACCTATTACAAACAGTTATATGGAGAGAAATGTCACTTGTTCCTATTGTTGATTCATATTCTATTTTTTCAGTATTCTTTGCATTGTTAAGAGCAATTGATCTTCATGATAATCATTATGATGGGTTATTGGTTTTTACAATACAGCCAATTATAAAACTTGGTTCATCATCCAAGGAATAAGATGAAACTACAGTTAGTGGCACTTTTGTAATAGATATGCTGCAATACATCATTTTCAATCTTATTATTATGAGCTTAACCCAAAAACTTGTTTATTGGATTCATAGCATTTGATAGGAAATGGATTGTTTGAAAAAATGAAATTAATCTAAAAATTAACATAGGTGTGATGACCAAGAATTCAGTGGGGAAATCTGTTTCATGTAAATTTTCTTTCTTTCAAATTTTTTAAGAACTTGTCAAATGTAAATGAAACTTTTGAAATGGGCTTCTTAATGTAACAACAATGGATAGCTGACACAAGTGTGTTAGGACACAAAATGCTACAGATTTGTTCCCGTTTGTTTGTAATTTAATGGTGACTTAATAAGAGTTTCATGTTGAAGCGCAATGGCAGGTAGGCATCATTAAAGTTTAATTTGTTGTGATTACCTTTCATTAACTTCATTAAAATAGGAATGTGGAACATGAAAAGCAAGAATCTCAAATGTTGCGGGATTACAGGTAACCAAAAATTAGAATTTATTGGGTCTTATGGCATATACACCTCTGGGCCAAAGCAATGGCCAGGTTTACAGTAAGCAGATTAGCAAAGCGTACAATCGTTGCCTTTAACATTATTCAGCTCAGATAGACAAAATTGAAATTCAACAAGTAATTAGCAAAATGCACATTATGTTCATAAACAATCAAGATATATATGAGAACAATCTCAATTCAGAGTTAATAAACAAAATCTGAAGTGCAAGGTGCCTTCAGAAATAAACATACATTCTGTGACAACTTGTGCCATCTAGCTCGGTTTGGATGATATGTAAAGAGCAGAAACCTCTTGTCTCAAACGATGCTTGAGGGTTTTCAACTATCTCATGAAACTTTCAAGCAGTCCTGGTTGGGTAACACTTTACCATAGCATCAGCATCAGGTGACCAGCAACGCTTTTAGATAGTCTCGCCGATTGCGAGTGCTTATGCAGGAATTGCCCAGAGTTGGTGGCAAGTCTTATCTGCAGTCAGGAGAGCACACTCAGTGGTAGATGAGGCAGGTCATCTCTGCATCAAGGTCCATGAACAAGTCCCGTATTGCAGGCTCTCCTAGCCGCAGGCAATCTCTTGCCCAGCCTCCATCGACTCGATGACACATCGACAGAGAAAACCACCAGCTTTTTCTTTATCACATATCTCCTAACTCTACTAGTATTGGTAGGAGGTATGGTCACTGAAATAACGAATATCATAAAATTCACTTCCTTTGCGGCCCCTCTCAAACTTTGTACTAATCTTGCCGTTTTAAAAGTAGCAAAAACATGTCTATCATTTAGCAAACTTTCTTTATCAAAGTCATAATTATAAGAATTTACAATTCCTTCTATATTTGTTGAAATTTTAATGATTTGAAGTGAATAGAATGTTTGTCAAATTGACGTTTTAATGATATGAGTATTTTATCACAAACTTAAAGATTTTTCCAAAAATCTTATCTTGAAATGTTTCGAATCGCAGAGCTAAAGCTGGGCACCTCTTTCTCATGGGTTTATATAGGTTCCACATTGCATGTTGAGCTTCCAAATGACCGTAGCATAAGCACATATACACTCTCGCACAAACAAATGCATGTTTTTGTATCACAGACACATTTGATATGCCATGCCTGAGAGAGTATTGAAAAATTATCAAAAGGGGGATAGAGCCACAGCCATCTATCTTAGTGCATTGGGTTATGAAGGGATCAGCAGTATATTGTATATAAGTTTATGCTCTCTCTATGAATTAACTATATGAAAAGTCTTAGATTTTTATGGTGTTATTTTGTTTTCAGACTGTTGTTCTCTGTCATTCTTGGCTGTCTGGATTGGAAGAAACAAATTTCACTCGTGCTAATGAATTTCTCCCCGAGAGGTGGATTCCAGAAGAGAGAGAAAAACTTGGCTTGATAAACCATAGCCCAGATTTGTTAATACCATTTGGCATTGGAACTAGAATTTGTCCAGGGAAGAGGTTTACAGAAATGGTTCTCGAGGTCTTCCTGGCAAAGGTAACATTTGAAGTTACAATATTACTTACCTAAACTTGAATGGTCATATTGCTACAAAATAATGAGGGGCTTGTTTGTATAGTTTTATCTGTAACTCTATTCCAGACAATGGAATGCTTATCCTGGATTATGTATACCAATTTTAGTGATATTTTGTATAAACTCACTAAGAGTAAGATGTCATGTCACTTTACAGAAAAAAAGAAGCAAAGTATTCCTCCTCCTTTCATTTTAAACAAGCTATATGGTAATAACATATTATGTAAGAAGGTAATTTTGATTTGTGGCATAATAGAATAGAGAAGGTAACCCTTCCCTCGGAAGCCATAGTTGATATTATTCATCACTTATATATATACACCTTGTATTTGTATAACAATTCTAATAAAAATTGCAAGTGCCAGACATGGGTTTGGTGAACACATGTTGCCCGAGCTTGAAACTTAACTGCTGCAAGTTTCATACACCATAAAATCCTTGCATGATTAAATGACCACCATAAGGTGTGATGGTGGAACGTTGTATTTTTTTGAGAGTGAAGTTCTTGGCTTCAATGCCCTTATTGCAATAATAGTACAAACCTTTATTAAAACTCTCAACCTCAAAGTGAGTAAAATGGCAAGGAAGTGAATGTGTGATGAGGAAAATCACTTCCCGGTGTACAACGTCAGGAGCACTAGCTTGATGGCATGTTACAGAGGCTTCACCTTGCTCTATATCTTGATCCGAACTTCTTGTTGTGTTTTGTTGTGGTTTGGGTGGACCATGAAAGTCTTCTAACACCCAGAAATATTAAGAAGAGGGCTCAGGGTGGAAGCCCACCCACTTCTAGAACAGGAGGTTGGTATTTTAGACAATGCTTTTGGATTAATGGAAAGAAAGGAGGGAAACTTCAAGAAGGTCAACCTTTTACCATACTAAGGGTCTACAGGCACTGTGAAGTCTGTTTAAATGCTGAGGAATGGGATGCTGCTGCAGGAAATTACCAATAGGCTAGCTTCCCAATTTCTTAATTGTGAGAAGAGTTCACCATCAAATCTCTAAACTATAGTAAAGATATCATCGCTTGCTGTGAATTTATGGAACTTGTTAAGGAGTAGGAAGCAGATAAAGTGGTTTAGGTTTGTCATATTGTCTTGTGGTAAAAGCCGAGCATAGATTACCATTGACTTAACCCTTTGTGCTTATGTTTGACCCAACTTTTTGCTGTCAACTTCTTCTTCCAGTTGGCGTCTGTAAGCACTAGCTGGGGAAAAAATCTTCACAAAATCTTAACTAATGATGTTGAGGGAGTTGAACTCAAGAGGTGAGATTAACAGGTATTTATTCCCGATCTCTGTAAATCAGAAAGTAAAATCATACAGGGAGTTGCTACAGCATAGACCTGTGAAGAAGTGATGTTGCTTCCTTACTATGGACAAAATGGCTGAATAAAGTAATGATAGATTCAGTAAAAAGCCTTGTCCTGAGTGTACGAAGGGATGGTTTTGTTGATGAATTCTTTGACTAGCACTGCCTAAATCACACACCTAAATAGTTTTCTGTGTAGTAACTTGAAGACTGCTGCAAGCATCAGAATGAAACATTGCCCTGCAATGCTGCTCCAGAGTAGGGATGGCTGGTTTCTATTGGCTAGGGCTCCACACATGGGGTGCATGTAGGGTTCTAATTGGCTAGCTGGAACCAGTGGTCTCGAACATTGTGAGCCGTGGTTCCCCTGGTCAAAACTCCTGTTTTTGTGGTCTTGGCTGGGTACACCAGTAACTAGTACATCATTTCAGGGTTAAATTCGTTCTCACTGGAACAGCGCTCAGGAGACTGGCTTGTACCACACTAAAATACTACCAATAACTACCAAACTATTGAAACATATTACAATATCACACTGGAAGTATATGGCTTCACTGATAACACTGGCACCTTCATCCTGACATTCAAAACTCTAACTTACCCAAGACAGTTAAAACAGGCTTCGTCAATTTTAATGTATGCCTTTTTTTCCAGACCCAATATGCGGTTTCTATTGCTAGAGGTTCGGGTATACAATGGATTCTTACAAAGTCAAATGCATCTGTGGTTAATGTGGCATGGGGGCATATGCACCGGGTAGCAATTGCACCCTCCAATAGGTGTTTGTCAATTACTCTGGTTCATACTCAATGCAGAGTGTTGTGTGTATCTTGAACAGAAGATGGAGGAGTTCAAAACTTCATAGTTACTGACTTACAGTGAAGGAAAGAAGTGAATAAGGTCCTTGCGTCACCTGTCTTCTGTACTAACTTCACAAAAATGGTTAGAACACCCATTTAGAACGAAAGTGCAAAAGTCAATTGCAGATGTGGGCACAAGTACAATGTGCTCCTGTGAATGCAAATGCAGTACAAAACCTGTAAGGTACTAATAAATAAGGCCACGGATGTCTGTAGTAACACATCTGCATCCCCAACCACTCTGGCAGCAGGTTTCAGGCATACACCAGCAGCAACTAGACCAACAATTAAGTGTTGCAATGCAATGTTTGCGAGTGTTGGCAGCAGCAGTAACGTTACCAAACACTGGAAATTAAATACCAGAAATGTTAATTCTAAAATTTATACATTCAGAACTAGCAGAAGTTGCGGAATCCCCTTCTTCACCTTCTGGAACAGCTAGGAGAAGGGAAAGAGACCAATTAAGGAGAGAACATCACAAGTATTTGAAGTTTTCTCAGACTCTAAAATGTGTCTAATGATTCCAAAATGCTGATGGACCAACCTAGTCCCATTTCACAGCAGGACCTACCTGAGTTGGGGCAGGTGAAATTATGGCAGTACGATGGCTCTGATATTTCAATGGACCTAGCAGTGTTATGTATCACAAGAGCTAATGTGCGTCGCATTATCAAGAAGAGCAAAAGAATATCATGGCAGAACTTTGAACACCATTAACCATTCCACAACATTGTTAAAATTATGGTAGTCTTTCTGCTGTATATCTGGAACATACTCTCGATCACTAGTATCTGGATCAAGGGTGTGTAGTCAGCAGCGAGCAAAGCAGAACACAGCTGATGGCAGAGTACTTCACTGCCATCACTTCATTTGCCACTTTGATCCTCCATGTTTAACAATGAAGAATGGCTGCTGGTGGGGTGGGGGGGTGGGGATTGTTTTATACTTCATTTGGTCAAATGCAGTGGTTTAGAGTAGCCCATTTACATTGTGGGAACTGGTGTCTGCCTTAAACAGTGCCAAAAGGCCATGACCAAATTCCTTCCCATTCCTTGTCCCAATCCCATCCAGCCTCTAATTACCTCAACATTGAGGTGCAAAGCCATAAGTAAGAAAAAGGAAAACAGAATTTTGATCAAGAATATTTAGGGGATAGGGAGAAAAATTGGAAGGGAAGGAGTACGGCATGAAGGAACTTTCTGGCAATTGCCACGTTTGGGTTTTACCTTCTAATCACGAAAGACAAGTAATGCACACTAAGGAATGGCAAGTGCTGTAGCATAGCAACGGAAAATTGCAATGTAGTCTCCATAGGAATTCAGCTGGATGTTGTTCTGAACACATGTTTTCACAATGCCACTACATTTCAGCATCGCAACGGAAAATTCTCCCCACTCATAATGGCAAGTTAGTTTTTTTTACTGTGACAGTACTCCATTATTGGATTACTTGTCAAAACTGTTCCTTGATGTAAAGTAAGAAACCTCTTAGCACCCACACATATTATCTAACTGTAACAACAGCTTGGTTTGCTGTTATCTTTTTTATGCAGGCAGAACTGCATCAATTTGTTGCAACCTGATGTTTCAGCCATTATTCTGTGGCTTTCTTAAAAGACTTACCACAGAATAATGGCTGAAAGAACAGGTTTCAACAAATTGATGTAGTTCCACCTGGATAATCAAGGTAACATTGACAACGCCTGTGGAAGTCTCCACAACCAGCTTGTTTTGCTGTTATCAGGTATCACATGAATGTAGTTCAGTAAATGACAAGCATTAATACCAAACACACAAAATATTGGATATGCCTAATATTGACTTAACTATCCAAAATATGGGTTTTTAAAAATGGAAAAAGATACTATAGCAGCTATTAATAAGTGTTACATATTTTTTAATAACTGTATTTATTTTATTGTGAAATAATCATATGTATCAATTTCAGATATGTAGAGATTTTTTTGTGGAGTACAATGGAGAACTTCAACTACAATTCCAGTTCCTCCTCAACCCAGCTGGGCCAGTAAGCTTCACCTTCAACGAGAGGCACTAAGTGTCAATGCAGTATTGTGCATTTAATTACAATAACTTACATTGAAAGAAATGTTAATTTCTTCATTATGAACTTGTTGACTGAATGTAATACACATTCAAATATTTGACTTTTTGTGTTTAATGTAGCTATTCTGTAAGATAAAATGGCTGTACTAGGTTTTATAACCTGACACACAAAAATATTTTCAACATGGACAGAACAGATACTATGGTATATTTCAAAAATGATCATTTTATCAAATGGTTCAGAAGATAATAATTTACATTTAGTATGTTTTAAGTTATTTGATTTATATAAACTGAGAGGGAAGAAGGATCTGCAAGGTCTTTATTTTTAGTTATATTTTCATCAATAACAAAAGGCCTTCGCTAGGAATTCTTTCAGTAAAAGCTTTTTGTACCTGTACATATGGATGTCCCCTTCCATATTGTGAATTTTGTATAAACCTCAAGTACCTGATTGAATTTATTGATGAAGTTGCTTTGTAGTTTTGGGGCAACTTAGCTATGGAAATGTAAAGTACGTTAGAGTAGAGGAAATTAAATTTATTTATTACTTCATACTGAGCAACACAAGGAAGGTAATAAATTTAAGAATTCTCTGCTAAAAGTGAGCAGTAATTTCTGAAGATTTGTTTAAATTTGTATTAACTTCACATGCATAGAACCTTATCTTTTATTTGTTAGTCTGAAAAAAATAACAATCCTTTAAGCATAGCCTTTTCTATGCATGGTATTTTTACAGTTATCATAAGACAGTGTACTTACAGTTCAGCAATAATTTTACAAAATATGTGCACACAACTAATATGAGTGAGAAGTGTTGTTCCCCAGTTAATTTATGTAAGACATCTTATTGGTGTGCTTTTCTGTACTGTACTACTTAAAAAAAAATACTAAGCAAATACTGCAACAAACTACAGAAATTATTATTGTAACTACTGTTGTGAAAATGTATCTGAAATATTTTCTTTTGTTGTTTGTACACAGATTAATAGGTATAATAAAACTCTTTAATCATTAATTAATTACTTTCCATCATAACGCTCTACATAGTATGTAGTATAAATGTTCTACTGTAACCATATAATCTCTCTTAGTTTTTTTACCATTTGGATGTACGAGTCGAGACATTCCTGGCATAATGCTTTAACTTTCTATTCAGTCTTATATCTTTAAGATATAGTTACAACAGTGAATTTAATCAAAATTTGTTTCCATTACTATCCTCTATCTGGAACTGAGGATTCCCTATCTCGGCAATACCTAGTCAGTGGAAGTTGATTGCACTACTTTCTTAAGCATTAATTTGGTTGGTGAAGCCTTCTATATTAGTTTCACTCTTGTACCACCCTCCAGTGTACACATAAAATAGAACCTGATGTTAACAGTAAACATTTCCACCAAGGATTTTAGAAATCCTAATATTGAAGTGTAAATCAGTCTCTCTGCAAAATGGCAAATTTATTGCTCTCATATAATTTGAAATGTTTCTATAACTTAGTTCTGAGTGGCTTTATAAAGGAGTGCTGAACTAACTTTCAGCAAATGTCCTAAAATTAATATATATATTTAAAAAAAAAAAAAAAAAAAAAAAACCCACAAATTCTCACAAAGATCATCCCAGAGAAGAAAATGTCTTTCACTATTATGAAGGTGTTTCTCAGAATAAGTACACTCCAAGTATCTTTTTTTAAGACCTAACTAAAGTAATTAAAGAAAATAAATCTTTATCAAAGCCAAGAGTATTAAAGAGAATGATTTTTACAGATGTTTACCAAAAATTGCATCATATGTTAAACGATATTAAACTACATTATTAATTATATACAAGTAAAATGTTGCATACTTACTATATGCCAAGGGCACTAGAATAGGGAATATGCATGAAATTCAAATTTATGTCTAGTATTTTTATTTTGAAACTTCATTAGTGTAGAATTACCACTATAACATTTTTTTCCTATTTATTCGATTTTTATTTACTGATTATACTTAATCAAAAGTGTTAAAAATACAAGGGAAATATAACTTCACAAAACGCAACGCTATTGGTCGAATCGAATCGTGACGACCAAGTACACGATATTATTGTGAACAAAGGCATAGTTGCTGGGAGTTCTAATAGCTTTGTGATTGTGTTGAAGTTTATATTAACATATCAGCATAACCGGTGATATATTCTATTCTTGCTACAATATACACACCAAATAATAACTGAAAGTGGTTTTCTGAAAGCACAGTTGGATAATCTTCCAAAAATTGATGCTTTCATGATGACAAGAAATTTTGCAACAAATCCAAATTTTACGGCTGCTCAGCTCAGAGCAGTGAAAACTGCAAGGTAATTAAGTGATAGATATTTCAATATTCGCATGCAAATAAACAAAAAATTCTAGATGTCAGGTATATAGTAAATTATTACCCGTTTATATCAAATGGCAGCGTGGTCTATGTGGTAGGGCATTAAGTTCATAATTTTCTGACCCGCGTTCAAATCCCCGCAGAATTAAATATTTTTATCTTCAGAAATTGTCATTTTAATTCACGCTATAAAAGTATGTAAATGAAGTTTTAACAAAATAAATAAGTGAAGCTTGAAAATTTTTGAAGAAAAAAATAAATAAAAATATTTGACTCTGCGGAGATTTGAACTCGGGTGAAGCCAGCACTCGACCCCATAGACCAGGCTGCCATATGATAAAGTGGGGCAATAATTTACTATATACCTGTCATCTAGAATATTTTGTTTATTTGTATGCGAATATCTTAAAAACTAGATAGCATTTTGAAAAATGACTATAGCCCACAAATATAAGCTGTGTACCCTTCAACATATATGAAGGAGATCGAAATCCTTTCATAAAATGTCTGATGGTCTCCAAGTAAGATATGATTAGAGTTTGAACAGGTAGATGAATTTTTATGTTACATTTCCTAAAATACAGAAATTTTAAGTACTTATGTAAAAATGATCTTCACAACAATATAAACAACTAGTTGCAGATCTATTCTCATAGCGGTACACCACTTTTTTCTTATATTCACATCTCGCGGGACAAGAAAATACACTTTATAAAGTGTATTTCTTTTAGTATTTTTGCACACAGGTAAAATACAGTACTTATAACGCAGTTTTCGACCTCCTTCCATATCGACATTAGTTAGAAAACATGAAAGTTTTTAGATGAAACACTCCACGCTATACAGTACGCCAATGCGGTCATGTACTTACACATCACAGTGCAGCACTCCAAAATGGCAGCATTTAAAACTGAAATCCAGTTCCGCCGGTTTAAAGTATTTGTTTCGATGTTAAATCTTAATATTTACATCAATGTTATATTTTTTACGGTAATGTACGAATGTAAATAATTGATTAAAAAAATTGAAAAAATACATGCATATACCCTATTGTGCTACACTATTATGAAATCATAAATGAGGGTTTACCATAAGGTATACAGAGTACGCCAATTAGTTATTTCTGGCTGTGAATAAGACCACCACTTCTAAGCGCTAGTCCTCCATGTACAGTTCTAGCAACACTCCCCAATGACAATTTGCCTAGCAGATCCATTCAGTCTGGCTTCCGACTTCTTGAATTAATCTTTTCTCGTGAGCATGTTACATTAGGGAACCCAGTATGCCACCCCTCCATTTATGTCAAGTAAAGATTATGAATCTCCTGAAGACTTTCAGTGGGTTTAACAAGAACTTAAGGATGAAGAGATGCTCTGATCTGTTCACAGTGCATTTGATGTTGATTAAACCAAGTTCTTTAAACATTCCAATCATGAAACACTCAGAAATTGATGGAGATGTTCTTGAACCTCCTCAAGTGTCGTCATCACCTATTGTTTCTCTAACATTACAATGATTCAACCATTGTTGGAGTTGTCAGCAATTCAGGTAATGTAAATTGTTTTTACAAAAACATTGTCAAAAAAGGAAAAGGTAAGAGGGAAGATATTGAAAGAGGTAAGCAAAATTCACATATGGAATTATGTATTTATTTATCGTATGGCGATTCAGACACTTTTAAGAACAATGATAAAATATATAAACTGCAACTTTACAAGATTAAATACTTATATCTAGTTTATTAATATAGTTTATTGATTCCAGAGTTGCCAGCAGGAAGTCCACAGGATCACCACTGTAAGATCTTATAGGACATTCTTCAATAATATGACCAATAGTCTGAATCTCTTCACATAAGGGGGATGGTTGCTTGCCCCACTGGTATAGAGAGTGTGCGCATCTGCCATGCTGAGTTCTGATTCTGTTGAGTGTGGACCAAGTTTTACAAGGTAAATCAGAACCTGGTGGCTTTTGTGTAATGCAAGGTAAGCTGCTGTTTTGGTGTACAGTCCACTCCTGAATCCAAGCTTTGGTGATGTTAAAATCTTCACGAATAGCATCCCTTGCCAATTTCATTGGCGGTTTTCTAGAGCGAAGCCTGTTGATGTTGGCATCCTTAATATCTTGGTGGATCGGTAAGTTTCTGTTGTTCTTTATTCTCTTGAACTCACGTGTAAGAGCATTTATCCATCGCAGGTTAGGTGGTGGTATGTGGCTCATTATTGAGAGCCATCTTGTGGGAGTTGTCTTGATCGTGCCTGCAATCATATGCATAGCGTTATTAAGTTGAGTGTCCACTTTTCTTATGTACGGGCTATTCAACCAGACCGGGACACAGTACTCGGCAGCCGAGAAGACAAGAGCCGGAGCAGAGAGTGGAGGCCAATGCACCCCAGGAGGTACCACATAGTTTTTGAATAATATTGTTTCTTGTTTTTAGCTTCTCAGTCATTTTCGTTAGATGTGCATTAAAGTACAATGTTTGGTCAAGGGTAACACCCAGGTACTTTGGTGTCTTATTGGGGTAAAAATGGTTTCTTCGAACCGTATATTAAGTTCCCTTCTAGCGAGTTTGCTATTTAGATGGAAGCAGGTAACCTCTGTTTTAGAAGCATTGGGTTGGAGTCGCCACCTACAGAAATATTTTACCATTGTTTCCAGGTCTTCTGTTAGGATTTCTTTAGACATTTCGATTGACCTGCACTTCATGGTGAGAACCCAGTCATCGGCATAACCAAACTTTTTTGGTCTTGTTTTCGGCATGTCTGCGATATATAGGCTGAAAATGAGTGGAGCAAGCACTGATCCCTGCAGTAGGCCATTCTTAAGTTTCCTCTGAGAGCTGATATCACTGCCCATGACAACCTGGAACATCCAGTCATTAAGCATGTTTTCTAACAGGCGTGCAATAAGTTTGCAGGGAATTACACGAAGAAATTTATGTATCATGCCCTCTCTCCACACTGTGTCATAAGCCGCCGAGAGGTCGATAAATGCAGCTGAAGTTTTTAGTTTCCTTTGGAATCCTGCTTGAATATAGGTAGTTAGCGAAAGTACTTGATCTACACAACTTCGTCCTGGTCGGAAGCCTGCCTGTTCCACTGGGATAGCTTCAAACAGTCTCTGGCTGATTCTGTTATATATAAGTCTCTCCAGTAGCTTGTAAGTCACAGATAACAGAGCAATTGGTCTGAAGTTTTTTGGGCTGTCTGCATGCTTAAATGCTTTTAGTATGGCTATTATCTTAGAGCGTTTAAATTCCTGTGGAATGTTGCCAGACAGCATGACGTTCGTAAAAAATTGTGCCAGCCATTTTTTGGTGTACTTGCCACAATTTATTAGGAATTCAGGGTGTATGTTGTCAAACCCTGCGGCTTTTCTTGGAGAGGTTTTCTTAAGGTCCTCTGAAATATCTTTGGTGGTAAAGGGGTGGGAGTATTCGGTTTCTGTGGCTTCATTTTTTACAATTTTCAGCTCTCTCTTCACTTGGATGGTATGTGCATTATCTTTTGGTGCCCTGGATGTAGTTACTATGTGTGAGGTCAGTTTGTTTGGGCTAATGGTCATTTTTTTGCATTGTATGGGGGCACCACTCCCTAGTTTCTTTAATAACGACCATGCTTTCCTGCTCGACGTCTGGAAGTTGAGGCTTTCCACTGTTTCCGTCCACTTCTCCCTTCTTGCTGCATCCAGACTGTGTAGAAGCTTGTCTGCTATTTCCTGATCACCCGATTCAAGAAAGATCTGGTACATTTCATCACTGTTTTGAGACCAGCCTGGAATGTAATCTTTACGGTACCCTCTTGGTATGTGCTTTTTGGCAGTACTTAGAACGGTGCCAACAAATCGATGATAATTATTGCTAGTAGGTGGTATCCAGCCCAGGCACTTGTCTAAGTCTATTGAGAACTTAGTCCAGTTGGCTTTTGTAAAGTTCCATCTTGGGCTAGGGACAAAAGTGATTAGGGGAATTTGAGTTCCTACTTCTATTATTATTGGTCGATGTTGACTGTGGGAAATCTGGAAGAACTTTTCGAGAGGCTGCTAGGGGCTGTCCTCTGCTATCAGATAAAACAAAACATAAGTCGGGGTTGTATTCCTGTCTCCAGGCTGCTGATCTAAACGTATATCAGTCCTTGGCATCTAACTAAACATGCAGATGTTCGTCTTCTGCCCATTTTACCAGTGCGTCCCCGTTCGAGTCGTTGTCTCTGTACTTACACTGTTCATGATGGCTATTATAATAACCTACATAAATGGCAGGGTGAGGCTGCGTTTGAATAACCTGGGCTGGCCAGGGTGTGGCAGGTGGCTTGTAAGTATTGGAAACGTTGATGCTGCCGATTTTTGAGACGACGCTATGAACGTTGTCAACAGTGGAGTTGGAGATGAGAGAGACGTTTTCAATGTCTTGTTTAGCATAGGTAGCTACGCCATATGATCGGTGGTATGTTGCTCCTAGCAGCTCATAACCTGGTATTTTGCCTCTTTTTTGCAACTGTTCTTCTGTTTCGCAGTATATATTGAATAAAAGTCTTGTCATGAGAAAATTTTCAAGAAAGCCTCAATTTTTTTTAATTGAAAACTATTCTTCCTTTTACCAAAAACTGTGATGAATAACTGACAAAATTTCTGCTTTCCAGTAGATTATAAACAGTTATATAATGGAGGATCTCGTTGAGTATACAAAAATTTATCTTCAAGAGAACAGAACTGCAGAAGACACCAATAAATTCTTTAAGGAAAGAATGTGTGACACCAATAGAGCAGAAGTATTGGCCTCTTAAGATATTTTAAACTTACTAGTATCCAAAACCAATCTTTATGAATCGTCGTGTAGGGACGGCAACTGAATTGAAATTTTTCAAAGGCCATGGGTCTCAAATGATTCAGAAATTTGTGCATTGCCATCAGATTTTATGACAGACACACGAACACCTGGTGACCATCTCACAAGTGAAGAAAAATTAGACCTCTTACGCCTGAGGTGTTTGTTTATCAATATATGGTGAATAAGCCTATTATTTTTTATATTCCTTTTCTTAATACCTTTCGAATATGGTTCCTCAATAGATAAATGTAATAAACAAGGTGAACAAGCAGAAGATGTAAAAATGAACTGGTGTACTCCGTATGCCACCCCTTCAAAATTGTATTGAACGCCAGCCCCTACAATTGAGAGTTAAGAAATTGAGATTGATTAATTTGACCTCAATGGCAGACTAGTTGGGATCATTTTTATCCATATGAATGAGATGTTTTGTGAGGAAAGAGTAGTGTTCAGATTGGTAGTATGGGATTAGGAGATACTCTTCATGTGAATCTGTGGGCTATGTATAAGATATTTCATATGACATGGACAAAGGAGGTGTTGGATTTGCTGAAGGCAGTTGATACAATAAGTTAAATAGTGATAAGATTTAAACTGTTGTCCTGAATGGGAATGTCTGTTAAAAGGTAGGAAGCAGGCAGACCAGGAAAATTCAGCCTTAAAAGAAGTGGAGGTGGGGAATGACCCATATTATGACTATAACCCTTTGTTCTTCTAATAAATAAATGTTTGGTGGAGGGCAAAGAAGGTGTGAGTTGGCTAAACACAAAAAAAACTGCACTTACATAATGACAAAAGCTTGGTTAAGGCAGTCACATTAAGATGTTTGTGGAACAACTTGAAAGGCATAACAAATGAAGAAGGGAAAGGAAAAGGAGAAAAAAGGAAAAAGAAGCTGAAGAAAAGGAAAGGGAAGAGACAGGAGAAGATGGGGATGTCTTGTCATTTGAGGAATTCAGAAACTTTCTTTTGAAAATTCCTGGATGTTCAGAAGTAGTGCTGAAGAAATAGGAGAGTAGTGGTTGTGTGAATCGCTGGACACTGGTTATGAAATTCTACATGATAACGAACTTATTGAACATGTTAAAGAAGAATGTGTCAAGGAAGAAGATGACCTTAATGTTGAAGTTGAAGCAGACACAGGACCATTAGCTAGTCAGGCATTTGCCTTGACACTGTGTTGAAGTGGATGGAGCGTCAGCCTGAGTGTGACCACATGCAACTTCTCACTGTCAAGCGGTTATGCAACTTGGTTGCCCAAAAATCGATTAATACAGTCATACAACTTCCTTTGACCGAGATGTTGAGCAAGCTTTTATTTACAGTACAGTACGTACGTATTATATTCATGTACAGCACTTGTAATTATGCTTAACATGTAAAAGTGTTGCCTTTTCATTTAATTAATTGAAAGCTCTTTTTCTTTAAAATAGTTTATTCTCCAATTTTCAACATACATACACTAATTAATTAAATAGACTCCTTTTTGGAAAAATCCAATTATCAGAATTTTTGATTATCTGAATGGGGTCCTCTCCAAATTAATTCGGATAGTTGGAGTTCTACTGTATAACATTTCTAGATAGGTATGCTGTAGTTTCATGTATTTAAGGAAAAAAAATATGTAATCAAAAATATACCACTAACTTCAAAATCAGATTATATTCCACTGGATTCTTTGATGATAACTTGATAAGTTCACAAAAATTTGTTTGAATTCTCCTTCACAATTACGCTGATGATTATATCTTAACCCATCAAGGATTTCACTGCAGTGAACAGTCATACCTTAAAAATGCCTGTTCACTTCAGTGAAATCTCAGATAGGAAGACTAGTCTGCATTTCAGAGAAATTATAGCTTTCACAACTCTTCTTACCTCACTAATATACCTGCTAAAATATATAATGTTTCAGATAAAATTTTAGGTTTGTTATTTCAACATTTACTGTAGGGAAAAAGAGAAAGAGTTTGGTCAAATACTCTTCTACATTATATTTTCACATATAAATATATATAACAAGGCATAATGTGAATCTGACAATTCACTATACTAAAATTCTTACCGTTATGAATCAAAGACAACTCACACATACCTATATATATTACAATGTTAACATTCCTACATAGGAGGAGCTGATGCAGCTAATATGTTATTTGTCTAGTAGTTTGAAAAATCTTCAGACAAAATTGTGAAGTAATAGTAATTTTCACATGCAGATACAATGTAGTTGAGATTAAATGTAATCATCTCATTTCATTAAAAAGCAACACAAGGTACCAAAATGTTTAATTTACAAGTAAATTCCCTCAAATTGCATCCAATAAAAACAGTAAGAATGGCTCACAACCATGAACAGTTTGGAACCAAAAATATTAGGACAGGATTTAAATAACAGACTAAATAAATAAAAATATCACATAACAGAGTTACCAGATTGCTGCAAGTATATCACAAAAATTAGTTACCATACGTTTAAAGAAATGAGAATGTAACATTAAAATTTTGTAATTACGGACACTTACTGATTAGATATATTTCATACGATAATTTGAACCCTACAGTAGAACTCCAATTATCCAAACTCTGACTATCCAATTTGATGTAGATCCAAATTGCTTTTTTAACTCATCCTACGGAAGAATTGTTGGAAAGAGAGGATGGTGTAAGCATTTTAGAATTTGGGTAAATTCTAGTTTTCTTAGCTACAGAGCAGAAGGGAGGGAGTAAGCTTCCCAGTAAACATATAATTTTTCAGTTTGCAATTACAGGATATGGGAGAAATGTTTTATGCAGAAGCCGATACTGCAAGCTAACTCAATAAATAAGCCGATTTAGGAACAGTAAAGACACTCAACATACAATTTAAGCTCTAAATAAACATTTTATAATAGTAAATCACTTTTAAACTAACCTGGAATAGTGTTATCCAATATTATCCAATTTGTAAACAGTCGATTTTGGTTACATGATAATTTCATTGATTCTTAACACTTTGCCATACTGTAAAGTAATTTCATAATAGGAAGAATTTGAAAGAAAGCTAAATTCACTAAAATTCCGTAGTTTCAGAATGGGTAAATAAAGTAAATAAAATTTTAAACACTTCGTTAGATGCACTTACACTTCCAGCATTATTAATCATATGTTTTCGATAATTTCGCGAACGTAAAAGTAAATATCCTGGAAGAACATAAAATCTAGTACATTATATTAAAGTTTCAAAACATTCCATGCAGCAGAACAAATATTAAATCAATTTTAAAGTTATTTCATCGTAAACAAAAACGTGGTAATATTCAAAATTTATTTGCAATTAAACTAAACCACTTCCGTAAATTAAACAACTGTTAAAACACATAACTAAATTCAAAGAAAATTCAGATAACATCACTTTTTCGATATAAACAACACAAGAATAATTATTAAAAAGAAACAGGTTTTTACGATATGGCGTTTCGATAATTTTAAGCCAAATTTTTGACAAACTAATAACTTTGCTATTACACCACTGATCATAATAAAATTTACACCATTGAAATCAGGAGCAAATGTAGAACACAATGACACTAATTATATCAAAATAATTTGTAATCCAGCAGGGACGACTAAAAAGTTGAATAAATAAGATATAAATCGGGGATTTACCAACGGTTTTTCGGAAACTTATAACCATTGCACCAGCAAACTTAATTCATTTACAAGGAAACTAATTATTTTAGAATTTTTGCTAAATACATTTTATAAACCTTATGAGCCATGCTACACATGTTTAAATTTTGAACACAGTTTATAATCTCATCTTTTTAAACTAGTTTTTGGTAGGTGGTAGAACACACATAGCGGTGGCAGAGAGTATAAAGAAAGCAGCTCTGGCCGTCTGGCTGCCTTTCGATTTCGTCTTTTAGTCTTTATCCGGGAACATTGTGCGTAGCGGACCTTCACTAGTTTGTTTCATCGTAATGTAGTGTGTGCCAGTTAGACCAAGATGATTGCCGGAAACAGTTGAACCATGCTAGGAACACATGTCGGCCATGTCGATTGTTCTTACCAGTGGCTTGCGTTAGTAATGACTATGGACTTATAAATTTTCCAATGGGGTTAGGTCGGTGAATTCTTCCTCTTCACGACTTGTAGTTTTTGGAAACATTTAGTTCGATTGCCTACTCAACAGAAAATGCAATTTTTCAAAATTTGACATTGAAATACACTTCAAATTTTTCTTCAAGTGGAATTTTTACATGCTTTTGTAGTGAACAGTAACCTTTCGTCAGCTTTTGGTTCAAATAAGCTTTATGGTGGCCGATAAAATTTATAGTTGAAGCATCCAGGCAGACACATAATCATTTAAATTTATTAATGCAAATTTAGCAGAACTTTCTACAAGTCAACATTCAGTTAAGGTGACTAAACCTATACTCCACCCCGGTATACTGGTTTTAGCCCTTACAATGACCAGCTTAAAACAATCTTTTGAAGCCATATGTCACAAGCTTGTTGTAACCAATGAACCTGGCATTTATCAAAACCATGAAATGCCATTATAGAAGGCAACTTATAGGGAAATTTTTGGTGGAGGGCAAAGACAAAGAAGATATCTTTTGGTTATCCACAAAAAAATAAATTTGAAAGACTGCGCTTACATGGTGGCAGAAGCTTGGTTATGGCAGTCACATTAAGATGTTCGTGGAACAAGTTTAAAAGCATAACAAATGAAGACGAGAAGGGAAAAGGAGAAAAAAGGAAGAGAAGCTGAAGAGTTGGAAAGGGAAGAGACAGGAGAAGATGAGGATGACATGTCACTTGAGGAATTCAGAAACTTTCTTTTGAAAATTCCTGGATGTTCAGAAGTAGTGCTGAAGATATAGGAGAGTGGGTGGTGTATGATTCGTCAGACCCTGGTTATGAAATTCTACATGATAATGAACTTATTGAACATGTTAAAGAAGAATGTGTTGTGGAGGAAGATGACCATAATGTTGAAGTTGAAGCAGCCACAGGATCATTAGCTAGTCAGGCATTTGCTGACCTTGAAACTGCATTGAAGTGGATGCAGTGTCAGCCTGAGTGTGACCACATCCAACTTCTCACTTTCAAGCAGTTGTGTGACTTGGTTGCCCGAAAACGGTTGAATACAGTCAAATAGCTTATTTTGACTGAGATGTTGAGCAAGCTTTTATTTACAGTATGGTACGTACACACTACATTCATGTACAGCACTTGTAAGTACGCTTAATATGTAAAAGTGTTTCCTTTTCATTTAATTATTTAAAAGCTCTTTTTCTTTAAAAATAGTTTTTTCTCCAGTTTTCAACATACGTACAGCAATTAATTAAAATAGACCCTTTTTTGGAAAAATCCAATTATCAGAATTTTTGATTATCTACATTAATTATCCAAATTAATTTGGATAGTTGGAGTTCCACTGTATAACTTTTCTAGTTAGGTACGCTGTAGTTTCATGTATTTTAGAAGAAAAAAAAAACATGTAATCAAGAACATACCACTAACTTGAAAATCAGATTATATTCCACTGGATTCTTTGATAATAACTTGATAAATTCACAAAAATTTGTTTGAATTCTCCTTCATAAATCACAATTAAGCTGATGATTATATCTTAACCCATCAATGACTTCACCATAGTGGACATCAAGAGGATCTGGCCATGAAGAAGGAAAGACTGTTGTAGTGTAGTGGTTATGTTAACAGACTGTGGGTCTAATGGTCATGGGTTTGAATCTAACATGTCCCATAAAATTTTAATTTCTTAACTTTGTGTAAACTGTTCTGGAATGTTCTTGTTGTCACTAGTGTTAATGTTATAGACTGTTCTTCATTACTAGATAAGCGATACTCCCTTCCAGAGTATGTCTTTAGGGAGGCATTGAGCAATGTGGTGATGGCAGTGCTGTTGGATGGAAACAAGATAAACTACATTTGTTACATGGATGACACAGTCATTTTTGTAGACAGTCAGGAAAATAACTGTGGTGTCACAAAGCTGCCATGAATATGGACTTGATATTAATATAAATAAAACAAAATTAATGGTTATTGTCAAAAACAACAACTCCCAATACCATTTTATGATTAACCAGAAGACTACCGGTACTGAACTTTTATTAAGATAAACATATCTTGGCATCACAGTAAATAGACAATGGCATCAATCTGATGAAGTAAAGTAACATATCGATAAAGTGAGGACAACTTTAAATAAAATGAATAATCTTTTTAAAAGTCATAATTTATCAAAAACCACATAGATGAGACTCCCCCATTGGTATGTTTTATCTGTTCTCCTGTGTAGTGTTGAAACATGGACATTAACAGAAACTATCAGTGAAAGGATAGAAGCTTCTGAAATGTGGCTGTATCAACAATTGTTGAGAATATTGTCAATGCATAATAAATTAAATTCCCTAGGTATATCCTGTGATCTTGATAAGGCCTTTGACTGTGTTGATCATGAGATTCTCCTTGGCAAATTAGACCACTATGGAGTTAGTGGTAAACCAGGACTTTGGTTTAAATTATACTTGGAAAATAGAAAGCAATGTGAATCACTGAAAGATGCAAATTCAGGAGATGTTAGAAACTAAGAATGGGGTATCGTTAAATGTGGTATGCCTCAGAATTCAATTTTTGGCCTTCTGCAATTCTTAATCTATATAAATGATCTCCCACATATACTGGGTGGTAATGAATACATGGTGCTCTTTGCAGATGATACTAGCATATCATTGAAAGACCCATCACTACAAACCCTTGAAAACACAACAAATGATGCTATAAAGAAAATTAACAGGTAGTTTAATGCTAAAAAACTAATACTTAATATAGATAAGACACAGTTACTTCAATTTGTTACAAAAAATAACACTAAGGACAGCTATAATGTGATATCGGAAGGAAAAGCAATCAATGAAAGCAGTTTCACAAACGCCTGGGTGTATATATACAGGGTGTCCACAAATGAATATCGGGGTTTTAATGCTTTATAAGATTTATTACATTATCCTTACAGTTATAAATGATATGTCGAATGAAAGAGCAACTCAAACAGTTTTGTTCGTTGGCACTAGTGCGCATGTGCGTGAAATGTTTCCGCTGCGATCCGCTAGAATGCGGTAGTAGCAAAGATGGCGACTAGTGAAGAGAAAGCGTTTTGTGTTTTACAGTTTGCAAAGACTGAATCTGTAGTTACTGTGCAGCGTGCGTTCCGCATTAAGTTCGGGCATGATCCTCCAAGTGACAATAACATCCGTAGATGGTATCATCAGTTTGAAGATACAGGCTGCCTTTGTAAAGGGAAGAGCGCGGGACGACCAAGAGTTAGCGAAGAGACTGTTGAGCGAGTGAGAGAGTCGTTCACTCGTAGCCCAAAGAAATCTGTTCGGAAGGCTAGTCGCGAATTAGAAATTTCTAAGTTGACTGTTTGGAAAGTTTTAAGGAACCGCTTGCAACTACGTCCTTACCGTTTACAGTTGTTACAGGCTCTAAAGCCTGCAGACCATGGTTTACGTGCCAAATTCGCTAACGAAATGTTGTTACATGACGATGAAGATTTTCTACATCATGTTGTCTTCAGTGATGAATCGACCTTTCACCTCAGTGGACATGTTAACACTCATAATGTGCGGATCTGGGGCTCAGAAAATCCTCAAGAGATCGTACAAGTGCAACGAGACTCCCCTAAAATCAATGTTTTTTGTGCCGTATCCCGGCGGAAAGTTTACGGACCTTTCTTTTTTTATGAACCGACTGTAACTGGTACTTCTTACCTTGATACACTAGAGCAATGGCTCTTCCCTCAGTTGGAACAATATGAACCAGAGAACTTCATTTTCCAGCAAGATGGTGCGCCACCTCACAGGCATAACGAAGTATGCGGTTGGTTGAATGTAACATTACCCGACCGCTGGATTGGCCGCAAGGGGCCCAATCACAGAGCTTGCTATGCGTAGCCTCCACGTTCACCTGACCTAACGCCATGCGATTTCTACCTTTGGGGTTTCATCAAGGATCGTGTGTATGTGCCTCCGTTTCCAGCCGACCTCCTTGAATTACGACAGAGGATTGAAGCAGCTGTTGCAACAGTTACTGAAGACACACTGCTCAACGTTTGGGAAGAACTCGGCTACAGACTTGATGTGTGCCGCGTGACAAATGGTGCCCACATAGAACACTTGTAAGCAGGGCCGGCGCTAGGAATTTCGGGCCCGGGGTAAAATGGGCGACCTTTTTTTTAGCTCTACAAATTGGCCGGGTGACAATGGGCGGATCCTTGGCTCCATGGCCCGAGGGCCCCTACAGTCAGTGATCGGGGCCCCCCAACAGCCATCGGGCCCGGGTACTTTTGACCCGCTTAACCCCCCCCTAACGCCGGCCCTGCTTGTAAGCTTGTATATAAAACTGTTTGAGTTGCTCTTTCATTTGACATATCATTTATAACTGTAAGGATAATGTAATAAAACTTATAAAGCATTAAAACCCCGATATTCATTTGTGGACACCCTGTAGATAAAAATTTAAAATGGAAACAACATATTCAACAACTTCTTAAAAAACTGAATTCTGAAATATTTTCACTTAGCGTAATATCTAGAATAGCTAATATAGAAACCAGAAAGTTAGTATAGTTTGCATATTTTCACCCCCCGCTTACTTATGGCATCTCATGCTGGGGAAACTCTTCACAAGTACACAGGGTATTTAAATTACAAAAGTGTGCTGTAAGAACTATTTGTGGAGCAATTCCTTGGAAGTCATGCAGAAATCTATTTAAAAACCTAGGTGTACTAACAATGCCAGCACAGTATGTATACTCCGTACTATTATTTGTAGTGGAAAATCCTGAACACTTCAATCTTAAAGCTGACATACATAGTCATAATACTAGGAAAAAATATAATATTCACAGGCATTACAAATCACTATCAATTGTACAGAAAGGGATAACATTTACTGGGGCTTCCTTATTCAATGTCTTACCAACAGAAATTAAATGTTATCTACAAAAACCCAACTGAAAGAGTTTCTGCTTCAGAACCCATTTTACTCTGTGAAAGAATTTTCTTCTTGGAATTTGGTAACTAAGAATGATTGATAAAATAGTATATATGGTGTATAGAAGGGAACGGTGACGAAGTTGTCCACAATTACTAAAATTATATATGGTTTTTCTTTCTATTGAAACTTTGACAAATGAAGTAATTACACTGTTTACAAAATTCACTCATATGTAGTAACTAACATGGGACAGTGTAAAGTACCTTTTTGTTCACCAAAAGCACTCCCACTAGCTACCCACAGCAGTAAATTATTCTATAGATCGATCGTAAAGTTGCCGATGTTGGACTTTCAACTTTAAGGAATTTTCTTGTAATCATTCCCACAGGGACAATTCACCATAAAAATAATTTTAAATTGTATTTATCATATCGGGAAACGTTTAGTATAAGAGATATTCCCATTTGGTCGTGTTTTGAAACACGCAATCATAAAAGTAGAAAATCTAATATTCGAAATATCTTTAAATTGAGTAAAGCTACAGCTGAACTTTTATCACCAGCTATAGTCAGCACTGTCCCTGATATTTTGGCAGTAGAATTAAGTAATTTGGTATACAATACAATACAATACAATCATTTTCCATTGATCCCAATATAAGAGACTTGCTCTGTGGGATGTGGAAGTTGTTAATTTAGTAAAGTCTAATTAGCGAGTCTAATTAAGAGAAAATAATAAGCATTTTTTTTATTAAAAGAGATATTAATTTAAAAATTACATCAGTAGATAGTCCTAATTGAGACGATTTCGTACATATATTGGTCTCCATAAAAAGTTTTAATATTTGTGTGGTAATCAAGTTTTTGAAAATAGATTATTGCTAATTGTCGGGTGGAAGTTCGGGAAAATCCGCAAAGTCCGCGAAGATTGGTCACGTGATGAATTCAGTTTTAAGACGATAGAAACCTTTTGGAATGGTAAATTAAATTAAAATAGATAGAACAGGATGATAGAAAGTTCCTGTAAAAATCTCAAATTAAACTATCGTATGCTTTTGAAGATATTAATTAAAGAAAGATTTGCCAAGGCCATAGGCGCGCGCAGGACTATAATAGTTCGTGCGGTAAGCACACGTTGTCTCATTCTTACGCCGGAAAGTGATCGCGCAACTTCGCGCTAGTTAGCGGCGCAGATTGTGGTAGCGGTTTAGGCAAGTTCTAACATGCCGTAGTACTCACTAATGTTAGGGGGACTTTGTGAGTTTTTGTCTTCTCGTAGAATTGTACTTAATCTGAAATCTTCAAAGAAACTGTTGTCCGATGCTTTATTCAATATTCTGGTACCGACAATGTACGAGTGAACTATTATCAAGAATATAAGTACTGTGTTATCTTCAAACTGTGTTAAATGATTTTATCTTGTTTACCCTCCGCATTTGGGGTTTATTAATGCGAATCAAAGGTATTAGAAGGCTATACATGGTCACGAACTTAATTGTTCATAGTTCAGGTGAAGGTGTTGCAACCCTCATGAACATTTTGGCCTGACATGGCGACTAGTTTTCCGATTTATTTCTACAAGAAATAAGTGCATTCTACGAGAAACATTGTAATTCATAACCGCTACAACTATAAATCCTGGACTTCAACAATTGTGATCTACAAGTGTGAGCGTGGCGACTATCTTCGTTTGCACCAGTCTACCGATGGTCTTTGACTGTGGCTGCGGAGAGTTCGTCTGCTGTCTTTGACATTTGCTGTCTCCGTTTCGTCTGCTGTGTGGCGCCGCGACGCTGCGACTTTGCAACGACGCTGATGGTCCATCTACGGAACATCCGAGGCGACGCTGGTTGCTGATTGCAAGTCTACTTCGCTACAACTTCACACCACGTCTCTACACATCGCTACGCTTCGGCAGAGTTCAACAGTAGATCTTCTAGTTACAAAAACAGATAAGTGATTTATCATTTCAGACTTTCGTCTGAATTTTTTTTTGTGTAACCGAGTGTGCTTCGGCGTTGTAATTTTTTGTGCTTTTCTATATGTGCTTATGCTATAACTGAATTCTGAAATTGTATTGTGTACCCTTTAAGGTTACAATTTCACTTCACGTAAACATTACGGCTATATTAGCTCCCATGGTTACCAACACGACGGTAACTTATTCGGCTAAAACTAATAATCATTTCATGTAAACAAGTTTGTTCGTGGTATTGCCTATTTATTTTTGCAGTACACTATTTCAGCGTGCTTGAAAGGTTATTTCATTTAACGGTTTACTAAATCTCATTTAGATCTTATTTATATACTTGTTAAATATGGATCTGAAAGACAGTGTTACACACACTGTTTCACAGCCGACACAAACTGAGGGCAATGACCAACCAATCCGGCCGTTTCATGGTATGCTCACTAGATCACGATCTACAAGTGTTAATTCAACTTCTGATCCCGGTATCAGTACCGATACGCTTCCTGCAATGGATTCTGCTCATTATATTGACGAATGTTCAAATGAACAATGTCAGGCAATTGAACTTACACCACTGACTAGGGAAAGTGCATTTCGAGTTGATAATATACAGTCACCTGATTTTCAAAATAATACCTCACTACTAGTTGTTCAAGTTATTGACCCTAATGATAATAACCCTCAACTTACTGGTCCAGATGGCAAAGCTGTCCACTCTGATGATACTAGTCAACTAGTAGTATCAGCTGTTCCCACTATTACATCTAATATTTCTAATCTCCAACCTATTGTAGCTAGTGAGAATACTGGGGGAAATTATCCTGCTGAACAGCCACCTCAAGTAATCTTACCCCAGGCTAGTAACTCCTCTAACAATCAACATGATGATTGCAGTATGGTTTCCTCTGATTCTGGTAGTGATTTTCATGGGTTTTCAGTTGGTGGGACCCAGCAGACTGAGATAACTGAAAATTCCCAAGAGGCCACTGAACAACAACCTGTTGACATGCCCTTAAAAATGCCTTACATCAGGAAATACAGGGAATTCATGATAAATTTGATAATCAGAAACTGGATTTTCAGGGACAAAATCAAAAGTTAGATGCTACAATTAACTCTGAATTTGATACTCAGAAACAGGAAATACAAGGAATTAATAATAAATTAACAGCTTTTAATCAGGATGTGCAAGTAGGCCTACTTAATAATAATTTTCAACATATGAATGAGAAGTTTAAAGCCTTAGAAACTAGATTTGAACAGCAGGACCAAAAGTTAGATGCAAATTTCAAGCTCAAAAAACTGAGTTAACCCAGAAATTAAAAAATGATTTGATTAACTCTTTAAAGGTGACTTAGCTACCACTTTAAACAATTCTTATATAGCACTACGGGATACAATGACAAAACAAATTGTAAGTCAAACACAGGATTTGGAAAAAGAAATCCTTAATGTCCAATGGACGTTACACTCTGTCAGTACTGATTTGAATGCTAACTTTGTTGACTTAGATGAAAAATTCAATCAAGCTAATGATAAATGTGACAAGAATAAACAAGAAATGGTGAACCAACTTGCTAGTCATAAACACCATATCACACAACAACTTCAGGATCACACTACACAAGTAAATTCCCAACTTTCAGAGATAAATACTCAATTGCAACATGCCACTAATACTTGTGAAAGAAATTCTCAGATTTTACCGTTGAGGTTCTTACTACATTAGAGAAGGACAGTAAACAGGTAGATAGTAAAATTGATAATATTTCTAAAACTGTGATACAACTTGATACTAGAACTCAAGAGATAAATCATAATTTTGCTACCATTCATACTCAAGTGCAGCAATTAACTGATACTACTCATACTTGTGTCCAACAAATTGCTGGGCTCCAACAGTCTACTGTTAGGACAGAGGACACAGTTGATGTTTTAATACAAGAGGTATCCACTAATAAACAAACTTGTACATCATTAAGTGATAAAATACATTCAGTGAAGCAAACAACCACAGATCATTCCCAACAAATCTCTAGGTTGACCTCTGAGGTAGGAAAAGTGCAAATTGATATTCAAGAATGTAACAATAAAGTTGATCAGTTAGCTAGGCAAGGTATACCAACAGCTGATATTAGAGTTACCGATCTTCTTATGTTAGGACACAATAGAATTGAGGTTAAACCATTTGTAGAGCATGGCCCTGTCCACCCTGTTACTTTTATCCAGATTTTGAGACTTATCGCAACTTCCAATTACTATCTGACAGGGAGAAGATAGAATTAGTTTTTAAACATTTACAAGAGGCAACAGTAATATGGGGGACCCGCCATAAAGATTCTGGCGATACTTTTGCTCAATTTAGAAAGTGTTATTTGGATCGTTGTTGGTCTTCTAGTATACAGTATTGTATCAGAGTATTTGTAACGGATCGTCTTATAACCCACAAGGACCAATGACAATGGCTGACTTCTTCTTGCATGAAGTTGCCAAAGCTAGTCATTTCACTATACCTATGCCTGAGGAGGAGTTAGTTACACACATTCTGGCAAGACTGCCGGAGGATATTCAGAAATCATTCACTTCCTCCAGAGTTAAAACTATTGATGAAGCAGAACAAATCCTAACAGACCTAGATATGCAACACGCAAATCATAGGGCCCATTACTCACACTACCGTAGGCCTTACCAGAATAATAATAATAACAACAACAACAGAAATAACTTTTCACGTCAACCACCAAGTAATGTTTTTAAAAAAAAAAACGCCTTCCAGGGAAAATCAAAGCATGGACCAATCTCGCAATTTTTCTAGGAATAATCAACAAGATACGGTAGAAGCACAGGTGTATACCAACCAATCCCATGAGAATAGTTATGGTTATTCGTCACGAGGGGGTCCCAATATTAGAGGTCATGGTAGAGGAGGCGCTGGACAGAGCGGTTGTAGATCACCTCCGCAACAGGTTGCCGATTCAAAACATACAAGTCAATCATTTGATATAATTTCAGATTCTGATACTGAACTAAGACATTCAAAAAATTAGAGGTGGCCGATGTCATGATCCACACGGAGGCACCACCTTTCTTAGGACCGAAGCAGTTACCACAAATTAGTACCATTTTCTGCAGTAATCCTAGAGATGATCTATTAGAGGAAGACCCTATTCCAGATGATAATTTGGTTCAGGTACCAATTATCCCTGCCTCTCTTAATGGTCTTAATGTTGAAATCTTACTTGATATGGGCGCTGAACTCTCATGTATCTCAGAAGACCTTTACAACACATTAAATGCTATTCAATCCTTTGTTTACTATGATGTACCGCACATGTCTGCATTACTGCTATGGGACGTAAGAGTAAAACTATTAAAATTCAAGCTCTTTTGGAGGGAAAGATTAAAGACACTCCGTTTGAATTACTTGTATACGTCGTCCCTGACCTCCAACCATCATGTATTTTTGGTATTGATTGGCTTTGTAGTACACAAGCAGTTTTGGATTGCGCAAACAATACCTTAACCTTTACTTTAGGTAAACAACGATTATCAATTCTATTAAAGCAAGGATGGAAACCAACTAATTTCCCTTCGGTTAAGTTTTTATTTAAGAATACAATAATTAATTTGGGGAGAGAGTCCCTTTATCACAAAAAATTAGTACATTTCTAGGTTAATAAACTACAATTACAGCAAGATGATGATATCTTAACCAAGATTGTTCAAAATGTACAACGGCAACACCAGCCACAATTACTATCTCTTATTCAAGAATTTTCAGATGTTTTTAGTGACCAGCCAGGGTTGATCAAAAACTATCGGTGTCACTTTAAAGTTTCATGCACTCAACCTTTTTATGTGAAGCCTTACCCTATTCCAATTGCCAAACGCAAAATGGTGGATGATGAAATTAATCGTATATTAGAATGGGGTATTATAGAGAGATCAAATAGTCCCTTTAATAACCCTTTGGTAGTTGTAATTAAATCTGACCAGACGGTACGTTTAGTTTTGGATACTCATACCTTAAATATTTGCAAGCAGAGAGGGACCAATCATTGCCTATTGATGAGATATTACACAATTTTCACGGAAAGAAGTTCCTCACTTCTCTTGACCTTACCTCTTCCTATTGGCAAGTACCAATTGTCCCTGAGTCTAGGCATTACACAGCATTCTTGTACCAGGGACGTTATTACCATTTTCGTGTATTACCATTTGGCCTTAATAATGCGGTTGCCAATTTTATTCGGGCCCTAGATCTAGTCCTAGGTCCACAATTGCTTCAGAAAGTACACGTATATGTCGATGACATTTTAATTGCCAGTGAGACAATAGAAGAGCATTGGCACACTTTACAAGAAGTTCTACTTGCTTTACGAAATGGGGGTATGACTGTTAAACATAAGAAATGTATATTTTTGACATCTAGAATTGAATTCTTGGGTCATGTTATTACGCCGCAGGGTATTACAGCTTCTCCTGATAAGTTGGCTGCTATTAAGAATTTTCCTAGGCTCCAAAACAAAACCCAATTAAAAAGCTTTTTAGGCCTCTGTGGTTACTATAGAAAGTTTATTCCCACACAGATTTTGAATAGCCCTCATTTCCAACATTTAAGAAGACAGAATACACCCTGAAGTGAACCCCAGAATGTGAAAGTGATTTTTTAAAAACAAAGGAAGCCTCACTTTCAAATATTGTTCATTATTCTCCTGACTGGAGCCTCCCTATTTGCATTGTATCAGATTCTTCGGATTATGGCCTCGGAGTCGAACTTTTTCAAGAGGTAATAATGGAAGAGGGTTTACAAAAACGTACTATTGCATATGCTAGTAAGTTACTAAATAAAGCAGAACGAAATTACTCTATCACCCAGAAAGAAGCCCTATCAATAGTCTGGACCTTTCAAAGATTTAGATACCTTTTACTTGGAAGGAAAATAATCATTTATACAGACCATAAGGCCCTTTCTTTTCTTCAAAAATGTAAGTTACTCCATGGCAGATTGACACGTTGGACTTTACTTTTACAGGAATTTGATTATGAAATTAAATATATCCCTGGGGAGGAAAATATAGTAGCTGATGCTCTTTCCAGATTACCTGAAGGCCTGGACCATATAACAGATAGCAAAATAGGTCAAGTACAACCCAATTTTTTATACTTAAAAGGGGTTCCTTTTGAAGATGACATTACTAATGCTTTACAACATATGCAACAACAACAAACCTTAGATCCAGCTCTACAATTAGTTAAGACACAATTAAAACAAGCTAATAAGGCCCATAAGTTGCATACCTTTTATTGTATGAAGAATGGAGTACTCTTTCAACGCTCGAGTCCTACAACGGATGAATGGAAATTGTGTATTCCTGAGCACTTAGTGGATAAATTAATTAATTACCAACATTTTAGCCATGGTCATTGTGGGCCTCAGAAGTGCTTTCAATTATTAAACCAGTATATTTACTATCCGAATTTGTTAAAACATATCAACAGACTAGTACAATCATGTAAGATCTGCCAAGTAAATAAAGTAAATACAGTCAACCCTTACAATTGTTAGCTCTTGACATTTTTGGTCCTCTACCAAAGTCACAGGGAGGCGTTGTCCATATTTGTGTCATTATGGATATTTTCTCTAAATTTTTAAAACTATACCCTAATAAAAGAGCCACTACCGCAGTGATTTTTAGAAAAATGGTACAAAATTATATACCCCTGGTGGGACACCCACAAGCTATTTTGACGGATAATGCCCCGCAGTTTTCTAGTGCTAAATGGGCTGATAATTTATCAACTGCTAATATTCAAGCTGTGAAACAGCATACTATCACCCTCAAAGTAACCCTGTAGAACGTGTCATGCGCAAACTAGGTAGATGGTTTCACACATATTGTGCAAAAAATCATAAGAGTTGGGCATTACAAGTTCCTTATATTGAAGATGTCTTAAATTCACTCCTACACTCTTCTACTTCACTATCTCCATTTGAGATTTTGTTTGGCAAAAGGCCTCCACACCTAGTAACAGATTTAATTGAGTTCCCAGAAACTTCTAACTTCTCGTATGAGAAAATATTAAGTAGGGCTTTGGAACAGTTACAACGGAAGGCAGCTGAGAGGAAAAATAGACATGACAGAACCATTAAACATACATCATATAAAGTGGGTGATCTAGTTTTAGTGCATAAGCACCAAAAGTCCTCCGCTGTGAATGAAGAAATTAAAAAGTTTTTCCCACTATTTGAGGGACCTTTTAAAATTACTCAGATCACACATGTTAATAATTACACTTTAGTTTATCCTGACTCTAATATATTTAAGGGGTGCTACCATGTATCTGCTTTGAAGACTTTTCACCCTCTTACAGAGAACACATTCAATGGCGTTGCTTAACATGATCCCCTCAGGGACACGCAACTAGCGTGCGTGGAGTGGCGTCCACGAGGTCCCTAGCTGTGACTGTCTTTACTTCCTTTCTTTCCGGGACAGTCTCCTCCTTTCCTTTCTTTCCCATCCTTTCACCCCTCATTTTTCCCTTTTTTTTGAGTTAAGTATCCAGGCCACAACTCCAAATTGTACTCTTTTTACCAATTCTAGCATGAGCATCAAACTGGCTGCGACCCACTAACTGTGACCTAAGTACTTGCAAGAACTACTTCTTTGGGCTGTTAAAAATAAACAATTGGATGTATTTCCTCCAGCAAAACCTAAGCAGCAATTATTTTTTTTTTTTGGGGGGGGGGGGGATTTATAAATTAATTATTTTCATGTACTTAATACTCCTTTTCTTAGTTTAGGGAGTTAAATAATACCACCCCTGTGAAAGTTTGCTATTTTATGTTATTTATACCTTTACTATGTATTTATATTTTTCTCTCTTCTTTCCTTTTGTTTTTCCTTTTTTTATTATTCTGTTTTATGACCCTCTGACATGACCAAAACATATGGGCCATCACGCAATTTTCAATCATGTGAACAATGTTTAAAAACAAACTTTAATTATTTTTATTTTGATATTTATTCATCGAGTATACTTTACATGGTAAAAACATAATGTTTCTCTATTGAGAAAGGATAAAATAATAAAAACTATTTGGGGAGTTAATATTTACTATACTAGGTAGAAACCAGATAGCGATTATCCTTTGTTTTCTATGATATTACCCCATTGCATTAATATAGGAAGCGGTAACAGGTGATTATTTTTGTGTACATAACCTATAAGATCGTATGAAATATTCTTTGTAATGGTTTCTTATTTTCCAGCAAAGTTCTGGTTTAATTATTATTTATATTGCATAATGACTGTTGGAGTACAGTAATTTCGGAGATACACATGATGATACGATGGATAACTATTATTCTATTTTGCGTACACTGTACAATTTTTTTTAATACACATCACCAACATTCTGATGTAGGATTTTTGAAAAAGCTAAGATCAATATGTTACTTCTGTCAAATTACAATGTCTTATTAAGAGAGGTCATAAATAATAAAGAAATGTTTTTATGGCTATATTTCATTATGCCTTAATGACATTTAAATTCATTTCCTTCATATAAAACATGGATTCCATAATTATCCCAATATTTGTTACAATACTCAGGCTAGAAAAAGCTTTATCCCTAGAACTAACGTGATAATACACCCATCTTTGACAATTAAACCATGATGGTCATTCGATGAATCATGCCTATAAGTGACTTCCCTAAAGATGACTTTGGATTTATTTCCTATAACCTGTTGTAAAATATGAGGTCTCTCTTCTAAACTTATTATGGGGATAACTCCTTACCATTGATACACAACCAGGATACCAGGATATACCTATTTTTGTATTAAACATGACATTATACCAATTGGGAATCTTACGGTACATTTTAACACCAGTATACTGGTGAACTCAACTAGCGTTGTGATACTTAACGAGAGATATTTTGTAAAATTTTGTGCATCAGTTATACTGATGAAGTGAAACTACGTTTCAAACATACCCTACAGTGTCAGTAGTGTGACTTCATTGCCCATTTATTTGTGACTTATCTATATAGAGATGTTCCCCAAAACGTACTTATTATAATTATGGGTGATATATATATATATTCAATTTTTGTTTAGTTCCTAAAGCCAGTCGGTGTTTATGTTCAAGAGACGTTCACCACAATGCCTTGAGCATAACCCAGTGTTACCTTTAAGTGCTTAGTGTATTACCTATCAGTGTTCTGCTTTAATGCTTGGTTGATCCTTTGTAAGAGACATTCACCAACATGCTCTCACGATATTAAGATCAACTCTTTCAGTCTTCGGATACTGTGAAAATTTGGTTAGAGATAGGATGTGTTAGGGGTGTAAGGGTTTGGGAGAGACTATACTAGTCTTTTCCAACCAAATGTCAACCTCTCCTTCACGTCGTGCACCCTGTTTGCACGGACGAGGCTCTGGCGACTGAAAGATTCCCGGTATAAGGAGTCACCCACTGCTTGCCAACGGTCTCCGAAAGGAGGGCGGAAGAGCGGGGAGCGGTTCAGGGCGCCCTCTTGCCCTTGGGGTTGGAAACGGCCCCTAAAGGCGGATGAATCAGAAATGATCAACGGCATGGGGATGCAGAAGGCAACGGGAAACCACTGCATTAAAGACCCTAAGGGTATCCCGAGGACATGTAATCCTCTCAAATTACATATATCATGATGGCTTCTTCCTGGGCAAAATATTCCGGAGGTAAAATAGTCCCCCAATCGGATCTCCGGGTGGGGACTGCTAAGAGAGGAGTCATCAGAATGGATAGAAACATTCTACGAGTCGGAGCGTGGAATGTTAGAAGTCTGAATAGGGCAGGTAGGTTAGAAAACTTAAAAAGGGAGATGGGACAACTTAAGTTAGATGTTGTTGGGATTAGTGAGATTAAATGGAAGGATGCACAGGATTTCTGGTCTGGGGAACACAGGATAATTAGCACACAAGCTGTCAATGGAGTCACTGGTGTAGGATTTGTAATGAACAAGAAAGTAGGGAAACGGGTGAGTTATTATGAACAGTTTAGTGACAGGATTATTTTGATGAGGTTAGAAACTAAGCCCGTCCCAACCACATTAGTACAAGTATATATGCCAACGTCACAGGAAGATGACGAAGAAATAAAAAAAAATATACAGTGAAATTCAAGAATTAATCCAATATGTGAAAGGGGAGGAAAATCTAATAATCATGGGTGATCGGAATGCAATAGTGGGAGAAGGAAAAGAGGGGAATACTGTAGGAAGTTTTGGTCTAGGAGAAAGAAATGAGCGAGGAAGCAGGTTGCTAGAATTTTGTGAAAGATATAAGCTAGTTGTGGCAAACACACTGTTTAAGAACCATGCAAGAAGAATATACACCTGGAAACGTCCTTGGGGTACAGCCAGATATCAGCTAGATTATATCATGGTCAAACAGAGATTCAGGAATCAAGTTCTAGACTGTAAAGCGCACCTAGGAGCAGACATAGACTGGGACCATAATTTGATAGTAATGATGTGCAGGCTGAAATTCAAGCGAATAAGGAAGCAGCATAAGCAGAACAGACTGGAAGTGAATAAACTGAAACAATCTAGCCCAAGAGAAAAATTTGCAGAAATGGTAGACTTAGGTCTAAGAAGTAACTGTGAAAGGAGCTCAACCGAGGACGAATGTAATGCATTAAAGACCGAAATAATGAAAGCTGGCAAAGAAACATTAGGTTTTAGGGAACAAGCTGCCCGAAAACCTTGGATCACAGAAGAAATTTTGGAGCTGATGGATCAGAGGAGAAGGTACAAAAATGCTTACGATGAAGCCGGAAGAGAAACAGTACAGGCAATTTAGAAATCAAATAAATAGGAAATGCAAAATTGCAAAAGAAAAATGGCTACAAGCAAAGTGTGAAGAAGTAGAAAAGGAAATGGTTGTAGGAAAATCATGAGAGACATGCATCAGTTAAGAAGGGTGTGAGACAAGGTAGTAGTCTATCCCCGTTAATATTCAACTTGTATGTAGAAGAAGCAATGAACAAGGTCAAAGAAAAATTTCCATGTGGCATAAGTTTTCAGGGAGAAAAAATCAGTATGCTACGATTTGCTGATGACATTGTCTTGTTACCAGAGAGGGCTGAGGATATTGAGAAGTTATTGAATGGCATGAACAAAATACTGAAGGAAGTTTTTGGACTGAATATAAATCAAAGTAAGACAAAAGTGCTGAAATGTAGCAGAAATGATACCAATCACAGCAGATTAAATATAAAAATTGAATCGGATACAATAGGAGAAGTAAGTGAGTTCTGTTACTTGGGAAGCAAAATTACAACCGATGGCCGAAGCAGGAATGATGTTAAAAGCAGAATAGCACTAGCAAAAAGAGCCTTCATGAAAAAGAGAAACCTTTTAGTTTCAAATATTGATCTAGGAATTAGAAAGAACTTTTTAAAACTCTATGTGTGGAGCACAGCACTTTACGGTAGTGAAACATGGACTTTAGGAATACCGGAAAGAAAGAAACTTGAAGCATTTGAAATGTGGTGCTACAGAAGAATGCTGAAAATTATGTGGATGGACAAAGTAAGAAATTAACGAGTTTTGGAAATGATGGGTGAGAAAAGAAGTGTATGGAAGAAGCTTACAGGAAGAAGAGACAGGCTGGTAGGTCATATTTTGAGACATGCTGGATTGGTTAATTTGTTAGTGGAGGGAACAGTCGAAGGTAAGAACTGTAGAGGTAGACAGAGATTAGAATATATTAATCAGATAATTGAGGACGTGGGTTGTAAGGGGTATGTAGAAATGAAGAGGTTAGCACAGGATAGGAAAGGATGGAGGATTGCATCAAACCAGTCTAAAGACTGACGACTGCAAAAAAAAAAAAAAAGGATGTGTTAACTGCTCAGCTAGAGACATTCACCAACATGATCTAGTGAAGCCCTTATGTATTTACTTGAGTGTACTTATTTGATTTTTATTTATAAGTTTATAATTATATATGCTTTGTAATAATTATTTCTTGGTACTTTAAACTTTGATGATCTTACTATATGCCTAAAGTTTTTCTTATTTTCTTTGTAACTACTTGCTATCAGTATGGCATGTGTAACTTACATAAAACTTTTCTTTGTAACTTTCTCATATGATTTTTGTAAATAATATTCATTTTTGTAATCTTTTGAGTCAAGCTAACTTGAAATGGCTTAATCAATTACTTTATTTTTATGAATCTTTTTGTAACCATGTATTTTTCTTTTTTTTTCCTTTTGTGTATGTTACGTTAAGGTTTGACTGTTAAGAACAGGTACTAAAATAAATTTTTGTTTGACAGCTTGCTGCCTGCAGCTTCCACTGACGACCTGCTGTGCCAGGAGTCAGGGAATGAACCTTTCGCTCTGCAGCCAAGCCCACTGGAGCATTGCTTTGTATTCTTTTCAGCTCCAAGCAAGTGTCGAACCATGACGGGACTTAGTGAAACCACCAAATTGGGTGGAATTTTTGTGTGCTAAAGTCCCTAATTTTCTTGATTTTCTGATAACAAAGACACTCTTAAGATGTGCAAGCATTTGGATATTTGCAAACAACAATGTAAACATTAATATTTGTGATTTTTTGTATGAATTTTACATGATGACAAGTTATATTTTGAATTTACATGCTAAAACATGCTATATTTTAAGCTCCAATGTAATGTTTTGTAAATGGTTAGGGACGGTACCAGATGTTAGGAAATTTTTATGTGTTTGTAATTTCTGAAATTATCAATTTTTAAGTAATTTTCAATTTTATCAAATAACTTTCAGTTTTCAAACAATATTCAATTTTTCAAATAATATTCAATTTTAAAGTAATTTTCAATTTTTCTGATGCTATGAGTGAGAAACGTGCATTTTGCTTTGTATAAAAAGAGTGTGCGAGAGGAGAAGACAAACTCTCATTTGCTGCTTGCAGAAATTAGTGTAACTCTGGGAGGGCATGTAAAGTACCTTTTTGTTCACCAAAAGCACTCCCACTAGTTACCCACAGCAGTAAATTATTCTATAAATCGATCGTAAAGTGTCCGATGTTGAACTTGGAAATTTCAAGAAGAATAGTTTTCAACTTTAAGGAATTTTATTGTAATCTTTCCCACAGGGACAATTCACCATAAAAATAATTTTAAAGTGTATTTATCATATCGGGAAACGTTTAGTTTAAGAGATATTCCCGTTTGTTCATGTTTTGAAACATGCGATCATAAAAGTAGAAATTCTAAGATTCGAAATATCCTTGAATTAAGTAAAGCTACAGCCGACCTTTTATCACCAGCTATAGTTAGCACTGTCCCTCATATTTTGGCAGTAGCATTAAGTAATTTGGTAAAGTCTAATTAGCAAGTCTAATTAAGAGAAAATAATAAGCTTTTTTATTAAAAGAGATATTAATTTAAAAGTTACATCAGTAGATAGCCCTAATTGAGATGATTTCGTACATATTTTGGTCTCCATAAAAAGTTTTAATATTTGTGTGGTAATCAAGTTTTTGAAAATAGATTATTGCTAATTGTCGGGTGGAAGTTCGGGAAAATCCGCAAAGTCCGCGGAGATTGGTCACATGATGAATTCAGTTTTAAGATGATGGAAACCTTTTGGAATGGTAAATTAAATTAAAATAGATAGAACAGGATGATAGAAAGTTCCTGTAAAAATCTCAAATTAAACTATCGTATACTTATGAAGATATTAATTAAAGAAAGATTTGCCAAAGTCATAGGCGCGCGCAGGGCTATAATAGTTCGTGCAGTAAGCACACGTTGTCTCATTCTTACGCCGGAAAGTGATCGTGCAACTTCGCGCTAGTTAGCGGCGCAGATTATGGTAGCGGTTTAGGCAAGTTCTAACATGCTGTTGTACTCACTAATGTTAGGGGGACTTTGTGAGTTTTTGTCTTCTCGTAGAATTGTACTTAATTTGAAATCTTCAAAGGAACTGTTGTCCGATGCCTTATTCAATATTCTGGTACCGACAATGTACGAGTGAACTATTATCAAGAATATAAGTACTGTGTTATCTTCAAACTGTGTTAAATGATTTTATCTTGTTTACCCCTCGCATTTGGGGTTTATTAATACGAATGCATGGCGACCAGGTTAATTAATATCATAGGTATCATGGTCACGAACTTAATTGTTCATAGTTCAGGTGAAGGTGTTGCAACCCCCATGAATATTTTGGCCTGACAACAGCATGCACTCAAAAACTGCTGTGAAAAACTATCATACTAACAGGTTTTTCAGTAATTGACTGCTTATGAGTTGTTGGTAATATAATTGATATTGTTAATAAGTGTGTGTACTGTTCCACATAAATAGTAACTAACATGATATAATATGTTTTAGTATATTACAGTGAAACTTATTATAGTAACTGGTTGGTAAGAAAATAATTGGTTATTAGATGCTGGTGACCAGTGTATACGCTGTTCCACATAATATATAGTAATTAACTCGGGATTGTATTTGTAGATTACAGTGTTTATAGATTATACTAATGGGTTGTAGCTAACTTGTTACCAGTTGCTGGTAATGTAATTGACATTATTAATAAGTGTATGTACTGTTCCACATCCCCCAGATTGTTCTCACATGGGATGGAGGTGAACATTTCTATCTTTCTATCTATCTACTATAAACAGACCACACCACTAATGCTGAAGTTCTCCGTAAAATGAAAAGATTTTGGAAATATTGACTACCATAAATTCATAGAAAGTGCAGAACCTTGGCCACATCATTAGGAACAATAGCCAATACCAACTCCTGCAGTCTGTTCTTCATGGAAAAATACCAGGAAAGAGAAGTGCTGGTAGAAGAAGAACTTCTTGGCTAAAAAATCTAAGTACATGGATGTTCAAAACAACTATGGAGCTAATCTGAGCATCAGCCAGGAGAAACAAGACAATCAGCATGGTTGATAATATCTGGAATGGACAGGGACCAGAAGAAGAAGAATATCTCAAGAATAGAGTACTATATTTTGGAAAACAAATGTGATCCTGACATTAAAATTTGGCTACTATAGACACTTACTACTGAATGGATAAACTACATATCATAATTTGAAACATATAATATTTATATTCAGGTATGCTGTAGTTTCATGTATTTTACAAAAACACATGTAATCAAAAATTATCTCTAAGTTTAAAGTGAAAAGTGTTTCATTTGATTCTTTGACTATAACTTGATAAGTTATAGAAAATTTGCTTAAAATCACCAACATAAATCACAGTGAAGTTGATGATTACATCTTAACCCAGCAAATAATTTATTTCAATGAATGAACATACCTTTAAAATGCCTGCTCATTTGAATGAATTCCCTGACAGGAAGTCCACTCCACATTCAGAGAAATAATAGCTTTTCCAAGAGCTACCACTCTCTTCTTCTGAACTTCTCCTTTCCTCACCGACATACCTGCTAAAATATATCATGATTCAGCTAAAATTTCAGGTTTATTATTAATACATTTGTTGTATGGAAAGAGAAGAAGAGTTCTATTAAATACTCTTCACACCTTATACTTTTCACATATAAATACTGGTAACAAATGAATCTGATAGTTTTGATGGACACTATGGACGTTTTGATGAATGGAGGAATTCACAGCATATAAACTACATAAAATTTTCTTGGGCCCACACATTAATTTGATACAACATATCAAAGTCACTCTCTCAATCCCTCTTCTAGCTGGAATATAATGTTGGAGAGTGGATATGAAACGTAACATTAAACTAATGTACTCCACCATATGGGAGGCCTGATATCATTAAATATTGCATTCAGTTTCCCAGGAGTTGTGCGGTAAACAAAACATGCAAACAAGACTTGCAGTTTTCTTTAGTTTTACTGTCAGAGTAGTTAACTTTACATTCTATTTGTAAGTAGGTACTTATGTTTGCACCAAACATAATGACAGGAGAACTCATGTTATATTTCTCATTCAAAATTGCCTTCTATACATAACAGCTCAGAAAATATTTAAGTTATTGAATGATTTATGGATTCCTGGTTAAGGAATTATTTTTATGTGCTAATGACATGAATAATCTTAATTATATTATGTCAGGAATCTGAATTTTGGGTTTGAATGTATTAAGTATAAATTGGTTAACCACATTTCATTAAAATATTTGAATATATCTGGTCTACTTCACAACCTATTCTTACCCTACTAGCATATCTGCTTGACATATTACCAATTAAAGGGCCCACCTAGTTTCATTATTATTATTCTTTGGGTTAGTTATTATATCTTTAAATGTATCGCTGGATTAATTGTAAAGGAGAGAACCTTTGTTATTGTGTTCTGGTAATGTTCTGTGATTTTGTTCGCTATGTAGTTGAAATAAACTTATCTCAATTTTGGCCTAATGAACCTACAATCTTGGTATAATAGTACCTGCTGATGTTGTAAGTCAACTTAATGATTAATGTAGATATGTAGAAATAAAAAATATATTGACAAGGTTTATATATTGATCAAGACTGATTAATTTAGGAATAATCAAGTATTTCTACATGGCTGACTGTATATCGGGACCTACGAAAGTGATTAGCAGTTAAAATAAGAAAAAAAAAACGTTAAAAGTTGTAAGATAGGCAAATTAAGAGACTGTGAAAAAAATTATACCAGTGACAAATATAACAAACCAAAGACTGTGCATGAAAATAAATGTTCAGCATTGAACGCAAAGATATTACAACAGAAATTTCCTACACCTACTTTTATTGGCGCAGCCGAAGGAGATATTTTGGTCGGCGTAGTACAACGGCACTACATTTAACAGCGCAATACAACATAACTACTTGGATGGCGAGCTCAAAAGGATACACAGCAGCTGACGATGCGATCGGCGGAAACTACTGAGAAGATGTCTCTCAGGCAAAAATTAGTATAAGAAGTACTGCTAAATGATTTGAAGTTCAGACTAGAACAAACGGGAAAAAAAGAGAAAAGTGAATTCAGTGTAATCATATGTCTTGCTAGTAGTAATCTAACCAAGTTTCTATTACAAAAATAAAAAAATAATAATAAATATATTTCCTTTGGGAAATTTTCTTCAATAACAAATCAATAGAAGGTTCATTCTGATTTTTTTTTTTTTACCCAACAGTAAAAAGTTTTAAATCGTGGAATTTTTTATGGAACAAATGAGTTGTATTACCGGCACGTAGATTTTTTTTTAATGTCTGTCTATGTATGTTAATTATAGTTCACAGGACAACCTTAGTAAGAAGTGACCTGGAGACCAACGACAATAACAGCCAGTGGTATTGAACACTATATTATCAAAGTTTTCTGTCCAGTCATTAGCTAGAGGAGCTGCCAACTGCTACAAATATCTTTTAAATGGTGTTGTTTTGCATCTTATGAATTTGTTTGATGGTGAAACATTGTTTGTTCTGTTGAATGTTCTTATCGGCGTTGCACCTTTATAGTGGATAAAAAATCGGTTTGTCATTGGTGTTTTTTTTTCTGCTCATTTCAAATCTTGATAGTAGTTACTTAATTGACAATGAGTCATGAAGAAACTATCCTGGAAGAGGCAACCGTGTAGAATAAAGGTATGTCGATGGAAGAAACATTGGCAAGGCTCGTTAATCATATCGAGAAATATTTTCATTCACTTAACCCTTTGACTGCTGTTGACGTCTATACACGTATCCTGCCTGCGGGCCCCGAGTGCTGATGACGGGTATAGCCGCAGCCGTCTGATTTCCCCTGAGTGCTGATGACGAGATAAGCCGCACCCGCCTGCCACTACCTGTGTGCTGATGACGAATATAGACGCGCCGCTACCTGAGTCGTAAAGCGGACTTCTCGCCACATTTCTCAATAGCCTTTCGCAGTTTTGGTCGCTAGCTTATCGTACGAATGTTTGTCTGCTGGGAGCCTAGGCTTCGCTCTACAGTTCACTGTTCAATGGAAATTACATCAGTGTTCTTTGTGTCCTATATTTTATAAAGAAAATTGAAAAACTTCGTGGGTGCATTGAGGAATAAATCGTGGAGATTCTTATGATGAGCGACACTGAGGATGAACTACTTCATTTTCATGGAAGTGATAGCTTTTCCACAAAATCGGAAAGCTGTAATCCTAAAACATACTCGTCAGGAGGGGTGACAATGCAGTCTCATGTTTCAACAAGTTAGTTGTTCTGAAGAATCAGAAAGTGATAGTGAAACGGCTACGAAGAAATTACGTCTTGGCGATAAATCTAACTAGAAAATCATTTTCGTCCAGTTAGTCACGCATTTGATGTTACACTATTGGGACATGCGTGTCAAATAGGGAATGTGTCAAGTATTCTGTCAGTTTTCATGTTATTTCTTACAGAAGAACTGACGAAATATATAGCTGATGAAAAGAATCGGTTTTGTATAACCACTATAAAGAATACTACAGAATCAGAGCTTTCTCGAATATCAAAGTGGAAAGATACTGGATATGGTGAAATGTATTGTTTCAGAGCTATTTGTCTTCTGATGCCTAGCGTGAAAAAAATTGAAAATTAGGGAATATTGGACCAGAGATGTCCTTCTAAATACTCCAATTTTAAGTGAACTTATGTCCAGATACCGCTTTTTGTTACTCTGGTGAGGTTTCGTGCGATTTCGCCGCAACCCCCCCCCCCCCTCTATTTCACATCACGTAATTAATGGACAGACACTTCATAGCTTAGAAATGAAAAATCTGTTGAATACTTATGTGTAACAAATTTCATCAAAGAAACAAAATTACGTGTAATCAGGTAATTACAAAACACAGCAAACATTCAGTCAACATCGAGATGTTTTGGGTGTCTACATCTACAAAGATAATTTGGAAACCAAATTTCAGTGTGTGGGGGAGGCTGCTTGAACAATTATCATTTTAAGGTCTCTTTCTATATTCGTGAATAGCGCGAGGAAAAATCGGATGGCTTTAACTCTCTGTATGAGTTTGAATATCTCTAATTTTACAGTCGTGGTCTGAACGCGGTATGTAAGTGTGGAATACAATATTTCTAGCATTTTTTTTTTTCGAATCAACAATAACACTCTAATACAGTAAGGGACCTACAGAAACTGAGAAGAAAGAACTGTAAACTATTGACGTAAATTTAAGAATCACCATGCTTTCGACATAAGCTGCAAAAATCGAGAGAAAAATGCAAGCAAGAAATAATTCTTAGTTATGAAAAATAGGGTTAATGATTCAGTTTTATTCTGTAGTTATTTATTTGCAGAGAAACTATGTAGTGAGAGCATTTATTCTGTATCAGTCGTGAGAGGTCACAGTGCTTCGCCAGAAACATTCAGCACAGGGCGGGTGAAGCCGCTCGGACGGCTCCGTCCCCAGGGATAATCACTTAGCGCAGGTAGCAGGCCACAGCGCGGCAGGTACACGATCCGCTGTCAGCAGTCAAAGGATTAAAGTAGAGATGTCAGAGAACAACAGTTAGTTTGAAGAAAATTTTTGTTTACTTAAAGCAGAAATATCAGAAATCAATAGCAACCTGCAAGAGAGATTATGCATCTTTCAGAACAATATTAAAGCTAAGGTTCATGAAAGCGGAAATGTCCTACAGACTGGCACTATGGCTAAATTAGATGAAAGATTACTAAGCCTGGAGAATAAACAATTTACAGAAGAGATGGAAAGGCAAGAGAAACCAATCAAACAAAGATTGATTGAAGAACAAGGAAAAAAGTCAGTGGGTAGTGAAATTGGACTACCTCAAGTGAACATTTTGCGGGGCAGTGAAGCAACTGATACAAAAGGGATGGGAGAAACAGAAGAAGTTGAAAATTATGATAGCAAGATAGAAGAAGAAGAGGAAACCTTGGGAGAGTATGAGCAAATCTGTGAATTTGTGAATGAACCAACTGAACAGACGATCAGAACAGAATGTTCAGTCATGAATCGCCAAGACATCATGGAGATTGAAGTGGAAGGGGTGATTTCTATGAAACTTTGATGATTGGTCATGGAGAAAACCATCGTTAGGAGAGACGAAGAAATTACCAAGAATCAGTTGAAAGGAAAAAAGAAATTGAAGTATGAGTTGAAGAGTGAATGAAAAAGTGTATTTAATAAGGAGAGTAGCTGGTCTGGAAGGGGTGGAAGAAGAATTGATTTTATTGTTTGGATAGATGGAACAAAAAATCAGTGAACTAAAAGGGATTGGCTAAAAAAACCTCCAAAGTCTATATTACCTGTAAATAAGCACATGTAAATAATTTTCTATTTGTTGTTAGGTATAACCTTTTTTCTTTAAATCGAGTATTATACTATGTCAGTACCTTAATTTGATGAGCCATTTACCTGTATCCAGTTGGGCTTTGTATATATTAAATGGAAGCTCGGGTAGGATACTAACTAAGTACGCCTATGAATTTTTGCTATGTGTTTGGTTGTTTATCACTATAATTGTACATCATTATGTATTACCAAATAGCTGTCAGTATTAATTCCAACCACCACTGATTACCTTGTAGAACTAGCTTAACTAGCTTATGGAAGATTGTATACAAGTATGTTTTGAATTACCCAAGACAAAGGCCCAGGGACGCTCTGACCTTTTGAAGGTATCAAGATCAAATGGTTGACCGGTGGTGTCCCATTTGATCCTATACCTGGAAGGGGTTGTCATGTTACCAATTAAAGGGCCCACCTGGTTTTATTATCATTATTCTTTGGGTTAGTTATTATATCTTTAAATGTATCGCTGGATTGAATGTAAAGAAGAGAATCTTTGTTATTGTGTGATTTTGTTCGCTATGTAGTTGAAATAAACTTATCTCAATTTTGGCCAAACATACCTGCAATCTTCGGATAATAGTAACTGCTGACTTAATGTAGATATGTAGAAATAAAAAATATTTCGACAAGGTATATACATTGATCAGGACTGATTAATTTAGAAATAATTAAGTATTTCTACATGCTGAAGTAAATAGTATGTCAGCTAAAATTTTGGATTCATTAGTAATAAATACATTTGCTATAGGATGAGAGAGGAACTTTTTGGTTAAACACATTATTTATTCACACCTAAAAGCATATAACAAAATATAATTGGAATCGATGTTTCAATGAGCACCATGAACTGCATATGTTTTGATGACTGTAGATGTTCGTTGGGCATTAGTTTAATAATTTAAAAAAATCTTTGGCATTACATTAAAGTGGTGTGATGTTTGGGAATCACTCTAAAACCTGGTGAACTGTATTCTCTGATAGGGACATCGAGACATAACTTCAAGTTAACGACCTCTCTCAGTGGATCAGACGAAAATAGTTTATGCCATATACATATTCCCAATAATTTTTAAGTAATTAAAACACAGAATCAAAGCTTGTAACTTTCCTACATGGCTAAATTTCAAAAATGAAATTTTCATAATAGTAACAGAATACAGAGCACCATCGAGAAACTTTTCTATTTTTAAGAACCAATTTGAACTCTTATTACCATTTTTAAGCAGAGAAGAAGTCAACATAGTCGTATGTGGTGATTTTAATGTAGATTTTCTAAATAACTTACCCTGTAAAATCATGTTAGAATCATTAGTCAGTTCATTCAATTTAACTCGGGTAGTTGATGCCCAGTTATTAACCATCAACACTTCAATAGAAACTTGCTCTAACAGTAATGTTTTTAAACTTCAGAGTGTAATAAATGATGAGTCAGTTACTTGTTTTAGGAAGTGCCTCAATACCACAAACTGGGAACAGGTTTACAGTGCTCAAGGTATGGATGAAAAATACAACATTTTTAGTAGCATTGTATTAAATTACTTTGAAAGTTGCTTCCCCTTGAAAAAGTGTCTTGCTTCTCAAAAAGAACAAAAATCTTGGATAACTATTGGCATTAGAACATCATGCATTTATAAAACGAAGTTATACATTGCCTCTAGGAACAGTGAGAATGCTAATGTTAAAACACATTACAAACAGTAGTGCAAAATACTGAAAAAGGTTATTAAAGAATCTAAAAGTACGTACTACAAACATAAAATTCATGATTCTGAAAATAAAATTAAGACAATATGGGACATTGTAAAAAAGGAAACAGGAAAAAGTAATGATATTTTTATCAAAGAAGATTCAGTAGAATCTAATTTTTTAATTGCTGATATATTTAATAAACATTTTTTACCTGTTGCTGATAAATTGACTGCTAATAGCTCAGTGACACACAGTATGGATTTTGTTAGAACAGACTTCCAAGCAAAAATTTAACTTAATGTCTGTAAAATTAGCTACTCCAGAAGAAATAAGAAAAATTATCAGATCCCTTAAGAGCAAATACTCAAGTGGTTATGATGGGATTTCCAGCAGATTAATTAAATTGTGCTCCACAGAATTAAGTAATATACTAAGTTATCTGTTTAATATATCTTTACTTGAGGGTACTTTTTCCAGAAAGGCTTAAGTACGCTGTAGTTAAAATACTCTATAAAAAGGGAGATAAGTCAGCCATATCGAACTACCGACCAATTTCGTTACTAACAGCCTTCTCCAAAGTTTTTGAGAAAGCAATGTACAATGGAGTTCATGAATACCTTAAAAATAATATTATTCTAACTAAATAACAATTTGGTTTTCAAAGGGTCATTCAACACAACAAGCTATATTTGCATTCACTGACAATATTTTAGAAATAACAAATGATAAATTAATTCCTGTGGGATTTTTTTGTGACTTATCTAAGCCATTTGACTGTGTCGATCATCAAATTCTGATACAGAAACTTAAGTATTATGGTATAGATGGCACTGTTAATAAATGGCTCAGTTCTTACCTTCTAAATAGAAAACAGGAAGTATCAATGGAGAATTTTAAGGCTGCCTTAAGAGGTCCACTGTTTTCTGAGTGGAAATTAATCAGATGTGGAGTACCTCAGGGTTCTATATTGGGGCCACTATTGTTTTTAATATATATAAATGATCTACCCTGTGTTTCATCTAAAAACTCAAAATTTGTCCAATTTGCAGATGACACAAATATAGGAATTAAAAATACTCCAGATTTATCTACAGAATATATTTCAAATTATGTCTTTGAACTGATTAATAATTGGTTTACAGCTAATGTCTTGTCTTTAAAATTTGATAAAACTCGGTATATGCAATTCAGTACATCACACGGATTAACACCAGATATAGACATAAAATTTGCAGGCCACTCCATTCAAGGAGTAGAGAGTGTGAAATTTCTAGGTTTGTATATTGATCATAATTTAAACTGGAAAGTACATGTTTCTGACTGAATAAAGCGATTGGGTGCAACCACATTTGTAATTTGTACAATTTCAGCTTTAGGTGATCTCTGTATGAGGCAGCTAGTTTATTTTGGTTATTTTCACTCCCTAATCTCATATGGAATAATATTCTGGGGCAATACTACCCATAGAGACAAAGTGTTCCGAGTCCAAAAGCATGTAATAAGAATTATGTGTGGGGTTAGCAATTGAACTTCATGTAGAGAGCTGATCAAGAAGTTAGGGATTTTAACATTAGCGTCTGAGTATATATGCACATTAATGTCCTTTTTAGTCACAAATTATACTTTGTTTGAAACAAATAGTAAAATACACAATTATGGCACTAGAAGTAAAAATGATCTTCACAAGGATTATAATTCACTGTCATTTGTTCAAAAAGGGGTCCGATATTTGGGGATACATGTCTTCAATAAGCTCCCAACACATATTAAATGTCTAGCAGATGATAAGAAAAAATTCAGAAAAAGATTGAAAGAATTTTTAACTGACAACTCCTTCTACTCCGTCAAAGAATTTATTTCTAAGGTATCTTAAAAATAACTGCAGTAGCTTGTCTAAATGTAGTTTACATAATTAATTTACCATGTATGCTATGACTCTACATCTTCTGGTTTATGTACAGTATTATTTTGTTATGGAATTGTTTAATGTACCATGTATCTATGACTGTACATCTACTGGTGTACGTATTATTTTGTTATGCAATTGTTTATCTGTAAACTGACAACTTTCCACATCCCACAGAGCCAGTCTCTCACATTGGGATCAATGGAAAATAAATGTATTGTATTGTATTGTATTAGTATTACTGAAAGGGTAATTACGTTTCCACTCTCTTTGTTTATTGATACTTACGATTTGTACAAAACATATTAATTGCAAGAAATGCTGTCCTAGGAAGTATTTGAATTATTAAAGTTTCATGGTTAAGTATTATTTATTAAATATTAATGATATTAATAACATTAGTGATCCTATGTGAAGAATCTGACAATTGTGTTTGAATATATTAAATAGCAATTAGATGCTCAGATTTCATTGAAAAATTTGTGAATATCAAGCCTCTGTAATAAGGGTAAAAACATCTGGTGAGGTATTAGAAATAATTATAACCAGAATCAATATAGCTACAAAAAATACTAACAATTTTTAGAATATATGTGATGTGGGTTGTACCTTGTATAATACATATCTGTGATATCAGAAACTTGTATGATATTGCAATATTGTTTGCTATATGCCTTTGAAATATTATGAGGTTGAAAGTACAGTAAAAATATTGTTTACTATTAGTCAAAAAGTTATCATGAAAGCAGTATTCTCATCACCATGGTGATACTTCTCTTTACCTGGCACCAGTGTTGAAATGGAAGTAATTTCTAGCAGTCTACTGCTACATCTACAGTGCCTCAATCATCTGCAATCTATCATTCACTAGACGGACCACATCCATAAAAGATAACATTAAGAATGAATAAAGTCATGGAAGAATTATTTAGTTTAACATCTACAACACGTTTTCAAAAGACGATAAAATACAAAACGTTGCAAAGAAATGTGTTAATTAGAACAAAAATGCATTTGATCATTTTGCAAAATGATTTATTTCTCCATAAAGAAGAATGCTGAACAATAATTTTTTTTTTTAGAAAGGTTAAAAATAAAAATATTTATTTTACAATATAAAAATTGAATGGAGTCTTCATAATGATAAATAAATAATAAAAAAAGGAAAGGTTGTTTTTATCATTACACAGAATTCAAAGCTACAGTTCACTACACTAAAATTCTTACTGTTATGAATCACGTACATCTGAGACATACCTACACATATTACAATGTTATGGGAATGTGATTTCTCATCACATTCCTACTTAGGTGGAGCTGATGCAGCTAATATGTTACTTTGTTACTTGTCTAGCACTTTCAAACATCTCCAGGGAAAATTGAGAATTCATATTAATTTTCACATTCAAATACAATACAGTTGTGGCTAACTGTAATCATCTCATTTCATGAGGAATAAACACCAGTTATCAAAATGTCTAATCTATATATAAATTCTATCAAATTGCATGCAATAGAAACTAAAACAATGGGTCACATCCATGAACAGTTTGGCACTTATACACTGAAGAGTCAAGGAAACTGGTACAGGCATATGGAAATACAGAGATATGTAAACACTCAGGGTACGGTTCTGTTGTTGGTAAAACCTATATAAGACAACAGGTGTCTGGAACAGGCGTTAGATTGGTTACTGCTACTACAGTGGCAGGTTATCACTATTTAAGTGAGTTTGAATGTGGTGTTATAGTTGGCGCACGAGAGGTTTCACACAGCATCTCCGAGGTAGCAATGAGGAGGGGATTTTCCCATACGACCACTTCACGAGTGCACCGTGAATATCAGGAATCTGGTAAAATATCAAATTCCAACACTGATGCTGCTGGAAAATGATCCTGCAAGAATGGGACCAATGAGGACTGAAGAGAACCGTTCAATGTGACAGAAGTGCAACACTGCCGCAAGTTACTGCAGGTTTCAATGCTGGACTATCAACAAGTATCAGCGTGTGAATCATTCAATGAAACATCATCAACATGGGCTTTTGGAGCCAAAGGCCCACTCGTGTACCCTTGCTGAGAGCATGACACAAAACTTTGTCTCACCTGGGCCCGCCAACACTGGATGATTGGAAACATATTGCCTGGTCTGACGAGTCTCGTTTCCAATCGTATCAAGTTGATGGACGAGTACGGCTCATGAATTTATGGACCCTGCATGCCAGCAGGGTACTGTTCAAACTGGTGAAGGCTATGCAATGGCGTGGAGCATGTGAAGTTGAAGTGACTTGGGACCCTTGAAACTTTTAGATATGACTCTTACAGGTGACACGTACGTATGCACCTTGGCTGATTACCTGCATCCATTCAATTCCATTCAGACAGATTTGCTCAATTCCAGCAGGACAATGCAACACCCCACACATCCAGAATTGCTACAGAGTGGCTCCAGGAAGACTCTTCTGAGTTTAAACACCTCTGCTGGACATCAAACTCCCCAGACATGAACATTATTGAGCATATCTGGAATGCCTTGCAATGTGCCATACAGAACAGATCTCCACCCCCTTGTACTCTTATAGATTTATGGACAGCCCTGCAGGATGCATGGTGTCAATTCCCTCCAGCACTAATTCAGACATTAGTCGAGTCCATGCCAAGTCATGTTGTGGCCCTACACAATATTAGAAAGGTGTACCAGTTTCTTTGATTCTTCAGTGTAGATATTAGATGAGGATTTAAATAACAGTATAGATAAATATAAATATGTCATCAGAGGATTAATAAATTGCTACAAGTATATAAAAAAAAATTGACTACCATACTGTGGAAAAAAAATTCTTCATCTCATTATTCGAATCACATAAGATTTCTATTCAGGTATGCTGTAGTTTCGTGTATTTTAGAAAAACTCATACAATCAAAAACTTACCCCTATCTTCAAAGTCAAATTATATACCACTGTATTCTTTGACTATAACTTGATAAGTTCTTCAAAATTTGTTTAAAATCTCCTAAATAAATCACCATCAAACTGAAAATTGCATCATAACCCAGCAAAGAATCCACTTAAACGAATGGACATACCTTACAAATGCCTGCTCGTTTGAGTGAATACCCTGACAAGAAGTCTATCCTATACTTCAGAGAAATTATAGTTTGGCCAAGAATTGTTAGAATATATTTTGTGGAAATTGAAAATTTTATTTCCTTACCTCATCTGGGACCCTGCAGTAGTTTTAAACAATTCTTTAATTGCAAAATATTTATAAGCTTGTAATATTGTTTGCTATGTGGTTGTGAATATTAATATTATGTAATATTAATATATTGTTTGCTATTAATCAAAAGGTCATTTTGATCTACCACACCACTATGGTGATACGTCTTCTTACCTGGCAACAATGTAGAAATGTAATTAATATCCGGAACTGTACTGCCACTACAGTCACTTATACATCTAAAGTCTATCATTCATTATACAGACAACAGGTATTGAAGATACCATTAAGGATGAAGAATTATTTGGTTTAATATCTACAATACATGTTTATGAAACATGATAAAATATACAAATTTGCTAAGCGATGTGTGGTTAAGAACAGAGATATATTTGATCATTTACAATATGATTTATTTCTCCATAAAGAAGAATACTGAATAAATTTTTTTTAGAAGGTTGAAATATGAAAAATATGTAGTTGACATTATTAAAATTGAACCGAGTCCTTATGATGATAAATAAAAAGTAATAAAAAATGTGAATTTGACCTTAAAATTTGATATTATATTCTTGTTTTACAAATTTTTCCTTACGTCTGAATCCACTTTTAACTTTCAGCAAAAATTAATATATTTATTTCTGTAAAAAAAAAAAAAAGAAACACACACCTATTTCTATTTTCACTGTGAGGTGTATTTTGTCAGAATATGTTTCTCTAAGTTGACAATATATTGCAGCAGTAAAATCTGAGTAATCTTTAAAATTGAAGGATTTTTGTTTAATAAAAATTCTTATCCTCATTGTCGGCCAACGTGGTACAAAGACATAAAAATGGCTATATCTCTTTAAATAAAATTTTTAGACTATGTAACTTACACATCAAAATTATGGTACTTTTAAGTGAAGATGAATACCACGTAAGGGAACAACCTTTCAATTTTAACTCCTAAATTGAAAGTTGGTTTATTACTAAGAAAATGCTTATAAAAGTTATTTACTCCATGAATGGTATGGGACAGACCCCTTTTCACTGGTTTTGTTGAGAAATACATTCATATTACATGGGGTAGAACTCAACCCTATGAACTACCAAGTTCATTACTGTCAATTTCTGTTAAGTGTTTGCAGAATATTTCACTTTTCCTGTCTTATATTTTATGTTGACAACTTGTTTCCATCCATATATTTTTTAACTATAACCCCAAACAACTGTGATAAAGCTTAGAAAGGATTTTATGAGCTGCTACAATATAATCTTCAGACAAAGCCATAAATATACCAGTAATTTTATCTTTTCTGTCAATTACATTTAAAATAATGTTTATACAAGCATAGATAGCTTTCTGGATTGATTTTCCTGTTTTAAATCAATAATATAAATTTTATAGTATATTATGTCTTCTTATAAAGTGTATTACATTTCTGCACATAACTTTCCGTAGTATTTTTGAAATCTCACATTGAGTAGGTATATGCCAATAGTTATCCAGTTTATCTTTTTTCCTCTTGTTATGTACCAGAATAACTTTTGCCAGCTTTATTGGTTCTACAGTATGTAGTGGACTACTACACAAATATGTTAATGCTGAAATTATAAATCATTTCTTTAAGATTGTACCAGGAATTTCATAAAATCATGCATATAAATTATTGTTTTTTTTTTTTAATAATACTGGCAGTTTCATCCTCCAGGGCACTATCAACAAATTTTAATCCACCATATGTTCTTATCTAATTTTTCCCTTTTTTCAAAATAGAGGACAGAATAAAGTTTTTTAATAGTTCTGCTTAAATGCCTATAAAATAATTATTGAAGAGTTTTTCTACCACAGCTTTGTTATTAATTGGATCTAAAAAAAAACATTTAAAAGAAAATTTGTTATTTTTTTTTTTTTACTTATGGCTTTACACCTCGTCAACATAGAGATCATTAGAGGAGGGATGGGACTGGTGACAAGGAATGGGAAGGAATTCAGCCATGGCCTTTTGAAGGAAGCATCCTGGCATTCACCTGGAATGATTTGGTGAAACCATGGAGAACCCAAATCTGGATGCCCAGATGGGGATTTGAACCAGCATCCTCCCAAATGCGAGGCCAGAGAGCTAACTGCTCACCCACCATGCTTGGTTGTATGATTTTGAAGTTGTTTCCATTTACCATTTTATTGCGTTTTATTTCCATTTTATTTTATTTATCCTGTATAGTATTGCTTTTGTTTGTTCAGTTATAGATAAATCTATTATATTGTTAATCTTTGGCTTGTTTTATAACATCGTGTAATATCTACAAATAGTTGTTTTTATATATAGTAGGCCTAAAATTCAGAGGCAGTTGCATCTGTTTATAAAGTTTGCAGAGAACTCTCTGTTTTCAATATGAAGTTTTTATTCTTTCTGTTACTCCGGTTTAATGGGATTCTTGGTGCTTTTTTTTTTTTTTTAGATTTTATTTTTGGATGAAATGCCATATTAAAATAATGCCAAAATAAATATATTAAATTTGTCAGTTAGGTCTTCTAACTGATAAGTATCTGACTGTAATTCATTACTTAAAAGGTAATTGTAATGTGCAATGATTTTTTTCACTGAATAATCTAATTTTTAGTTGCTTTGTGATGTTTTGCATATTTTTTTCACTATATCCGTTGATCTGAGATAAATGATCACTGAAATCTTGGTTGTAAAATTCAATTGAGAACCTTTGTTCACATTTACATATGAAAATGTAATCAAAAGTTGCCTTACTGAATTATTCCACTATTGTTGTTTTATTTACTAAGTGGTTTAGAGCATACAAATTGAAAGTCTGTATTAAAAGATCTCTATTTCTGTTCATTGCTAGAGAGCCTCATATGACTAACTCAAAATCTTGTTCAGTATTACTGCTTAAGAGAAATTCTAATTTTTCTGTGAATATGACAAAATTTGCATGAGGAGATCCACACTAGCAAACTAATATCAGTTTAAGCTTTCAGAGTTTAACTGCTGTAAATTCTGTTTCTTCCTGAAATCAAGTGAATGTTATGTAATAATAAAAATTTATACTCTATAATGTTTCTAAAGAAAATGAATACTATTCTTTTTAGTTGTTAGATCTTCAGTAATTATTAGGCTCAATTCTAGATAATGCCATATTACTCTTTAACCCTGAAAATTCTGCATGTTATTTACTCATTGATTTTGGTATGCTGTATTTCTAGCATTATAGTATCCTCATTCCCACAGTCCAGGTTGCTAGTATCCTTGTCTGCCTTTAGTTTTTATACCCAGAATTATAATTTGAGTACTGTTCATTTTCTTTCCCAATGCCCCATCTGTTTGTTTTCTCCACATCACCAAAAATTTGCTTATGCAATTCCACTTTTGCAATAAAAGATTTTCATGTATCATTCAAGACAGTTTCCCTTCCACAATTTCAATAATTTTCCCTGGGTCAACAGGGTGTGATAAGTACTTTAAATACTTCAAATATTTCTCACACTACTCCCTGAGACCACCATGTCGCCAGTTGTATGGGCTACAATTGCTATATTCCTGTTTTACTTTCATTCGTTTTTCTTCTGATCAGTATTTCCTCAAAAACAGTTGCAGAAATACCTCATATTTCTCATTATTCTCAATTGCTTCATATGCCCATTCTAACAGCTGATTTCTCAGCATCATTCAGATACATTTTATCTTTACTCCCTCTATCCAGTATTTAATTAGCGCATCTTAATATATTTTAACAAATACAAGCCTTCTCCAGGCATAAAGTTTACTTCAGTAGTTGAATTGATCCGAAATGTATTTCTTGAGTACTTACACAGTCAAAATGTTTGTTCACCTCAGCCAATTTGGTTCCATCCTACATTTGTACATCCCTACATCATGCTTTGACATACTTTGCTCTTTCATCATTTCACCAATCATTACTTGACATTGTGAGGCCTAAAAATTGCAACACTCTGCCTTATCTTTTAACTATAGCCTTCCGGTACCTATAATATATTTAAATAATCCAGTCACCACATCTTTGTAGCAAACCCCAAATGTGAAGGGTAATTAGAAATGTGTTCACTGTACACTGTTTTCAAATCACAAAAGATATATATTTTTCCAAAAGTTCTCTTACAATGTCAGTACCAGATTCGATTAAAGCAATCGGACAACAGTTCCACAGAAGATTTGCAGGGAAAGAACACTCGTGAGAGGAGACAAACTCTCATCAAATCCCCATTTCTAGAAGAAAGTACAACTACAGCATACTATGATGACCAACCACGGAAGCTATTAGCTCCATCAGCAGCATGAACTGACTGTACAAAACTTGCCGAAAAGTGAGTCTACATTATAACATGAAGTTAACTGTTTGAAAACTGCTGATAGAATGACCATTTTTGAGATGACTACTGGTCTGTTTATCGAATTTGAAATTTCTGTGACATCAGCAAAAGCCATTGAAAATTAATGTCTTGAAAAGTACTTATTAGTTTAAATCATAATTACTACCTGAGCTTCTTGATATCTTATTCCATCTATTTCAGCTTAGCTTATTCTTCGAAAGGGTTTCAATCAAATTAATTTTAAGTCTCTTACATCATCTGCCCATCAGCCTTGGCACACTTTTCCTAAAAATTATGACAAACCATTTCCAAAATCTTGTTTATCTTACAGATGATTAAATTTTTTCACAGAAACCATTGTAAATTTCTAAACTCTTAATTTGCTCTATCCTATGGTATCATTTAGTTTAAATGTTGATTTTTTTCTTTAGTTAAAAACCCTAATTATATTTAGCTTAATTACTTGATTTTATATTCAGAATAGTCTAGATGATAAAAGACTTTTCCCAAGTTTTTTCAAATTTCCAGTTTTAGTCTCCACTGACCTCAAGGCTTACAAATGTAAATAAATCAAATTATCTCTTAAACTATTGCAAAAGAAATACACTTTAAAATGATTCTTATGATGATTTTTAGTAGTGGAAATGAATGCAACAAAATCCATTGAGGTTGAAAAAATTGAACTATAAAGTGTGTAACTAAGTTTGCCTTTCAAACTTTCCTGTTTATTTATTAGTATGCTTACCGATTATTTTCTTTCTTGCGCATCTGTATTTGTTAAACATTGCACCTCTTCCAATACCACCTGTTCCCAATCAGGTACCTGTTCATATATCTTCTCCATTTTCAAACTCACATCTAGTTGGATTTTACTCATTTGTTTTATTCAACTCAGCCTTTTTCCAGTTTGAGTTGTGCTTGTTCCATTCCCTTGTACCCTTTAGCATTTGCTTCATTGAATGTGTACATGACTAGCTGTTACCCATGACTTCGTAAGCATGGACTTAGAATTTCATTGCTAGAATTGGATATAGAAAGCTATAAGTTATATAAGATTTCTCCCAGACAATACCGTTTGAGCATCTGATGATGGGGAAACCATCGCCATACCATTTTACCATTGAAAATTTCTCATGAAGAGAATCAATCTGCAACATGTTTAAAAATAGAAAACACTAAGGTGCGGGGAAGTGGGGGGAAGGGGGATTAACTGAGACCAGCTTCATTCTCTGCTTGGTCTTCTCTTCTTTCTTTGGCATGAGCATCAGATTCTTGTGTTCTAATTACTTTAGCTGCTTGTGTTCTGCTAGAGCTACACCTAAGGTCATATCAAAAATGAAGACAAAATATTCACATGCCAGAAACTTTTAGGTAGACACAAAATATTAGTATTGTAATTGGAATCTGTTGAATTCATATCTTTTGCAATGGGTATATTAGAGAAGCTGATAACTGAAGCCTATCGCCACTTACAGGGCGATTTAAAATACAAAAACTAACTAAACACATAATAACAGCCTTAAATAGACTTTCAATGATAAATAGTAGCCTTTAAACACACCTAAATCACTGTAATCATCAATAATCCAGCTTTTTAAGCACTAAACATTGTTGCAAGACAATATCATCATTTTACAACACTTTTCGACGCAGTAAAAGACATTTCTAATAATAATCAACCATGAGAGACTAAATTATGCAGTAAACAACACATGATCAATGGTCTCAGGCAGTTTAAAACAAGAAAACACTAATTTTAGATCCAATCTCACAAGCCAGCATTTTCAAACAATGATAACAACATATTTAACGAAGTTTTGGATATCAGCAGATATTGTAATCAAAACTTAATTTCTTCTTGTGCATCATGCTGAAATTTTCAGGTAGTTCTGTACAGTTAATCAAATCTGAGAGGACTTTATAAATTAATTGCGTATAATTTGGCACACTGCTGGCTTACATTAATTATCACAGCCAAAGCAAATGATGTTGGGGGATAAAAACACTTGTAAAACATATAATAGTGATCACAGTATATGGTGCCAAAAACCGTTTTTCAGGATAGGCTTTACTTTCATCATAATTCACTGTAAACGTTTTGGAATTTGAAAATTACTAATGGCAGGTATTTCAGAAATTTGATTACTACACAAATACACCAGCTAAAGATGAGACTGGCACACCATTGTAAAGCTGAGAAATAGGAGAATTAAATGGAAATAGTTTTAAAACTCAAAATAGAGTATAGTAGAGGGGGCAATGGAAATACAAAGGATGCCTACGTCACAGTGATGAAAACAGTGTCACTCTGCGACAACACATTTTAATTTATTACAGATAAACTGTTGAGATTATGATAAAAAGCTGAAGAGAGGGAGTTGTTACTTTTTCATTTCCCTAAACAGTATAAAATTCTTAGAGCTCTATGTTTCTTTATTGCCACGAGCTATTTTTAGAGGCACTAGAAGACAGTTGTCATTCGCCCAGTGCTATATAGGAACCGCGAGGTCATGAGGTCTTCAGTTTACGGTGGTCAGTCAAGTGGTGAAGTCTGTTACTCGGTGGAGTGAGCAGGTCTGTCTCGGCTCATGAAAATAGTTCCAGGCACGCTTTTGGGCCAGCTATCATGGAAATTTTGAAATTGTGCAATCCAGTCCAAGCTGTGAATATGTAATTTAAAATTTTCTTAGGGGTTGGTTCGGTCTGTCTTCTTCATTTCATAACTTCCAAGCTTCACGAGATGAATGAGCAATTGCTGATCAGCTGTAAAACTGAACTTTTTTTTTATACCAAAATACAGTGGTGGTGAAACTTTTGTCAGTGATTTATTTCCATAGTTTAGAACTGAACCTTTTCTTTCCGGAGATTAAATAGTGGAAAGTGGCGATCATAGTACCTCACAGCTAATTTTATCCAAGGTGTTTTCACTGTTTAGTAATTTTGAACCGTTTGAAATTTTGTTAGAACTTTGTCAGAGTGCAAGAAGTAAGTTTAAGGTGACAACTGATACTATGACCCTGGCATCAGTTATGCTCCTTACTGTATGGTGCAGCACAAATCAACTCTGCAATAAATAATTTGTTTTATCTGTAAACATAATATATTAACATACCATTAGTTAAATGACTCCAAAAGAAGCACAACAAGAGTGACTTACCATTTGATTCCTCTCAGGTGAAGCCTGGGAGGCAGGCTGCTGGAGGGTCTTGAGGACTCTTTTCAGCCAACTAACCTAAAGGGGAGGGAGGGGGATGGAAGTCGGCCGTGGCCTTGTAGGGAACCATCCCAGAATTCGCCTTGAGTGACTGAGGAAAACAACAGAAAACCCCAGTCAGGATGGCCAAACGGGGTTTAACCCCCGTCCTCCCAAATGGAAGGTAGTAGTGCAAATTCGCACTACTCCAGCCACGGTGAATAGACAGACCGAGACTAACTTTCGTATTTATAATGTTATTAGTGTAAATAATACACAAACTGACTTCGAGAGAAACAATGTTTGAGAAACCAATATAGCATAAAGAAGTAGACGCAAACGGCATTGTTCGGCTGCCTATGATTTCCCAAGCATTGGACCCCCGAATTGGTGGGACCTACAGTTTAACGTGGACAAAAGAGCATACAGACATGCCTCATACAATAAAAACAACTCTTAAATGTTCTTGACACTACTGGGATCTGAACCTAGGAACGGACTCAGATCTTCTGAATGCCAGAGCTCTAACCATTGAGTTGCTGGTCCACTTTCTATGATGGCATTACAGAGGCTTACACATGCTATGTGTCCATCTGTCACCATTCAGTTTGTTTTAAAAATTCCATGAGAAAATATAGCATTTATTAAATGATAATTATAAATGCTTCCCTTGTCCTTTCATCCTTTCTGATGTCAAACAGGTTTCCCTTGTCAAATCTTATGAAGAATGGTTAAGTTATTTACCTGTGAAAATGTAACACACAGACAGAGAGATAGAGTTACTTTCACATTTATGATATTAGTATACATTAGTGTAAATCATACACTGACTGCAAGAGAAACAAAGGTTTAGCGATGAACATAGCACAAAAAAGTAAATGGATACGGCATTGCTTGGCCATTTATGATTTCACAACCATTCTAACCATGAATAGGAGGGACCTACAGTTTAATGTGTAATCTAAACAATGGAACTTACAGACATGCCTTATATGATCAAAAATAACTCTTAAAAATTGCTGAACCTACCAGGATTTGAAGCTGGGACCAGAATCAGAATTTCTGAAGGCAAGAGCTCTAACTACTAAGCCACTGGGCCACTTTCTGATGTAATATTACAGAGGGTTACACTTGTGATGTGTGTGTCTGTTACTGTTCATTTAGTTTTCAAAATTCCATGACAAAGTATATCATTTATACAGAAGAAACTTCCCTGTGTCCTTTCTGATATCTACTAGGATTTCCTTGTCAAATTTCATTATGATTGGTTAAGCTGTTTACCCGTGAAAACATAAAAAAAACAGACAGGGAGACAGAATGACAGAGTTACTTTCACATTTATAATATTAGTACAGATATTATCTTTTGAATGCCAGCTGGCTCTGACTCACTGAAAGTATTAGTTTTATCTTTTCCTTCATTTATATATGAATTTCTGCTGTTATTTAATGCTTTTGAATTCAGCAAACTAATGTTTATTTTGTTTCTTCTCAAACCATACCCATATCATTAAACATATTTAAACCTTCTGTATTCATGATCAAATTAATTACAACCCCCTTAAGTTGTAAAAATGACTCATCATTTTCCTACAGATATTACTTCAAGAAAAATAATTGCTGTTGTTTTCCTACACTGTTTGCTAACATAAATGAACACCACACAAAAGTTGCACATCACATTCATAGCCAGATGAATACAGACTTTTCCAAATCACTTTAAAAATTTCAAAATGACAAAAATTGTTACTTCCATCAACACTGTATTACTTACAAGCAAAAATCTTTTAACACAAAATATTAATAAACTGTGAAAAAATTAAATGTTTGCAAGAAATTTATACTTAAACTACATATTAATTATCCAGTCTTTGCTAATTTTCATTCATTAGAAGTTCAAATGTCTTTACTAATCAACCACTAATTTAATTCAGTTTATTCTGAAATATGATTTTTGTTTCTATCTTTGATTTAATATAACCACCTCCAAAGACTGCCAATTCTTCCAATAATCTAATTAATTAATTTCACTTCCTGTCACAGTGCCCATTGTGCAAGAAATATTGCTATTTGATCATCATCTACAAATATGACAGCTTACTAAAAACGATCAAAATCTTTTTTTATTAGAAACTGTATTACAAGTTGACTCAGTAAACATTAAAATTGATTTTTAAAAACTTAACATTTGAAACACGATTATTAATACCTCTTTGTGCCACGCCCATTTATCTCGATGGCACGAAATATACAACTTCCCTTTTTATGTTATCTGTCTTGCCAACCTCTGAAAATTTAAACACTTAATTCAATGAAAGATTAAAAATTACATTAACATATTTTAATGGGATTTAAAACTGACACTTAATAATTTCAACTTGTAAATTCGTGAGAATTAAAGTTCATGCAATTTTTTTAATTGCTAATGATCCCCAATATGTATTCCATCCATGTAAATTTCTAATATTTTATATAAAATTATTTATATTAAATAAATTATGATTCCATATTGTTTAGCCACTCTTTTGCTACAATAAATAAAATAATAACCAACTAATTTTAACTAAATTTTTTATATTTTATTAGTGAGGTAGGGAAATATTGTAAAGCAAGCAGTAATAGCCTTTGGCAATGCTGTAATTTCTTGGAAGTGTGGAACTAACTTCTCATCAGTGCAATCCAGTAAGCCGCCATTTTTAAGGTATGTTCATTCACTTGAATAGGATTCTTTTCTGCGTTAATATTTTATCATCAGCTCAACTGTGATTTATGTGGGTGATTTTAAACATTTTGTGAAGAATTTATTAAGTAATAGTCAATAGAAAACATTGGAACATAACATGGCTTTGAAATTATTGCTAAATATTTTATAAAACCCATTTCTCTAAAATACACAAAAATTCGGCAAGCCTCAATGGAAATATGATCTGTCTCAAATTATGATATGAAAGTTATCCAGTCAGTAATTATCAAATTACAAGGATATGTTCAAAATTAATCCCAAACTTGATGATATATTTTTAGCAATTTTTTGACTCTGTTGCGTGTAGTTTTTACTTATTCTGACAGTTATTCAAACCCTTTCAACTTTCTGTCTAGTTAAAAATGGACATGGCAGTGAGCCTTGTTTTATTTTTCATTGCATGCAATTTGACAGAATTTACATGGTGCTTAAATGTCCTGGTATTCCTTGCATATGCCTCTTGAATGGAGTTAGTTTACAGACAGTCACATCATATTATAAAGTGAAAGTTAATGCAATTTTTTAATTGTGTCCATATGTATTTTGAACAGCTACACAAATAAATTATTTGCTGCCACTGCTCCACATAATCTGGTATATGCTGAAAAATCATACTGTCCAAACAATGTGATATATGTATATCAGTGATATCTGTGATTCATAATGGTGAGAACTGGCAATTTGACTATTTTTTGAAAATGGTTTTAAATAGTTTATTGATACACGTTATTTACCAGGCACTTTTTATTTTTTGACAAAAGTGCCTATTTTACGTAAAATTCAACGTTAAAATTTAGAGTATTTGAAAGCCCGCCAAAATGCTCCTTAGCTGCCTGGCGTGGACCAACAACACTCGTGATTTCACGTGCCAGCAGGCACTCACTCTATGTAAGTACCGTTTGGTTTGTTTCTCTGAATTTGTGTATAAATTGTTAGAAATATGGCTTATAATTACTTTTTAGTACATCAATCTACAACCACAACAATAAAAACTCTCCAAATAAACATAAAGTGTTCCCACATTAGCTGAAACAGGAAAAAAAGTCACTGCAACTTGCTCATAGAAACCCAGACGACATTGCGACTAAGTCATATATCATTTACTGTAAATATAATTTTCATCATAATTTCTTTGAGATAATGTAGTACGCTGTTTAAGGCGAGTATCAGTAAAGTTAGGGTTCTCAGGTACGATCCTCACTTTGGAATATGTTTTGTTATTTGTGAGCATTTTCTTTAGATACTAGTTGCTGTTGGTAGCACCGCATGTTCTTTTTCTAAAATCCACCAAAACATTAATTTTTCCCCCAAATGTTTCACAAATTTTTGGATAGCACGAGTATTATAAACATTTGAGACATAACCAGAGAAAACTTCAAAATTGAAACTGGATGTTACTTGCACACCAATAAAATGTAAAAAACAACCCTTGCAAATTACTTGCGTATTAAATGTAAATACCGCTTAAATAGATGCATTTATGCCAGAAAGGCAACATCCAGTTGAATCATCACATGAAAATTCCAACAAAAAGTATTCAAAGTGTTCCGGAATTGTTGCGAAATTAGCGTGCAATGTTATTGTTGAAATAAATCCTATTATTTGCCACCGAGTACTTGGGTTTTGTTGCAATGATGATGCATCTCTGGTATGTTTCAAAATTAAAAGCAGGAGGCTATCTTTTTATAAAAGCTTTCTTGTATGACAACAATTTATGTTTCAAATGTTTGCATTACGTTTTATGACTCTTTCTAATAAAAACATGATTCTGTAAAAAAAAAAAAAAAAATGTGTATACACGAAAAAATATTATCCTAATTAATTTTCGAATATTGGATCTCCAAATTCCTATAACACTCTTTAACCATGCATCTACCTGGACATCATGGCATCGTTACTTTTCTTCTCGTGAATGGTGAACACTTAAACGTCACAGTTTCTACTTGAGGTGAAGTGAACGCGGTCGGTAAATAAATAAACAATTAATTCAGTTTCGTTGGAAATAAATATTATTTATCTATAATTATTTATCTGCAGTTAAGAAATATTGTCCATAACATCCAGTTATTTAACTGTTGTGCTTACCTTATACTACACTTGCATTTTGCTCCTAAATATCTCCTAAAACAACACACTTAATTTAAAATTTTAGTCATTCTTATGAAGGATTTCTGTTAATCTCTAACTTCCAGTTTAAATATAAATTATTCTCAAATTGAAGTTATTACATTCTCAAGCTCCGTAGAATAAAAGTCAGTGGCTGTTTCTATAGCTAGTCCGAATTATAATTTTCGGTATTTTTCCGCTGTAGGCTTCTACAAATTGTTCTTCATTTTATATTCAACACAAAATCTCATCAGGGAGTGTGCATAAACCATGATGCTCCATTTGGGCCTCCTGCAAACTCCCCCTCCCCACCCACAGAGCCCTACGTGGCTTTTGCCTCTACCCCCCACCCCCACGTTGCACGTAGCACTTTTCCCTTTTGATTCCAGAAGACATTTTAAACTGTTTTCTTTTGTCAGACGATTGTAAATTACATACAGAGATAATAAATTGAGGGAAATTAATATTCACATGCTGTTGTGAGTTCTGTTCCTCATTTTAACTGTGGAAAATGTTATGAAAAGAAAGCTACGTGCCCTGGCTCGGAACCCCCCCTCCCCCTACATATCCCAGCGTAGCCTTCCAGGAAATCCCCCTCCTCCCTCCCCTGGACCAAACCACATAGTTTGTGCATGCTCCCTTAGTAACAAGAGATAACCAGCAACAAATAGTTGAAAACTTGGATAACAGGAAACACTCCATAGGCAGCTGCAGCGCCTACAGGCAGGTGACTTCACTAAAACGATCTCCAATCCCAGAGCGTTTTCTGTCATGTGACAAGAGGCAAGAAAATTTTTATTTTTATTTCGATTTTTAATTACAAACAACCCATTTTTCTTTTCAAATTTAACAAAAATAGTTTTCTTAAGCATTAATCTATGCGAATGTCTACAATTTGTAATTTATTTTGAATACTGTCAAATAGTCTATTCTTGTAGAGACATTAGCTTCAAACTATGTGTAATGACAAGAACATGCTTTTTGCCTTTTATTATCATTTAACACTATGAGAACTTAATTCAATTTTAATAATGTCACCTATATATTTTTCAACTTTCTCCCATCTAAAATCACTAATTGTTCAGTATTTTTCTTTACTGTATAATAAATTATTTTGTAAATGATAAAATGCATTTCTGTTCTTAAGCACACAGTTATTTGCAATTTTTTCATCATTTTTTATAAGTGTGAATTGCATATTTTAAACTAACTAATAATTTCATATCTTTGTTCATCTTTAATGTAATCTTTTATGATTGTTGTCCATCTAATGCATAATAGCAGATATTCAAGGGACTGTAGATGTAGCAGGCCAGTGCTGGTAATACCTTCAATTTCTACACTGGTGCCAAGTAAAACGAAGTGTCACAGCGGAGATGTGGAAGACACGGATACTACTTTCAGGATGAACTTGATTAATAGTTAACAATATTTTTACTGTACTTTCAACCTGATAATATCTCACAGGCACATACCAAACAATATTACAAACTTATACAAATTTCTGCCATTAAAGATTTGTTTAACACTGCTTTAGGGTCTCAGATAAGGTGACGAAGGAACATTTTCAATTCACATAAAACATATACAAACAATTGTTAGTATTTTTGATCTATCACAAAGGGATTATATCAGTTTGAGGCTACACTTCAAAGTTGCTCTCCTGCATCATTTTCCATTCAGTAGATGAATTCAGAGAGGGAATCATAAATATCGCATCAAATTTACGTGTTCTCCTGATGGAGGTCTGAAAACATTTTATACAGTTGATACACATCAAATGCCTCCATTCATCAAAATGTTCACTGTCCTTGGTGCCCATTGATAGCACCAGGTTGTATTTTGTTATATCTGTTTATGTGTGAATAAATAATGTGTCAACAGTGTTTAATGACTAAATTCCTTATTTATTGTTACAGCAAATGTAGTAACTATATTCCTGAAATGTTAACAAACATTTTATATTTTAGCAGGTATTTTAGTGAGGTAAGGAGAAGTTGTAATGAAGACAGTATAACTCTTGGCCAAGCTATAATTTCTTTGAAATGCAGAACAGACTTCCTATCAGGAAATTCACTCAAATCTACAGCCATTTTTAATTTATGTCTTAATTTAAGTGAATTCTTTGTTGGGTTAAGTTGTGATCATCAGCTTAACTGTGATATATGTTGGTGATTTTAAACAAACTTTTGGGAACCTATCAAGTTATCATCAAAGAATACAGTGAAACGTAATCTGGCTTTGAAGTTAGAATTAAATTTTTGATTACTTGTGTTGTTCTAAAATGCACGAAACTACAGCATACCTGAGTAGAAATATTAAATTTATCAAATGATGATATGAAGTTTTTTCAATTAGTAGCTCTGAAATTTTAATGTCAATTTCACATTTTTTATTATTATCAATTTATCAACATAAGGACTTGGTCCAATTTTAATAATATCAACTACACATTTATCATGTTTCTCCATTCTAAAAAAAATAATTGTTCAGTAATCAGTTATTCATTTTATTCAAAGAAGCCCTGGCTTTAACCATATGTGACTTTACTTCATCAGATGGATCCCATTGGCTATTTACTGTGGTGCCAAGATAAGTATACCTTGATACACATCCAGTGATCTTTTGGTTAATCGTAATATAGCATTGGGAGATGTTGTTTTTGCCAATAACAATTAATTTTGTTTTATTTATTTTAATATTAAGTCCATGTTCATGGCTGCTTTGTGACACCCTGGCTATAAGGCATTGTAAAGTTTCCTAACTGTCTTCAAAAATGACTCTATCAGCACTGCTATCTGCACATTGCTCAGTGCCTCCCTAAAGATGTGCTCTGAATAGGTGTTAAATGATAAAGGGGACAGTATACAACCTTGTCTTACACCACAAAGAATTTTTACTTCTGTATTTTCTCCCTTCAGTCTCATATGAGCAGACTGGTTCCAATACAGATTAACAACCATTCTCAGGTCTTCCAAACCAATACTTTTTAAAATTTCTATCATTTCCTGATGCTTTACCCTGTCTATATAAAAAAAAGCAGAGACATAACAATTTATTACCCTGCAGCGTTGAAATTGTACTTGGATGCCGAACAGAGCTTCTTGTGATCCAAAAGAATTTCTGAATCCTAACTGTGTAGGTGATACATATTCTTCACAGAGCTTAAATATCCTTCAGTGACTAACCATCAGAAAGAGTTTCAATGTGTGGATCATAAGGGTTACTGTTTGGTAGTCACCACATGACTAAGCCCAGTGTTGTTTGGTAATGTAATAAATTCTAATTTGAGCCAATCTTGAGGAATACTACCAGAGTTGTAGATGTCATTTAACACTGATGTCAACCACCTCCTACTGTCTTCCAGAAGCAGTTTAAAAAATTCAGCATTTATCTAGTCAGGGACTCAGATTTTATCAATCTTTCATTTCTTTTATTGCAGCTTGTACTTCAGTCAGTAAAATGATTGGACCTGTTTCACATTCAAACTGTGGAGGTTCTGGATAGCTACCTGTTTTTTTTTTTTTCAGTTCTCTTCCAAGCATCTCTGATATCTTGAGAATGAGCAATTGTCCACTAGTTTATTTACTGTATTAGGTCTATATCTGTCTCTTACCACTCTAACTTTCCTGTGAATGTTGAAATTCTCATATTTCAACTATGGAACCCCTCTTTCAGCACACTTTACTTGTATTTTCTTTTCCTTAACTTCTCTTTTCTGATTTCTGATGATCTTATTGATATTTTCTTATTCATCAGCATTACTTTTTACAGCCCTTCTTCTCTCCATCAAGTCAATAATTTCAGCAGTAATGCATGTCTTCTTTTTGGCAAAATCTGATTTCAGGTGTCATTTTTAACAGATAATGCTCTCGAATTTAGGTTTTCAATTCTTTCTTCTGTGTGTAAAGTACAAGAATGTACTATATCTTTTGTTACCTAAGATGTAATAAACATGATTTCTGATGGTGTTTTCTGGTGAATCACTGGAAGACTTGAGGTGTACAGGCATCTAGATGTTAGTTTGAAAAAGGTATTGGTTATTACAAACCCCTATTCTCCTGCAAATATACTAAGTTGTTCACCTCTTTCATTCCTTTCAGCAAATCCATAATGGCCTATAGAATCCCCTTCAGATCCTCTTCCAACTTTCGTGTTGAAGTCTCCCATTAATATAGTTAGATCTTTCCTTGGTAACTTCTTCAATACATCTGTGATTTGGGCATATAACTTTGCTACTTCTTTATCACTCTCATCTGTGGTTGGGGCATAACCCTTTGATTATATCCATCTGTATTGGTCTGGCATTTATTTGTAGTAACATGAGTCTCTCCAAAATTAGTGATTCTCAGAAATCTGTTTACCTGCTAGGAATCCTACACCCAACTGAGAAGTACACTTGGTGTTAACAGATATCATAAAACCCTGAACCTGGCCACCAAATTTCACTCACTCCTATGATGTAGATCTCCTTTCTCTCCATTTCCTGAATTTCATTGTTAATTTTTCCTTCCTGTGCCATTGTTCCTACATTCCAGGTGCTTTTCCTTATACTAGTATTCATTGAAAATTTCCTTCTCACAGTTATAACCAATACTGCCCCCCCCTCCCACCGTAGGGATCCAAATATGTGACCTGAAACTCCGGAAAATTTAGTTTTGAACACAGCCATGATGTGTTACAAGAGAATCAAATGGATGTTTAATGCAGTAGCTTCCCTTTGGTTTCTACATCCTCAAGCCATTGGTCCACTAATTGCTCATTTGTTGGCTGCTTGCTTATGTAAAGACATAGACAAACGTTGCCCCCTCTCTACCACGAGAAGTGAATGTCAGGGTTTTCCCTTCCCTAAATCTAGGACCGTGATGACAATACCTAGGTTCACCAATATTTTTAGAAAGGACATATTTGTAGCAATTTGTTAACTCTATGAAGTGAAATTTTTATTTATTTTTTCTTTTGTTCAAATCCTGCTCTAATATTTTGGCAATGTTTCATCGAACTGATCAGTTTCATGAGTATACTTAATCTAATGATTTTGTATCAGGTTTATGAATTATTACTGCCAAGGCAGTTATTTGCCAGATATTATATATATTTTGGTTTGAATCTTTGAAATTTGCTTTGACAGAAGTTACTGTTTCTAAGCATTATAACCTGCACAGCTTGTATCTTATTCAAATTAATAGATTTAAAAGAATCGTGCAGTAAGAGGAAATGAAATAAGTTTTTCAGTTTTAAAAATAATAGAATCTTTCATGTCAGTAATGATTCTGTGAAGTGACACTATCTCATGATTTTCTTTTACCTCGTGATACTAAGTCAGATTTGCAAACACTTCCTACAACAGTACATTGTTAACCAGCAACATATTCATGGAAAACTAGATAGAATGTCAGTATTGTTATTGCAGGTAGTGGATCAGAAGTATACATTTTCTTGGATGGCAATAATTTGTTAGTGAAGCTACTGCAACGGTATCTGTTCACACCATGTAATTATAATTTTGAAACACAGTTTTGTGCATTTCATTTCTCTAAGAGGCTGGTGGTGTCAAGAAATGTGTGAATTTAAGAAATATCAGAACCTAACATTACAACACATCTTAATTGACAATGTTTCATTAAACTGACTAAGTAACGTGAGTATAATCTCATGATATTGAGTCAGATCTGTGAAATTTTGCTGCCACAGCACATTTTCTGGCCAGCTTACTGTGCATTTGGGAAACGGAAGAACCTTGCATCACGGCACATATTAACTGGCAATGTTTCATTGAACCGAATCAGTATCATCATTATTCTTACTGTCATGGTAATGAGTCGGGTCTGTGAAATTATGCAGCTCCATTGCAGCTTCAGGCCAGCTTAGGGTTCAGTTGTGTATGGTAATTTCGGCCGACTTGTTAATATTGTGATTGCAGGTAAACTATTAGAAAATTACATACGCTTGTCTACTTAAAACCTATGGGTTAAGTAATTATTGCCCTTTTTGGACACACTCTGGAGTAAGCATTTTCAAAGAAAGCTTGGTGTATTTCATTTCCGTAACAGGCTGGAGGTGTCAAGAACTGAAATAATTTGGGAAACATCATAAACCTGCATTACAACACATCTTCATTGGCAATGTTTCATTGAACCAGCCTAGTATTATGAGTATTGTTAATCTCATGATTCTGAGTTGGGTCTGTGAAATTTTTCTGCCACAGCACATTTTCTGGGCAGCTTAGTGTTCAACTGCATACGGTAATTTCTATTGACTACTTAATATGATGATTGCTTGTCTGTGAGTAAAGTAATTGCTTTATTTAATCTAGATACGGTAATTTCAATCGACTACTTAATATGATGACTGCGGGTAAAATATTAGAAAATTATATATGCTTATCTAGTTATAATCTGTGAGTGATGTAATTGCTACATTTCTTGTCCTTGTGCTGTGATAAATATTTTGAAACTCACCATGGTGCATTATGTTTCTCTTAAAGGCTATAGGTGTCAAGAACTGAAATAATTTGGGAAATGTCATTAACCTGCATTATAACACATCTTCATTGGCAATGTTTCATTGAACCAGCGAAGAATCATTAGTATTGTTAATCTCATGATTCTGAGTTGGGTCTGTGAAATTTTGCTGCCACTGCTCCTTTGCTGGGCAGCTTAGTGTTCAACTGCATACGGTAATTTCTATCGACTACTTAATATGATGTTTGCAGGTAAAGTATTAGAAATTTATATCTGCTTATCTAGTTACAATCTGTGAGTGAAGTAATTTGCTACATTTCTTGTCCTTGTGCTGCGATGGGCTTTTTGAAACCAACCATGCAGCATTTTGTTTCTCAATTGTCCTCAATGTGTGATGTGCATATTAATATCTCCATGGTGCATATAATTTCTGTGACAGGTTGGAGGTGTAAAGAATTGAAATAGTTTGGGAAACATTATAACCTTGCATTAAAGCACATCTTCATTGGCAATGTTTCATTGAACCAGCCTAGTATCATGAGTATTGTTAATCTCATGATTCTGAGTTGGGTCTGTGAAATTTTCTGCCACAGCACATTCTCTGGGCAGCTTATTGTTCAACTGCATATGGTAAATTTGGTCTATTTCTTAAAATGCTTGTTGCAGGTAAAGTATTGGAAATTAACATATGCCCATCTAGTTATAATCTGTGAGTGAAATATTTTCTACATTTCATGTCCTTGTCCTATGATGGGTATTTTGAAAATCACCGTGGTGGATTCTGTTTCTCTTATCGGCTGGAGCTGTCAAGTAATGTGTGCATGTAGGGAGTTTCAACATTTTGCATTTTGGCACATTTTAAATGCCAATGTTTATTGAACTGACTCAGTATAATGAGTATTCTTAATCTCATTATTCTGAGTATAATCTGTGAATTTTAGCTAACACAGCACACTTTCTGGCAAGCTTAGTGTTCAATTGTGTATGGTAATTTTGGTCGACTTGTTAATATGGTGATTGTTGGTAAGGCATTAGAAAATTACATATGCTTGTCTTCTTAAAACCTATAGGTTAAGTAATTTTTGCCTTTGTTGTACACACTCTGATGTAATCATTTTCAAAGAAAGCATGGTGCATTTCAATTCACTAACAGGATGGAGGTGTCAGGAGCTGAAAGAATTTGTGAAACATTGGAAACTTGAGATAAGGCACATCAAAATGGGCAATGATACATTTAACTCGATGAGTATCATGAGTATACTTAACCTCATGGTTCTAAGTCACGTCTGTGAAATTTTGCAGGCACATTACATATTCTGGCCAGCTTAGGGTTCAATTGCGTATGGTAATTTCGGAAAACTTGTTAATATGGTGATTGCAGGTAAACTATTAGAAAATTACATATGCTTGTCTACTTAAAACCTATGGGTTAAATAATTATTGCCTTTTTTGGACACACTCTGAAGTAAGCATTCTCAAAGATGCATGATGCATTTCATTTCTCTAACAGGCGGAAGGGTCAAAAACTGAAATAATTTGGGAAATGTCATTAACCTGCATTACAACACATCTTCATTGGCAATGTTTCATTGAACCAGCCTAGTATTGTTTATCTCATGATTCTGAGTTGAGTCTATGAAATTTTGCTGCCACAGCACATGTTCTGGGCAGCTTGGTGTTCAACTGTATACGGTAATTTCAATTGACTACTTAATATGATGGTTGTGGGTAAAGTATTAGAATATTATATATGCTTGTCTAGTTATAATCTTTGAGTGAAGTAATTGCTACATTTCTTGTCCTTGTTCTACGATAAATATTCTGAAACTCACCATGGTGCATTATGTTTCTCTTACAGGCTGGAGGTGTCAAGAAATTTGTGCTTTTGGGATACAGCAGAACATTATGCTATAGCACATCCTAACTGGCAATGTCATTGAACTTACTCAGTATCTTGAGTATACATAATATCATGATTCTGAGTCAGGTCTGTGAAATTTTCTGCCACAGCACATTCTCTGATCAGCTCAGTGTTCAAGTGTGCATGGTATGTTGGGTTGAATTTTTAACCCCGTTGACTGCTGTTGATGAGTTTACTCGTCATGCTGCATGCTGCTCCCTAGTCACATAAGTTAAGTCGCAGCCGCTGGTTTTCCCCTGAGCGCTGTTGACGAATAAGTCGCACCCGTCTGCCACCCCTGAAATGCTGACGTGCCGCTACCTGAGTGCTGATGATGAATATATATGCTCTGCTACCTGAGTCGAACAGCAAACTTCCTGCCCCATTTCTCAATAGCCTTTCTCAGTTCTGGTAACTAGCTCTTCCACAGAATCGGAAAGCTGTAATCCTAAACAATCCACGTTAGCAGGGGTCAAAATATGGTCTCATGTTTCAACAAGAGATGTAAGTTGTTCTGAGTCGGAAGAATCAGAAAGTGATAGTGAAGTTCCTACGAAGAAATTACTTGTTGGCGATAAATTTGGCAGGAAAGAATTTGATTTTTGGCCATTTAGTAACACTTTTGATGATACGCTATTGGAACGTGTGTCAAATAGGGAATGAGCCAAGTATTCTGTCACTTTTCATGTTTTCTTTACAGAAGAACTGATGAAATATATTACTTACAAAACAAATTGGTTTTATTTATTCATCAAGGAGAATACTCTAGAATCAGTGTGTTCTGGAATATCAAAGTGGAAAGGTACTGGATATGAAGAAATGTATTGTTTCGTAGCTATTTTAATGTGCTAACAGAAGACAGACACTTCACAGCTTTCAAATGTTGGATAATCTGTTGAGTACTTATGTGGAACAAATTTCATCAAAGAAACAAAATTATGTATTATCGGGTAATTACAAAGTGCAACAAATATTCAGTCAACATCGAGATATTTTGGGAATCTACATCAACATGGATATACTGCAAGCCAAATTTCGGTGTGTGGTGGAGGCTGCTTGTACAATTATCATTTTTCAGGTGTCTTTTTACATTCGTGACTAGCGCGAGGAAAAAATGGATACCTTTAATTCTCTGTATGAGTTTGAATACCTCTAATTTTACAGTCGTGGTCTTGATGCGGTATGTAAGTGTGGAAGTAAAATTTTTGCAGCATCTTCTTTGAATCTACGCCTTTTTGAATTTCAACAATAACACTCTTCATGATTTATAGAGCTGTATGTCACTGTAGAAGGTAGAGAATTTTCATGGAGCTATCATGTGTACTAAATGAACCAGTGACGAAACGAGCCGCTTTTCTTTGAATTTTCTTCGATCAACCCATTCTGACACAGATTCCAGATAAATGAACAGAATTCAAAATGGTTTTGTAAGGTATAGCCTTCATGTATGAATTACGTTATCTTAACGAAGAAAAGTAAAATTGTTCTTGCCGTTGCTCCAACTAAATTCTGTTGTTGTAGTGTGATATTAAAGATGAGCTGTACATCTCTTTTCTTCTATAGATGACAAAATACGATGTTTTGAACAACAAAATCAATGTACACTAATATTTAAGCTATTGGTTATTTCATTCGTTCCTGAGTTAGTAAAGTAAGGAACCCATAGAAAATTGCAGTTGTTATAAATGGGTATGCAAGAAAGAACAGTCAACTATTGAGGGAAATTTAAGAATCACGATGCTTTTGGCATAAGCAAAAATCGAGTAAAAACTAGAAGCAAGCTATAATTATTAGTGACAAAAACTACTGTTTTGATTCAGTTTGATTCTGCAGTAATTTATCTGCAGAGAAAATATGTAGTGAACGGATTTATTCTGTATCAGCCTAAGAGGTGACAGTGCTTTGCCAGAGATATTCAGCACTGTGCGGGTCGGGCAGTGCGGACTGCTCCGTCCATGCCGGCAGCTCCAGGAATAAGCACTTAGCACAGGTAGGGGGGTTTACGCTGTGGGCCGTAGGCATAAGTGTGCCAGCTACACGATCTGCCATCAGCAGTAAAAGGGTTAATATGGCGATTGCAGATAATGAATTAGATATTTACATATGTTAGCCTGGTCATAATCTGTGAGTGAAGTAATGGCTACATTTCATGTCCACACTCTGAGATAGGTATTTTGAAACTCACCATGGTGCAATTCATTTCTAACACAGGCTAGAGGTGTTAAGAACTGCAAGAAAATGGGAAATGTCTGAACCTTGCATTACACAACTTTTTATTTAAGAAAGTTTCATTGAAATGACTCAGTATCATGAGTATATTTAATCTCACGATTCTGAGTCATGTCTGTGAAATTTTGATGCCACAGCACATTTTCTGGCCTGCTTACTTTTCAATTGTGTATGGTAATTTCAATCGACTTGTTAATATGGTGATTCCAGGTAAAGCATTAGAAATTTATATTTTCTTGTATAGTTATAATCTGTGAGTGAAGTAATTGCTACATTTCATATCCACACTCTGAGATAGGTATTTTGAAACTCACTATGGAGCTTTTCATTTCTCTAACATGCAGCAGGTGTCAAGAAATGTGTGCACTCGGGAAACAGAATAATCTTGCCTTACAGCACATCTTAATTGCAATATTTGAATGAACTGACTCAGTATCATGAGTAATCTTAATCTCATAATTATGAGTCTGGTTGTTCAATTTTGCTGCCATAGCGCATTTTATAGGCAGGTTAGTGTTCAGTTGTGTGTGGTAATTTCAGTCGAATTCTCAATATGAGGATGTAATGTAATGGATTTGAAATTTACATATCCTGGTCTTGTTATAATCTGTGAGTGAAGTAATTGTTTCATATTTTGTCAATATTCTATAATGGGCCTTCTGAAACTATGCATGGTGTATTTTATTTCTCTAACAGGTTGGTGGAGCCAAGAAACATGTGGTTTCCTGAAATGTCGGAACATTGGATTACTTCACATATTGGCTGGCAATGTTACACTGAACTGACTCTTTATCATGAGTATTCTAAATCGTATTCTACTGCCACAGCACATTTTCTTTCCAGCTTAGTGTTCAACTGCATATGGTTAATTCTGTCTTTTTGTTAACATGGTAATTGCAGGTAAAGTACTATAAATTAACATATGCCCATCTAGTTATAAGCTATCAGTGAAATAATTTTTACATTTCATTTCCTTGTCCTCTGAAGGGTATTTTGAAACTCGCCACTGTGCATTATGTTTCTCTTACAGGCTGGAGTTGTCAAGAAATGTATGGATTTGGGGAGCAGCAACACTTTGCATTGAAGCGGATCTTCAATTCCAAGGTTTCTAGAACTGACTAGTATCATGAGCATTCTTAATCTCCTGATTCTGTGTGAAATCTGCGAAATTTTATTAACACAGCACATTTTCAGGCTAGCTTAGTTTCAATTGTGTATGGTAACTTCGATCGACTTGTTAATATGGTGATTGCCGGTCAAGTATTAGTAATTTAGATATGGTTGTCTAGTTGTATTCCTTGAGTGAAATAATTGCTAAATTACATGTCCTCGACCAGTGTCAGGAATTTTTAAACACTGCAAGGTGTATTTTATTTCTCTAACATCCTGGAGGTGTCAAGAAATGTGTGCATTTTGGAAATGGCAGAAACTTGTATTACAGCACACATTAATTGGCAATGTTTCATTGAACTGACTCAGTATCATGAGTATTCTTAATCTCATGATTCTGAGTCAGGTCTGTTAAATTTTGCTGCTACATCACATTTTCTGCCCAGCTTAGTGTTTAATTGCACATGGTAATTTTGGTCAACTTTTTGATATAGTGATTGCAGGAAAAGTATTAGAATAATACATATGTTTTTCTAGTTAAAACCTCAGGGTTACGTAATTGATACCTTTAATGTACACACTCTGAAATAGACATTTTTAAACACATCATGGTCCATTTCATTCCACTAACAAGCGGGAGTTATTAGGAACTGAAAGAATTTGGGAAACATTATAAACTTGGACAATGTTTCATTGAACTGAAACAGTATCATGAGTATACTTATTCTCATGGTTCTGAGTCAGGTCTGTGAAATTTTGCTGCCACAGCACATATTCTGGCCAGCTGAGTGTTCAATTGCGTATGGTAATTCCGTTCGACTTGTTAACATGGTGATTGCAGGTATAAAGTATTAGATATTTACATATGATTGTCTGGTTATAATCTGTGATTTTCACGTCCTTCGGATGAGAATTTTGAAGTACTACATAGATCATTTCATTTCTCTCGTTAGCTGGAGGTGTCAAAGGAATTAGTGTATTTGGGAACTGGAAGAACCTTGCAATACTGCTGATCTTAATTGGCAATGTTTCATTGAACAGACTCAGTTTCATCAGTATTCTTAATCTGATGATTCCGAGTCAGGTCTGTGAAGTTTTGCTACTACATCTCAGTTTCTGACCAGCATGGGGTTCAATTGAACATGGTAATGTTGGTTGAATTGTTAATATGGTGATTACCGATTAAGTATTAGAAATTTACATATGCTTGTCTAGATATAATCTATGAGTGAAGTAATTACTGCATTTCATGCCCACATACTGAGGTAAATATTTCAAAACACAGCATGCTGCATTTCATTTCACTAACAGCCTAGTATTATGAATATTGTTAATCTGATGATTCTGAATTGGGTCTGTGAAATTTTGCTGCCACAGCACATTTTCTGGGGAGCTTAGTGTTCAACTGCATACAATAATTTCTATCGACTACTTAATATAATGATTGCAGGTAAAGTATTAGAAATTTACATATGCTTGTCTACTTATAATCTGTGAGTGAAGTAATTTCAAAATTTCATGTCCTCAATGTGTGATGCGCATATTAATATCTCCATGGTGCATATAATTTCTCTGACAGGTTGGAGGTGTCAAGAACTGAAATAGTTTGGGAAACATCATAACCTTGCATTACATCACATCTTCATTGGCAATGTTTCATTGAACCAGCCTAGTATTATGAGTATTGTTAATCTCATGATTCTGAGTTGGGTCTGTGAAATTTGGCTGTCATAGCACATTTCCGGGGGAGCTTAGTGTTCAACTGCATACGGTAATTTCTATCGATTGCTTAATATAATGATTGCTGGTAAAGTATTAGAAATTTACATATGCTTGTCTACTTATAAGCTGTGAGTGAAGTAATTTCTACATTTCATGGCCTTATGCTGTGATGGGCATTTTGAAACCCACCATGGAGCATTTTGTTTCTCTTACATTCTGGAGGTGTCAAGAAATGTGTGCTTTTGGGATACAGCATAACCTTAAACTACAGCACATCTTAATTGGAAATGTTTCACTCAACTGACTTGGTAGCATTAGTATATATAATTTCATGATTCTGAGTAAGGTGTATGAAATTTTCTGCAACAGTACATTTTCTGACCAGCTGAGAATTCAAGTGCATATGGTAATTTGGGTTGAATTTTTAATAGGGTGATTACAGATAATAAATTAGACATTTACAATGCTGTACTGGTCATAATCTGTGAGTGAAGTAATTGCCACATTTCGTGCCCTCAATGTGTGATGTGTATATAAATATCTCCATGGTGCATACAATTTCTCTGACAGGTTGGAGTTGTCAAGTACTGAAATAGTTTGGGAAACATCATAAACTTGCATTACAGCACATCTTCATTGGCAATGTTTCATTGAACCAGCCTAGTATTATGAGTATTGTTTATCTCATGATTCTGAGTTGGGTCTGTGAAATTTTGCTGCCACAGCACAGTTTCTGGGCAGCTTAGTGTTCAACTGCATACGGTAATTTCTGTCGACTACTTAATATGATGATTGCTTGTCTAGTTATAATCTGTGAGTGAAGTAATTGCTTTATTTCATGTCCTTGTGCTGTGATAAATATTTTGAATCTCACCATGGTGCATTATGTTTCTCTTACAGCCTGGAGGTGTCAAAAAATTAGTGTATTTGGGGAATGGAAGAACCTTGCATCACGGCACATCTTAATTGGTAATGTTTCATTGAACCGACTCAGTATCATCAGTATTCTTAATCTCATGATTCCGAGTCAGGCCTGTGAAATTTTGCTGCTATATCACAGTTTCTTTCTTGCATAGTATTTAGTTGCGTATGGTAATTTTGGTTGACTAGTTAATATGGTGATTGGAGATAAAGTATTAGAAAATTATATATGCTTCTCTAGTTAAAACCTATGGGTTAAGTAATTGTTACCATTTATGTACACACTCTGAAATAGGCATTTTTAAACACAGCATGGTGCATTTCATTTCACTAACAGGCTGGAGGTGTTTGGAACTGAAAGAATTTGTGAAACATTGGAAACTTCGTACAAAGCACATCTCAATGGGAAATGTTTCATTGAACTTAATCAGTATCATGAGTATACTTAATTTCATGGTTCTGAGTCAGGTATGTGAAATTTTCAGCCATAGTACATATATTGGATAGCATAGGGTTCAATTGCTTATGGTAATTTTTTTAGACTTGTTAATATGGTGACTGCAGATAAAGTATTAGAAATTTACATGTGCTTGTCTAGTTATAATCTGTGAGTGAATTAATTTCTGCATTATATGTCCTTGTCCTTGCAATGGGAATACATGAAACACAGCAACATGTAGTTCATTTCTCTAACAGCCTGGAGGTGTCAAGAAATGTGTGCATTTGGGAAATTGCAGAAACTTGCATTGCAGCACATATTAACTGGCAAGGTTTTGTTGAACCATCTCAGTATCATGAGTATTCTTAATCTCATGATTCTGAGTCAGGTCTGTGAAATTTTACTGCCACAGCACATTTTCTGGCCTGATTAGTATTCAACTGTGTTTGGTAATGTCGGTCGACTAGTTAATAAGTTGATTGCAGGTAAACTATTAGAAACATTCATACACTTGTCTAGTTATAATCTGTGAGTGAAGTAATTGCCATATTTCATATTCTTGCCCTGAAATGAGCATTTTGTATCTCACCATGGTGTCATGGTGGCCGGTATTGAAGTTTTTATTAGCTGCTCTCCAAAAATAAATTTTATATCATCTCCAAAGTGTGTATTATGCAAGGAGTTGGTGACAACTTGAATTTACACTATGTTCTGTTTTTCAAAAATTGGTTAACAGTGGTTGCATAAATAAGTTGGAAACAGTGAGTCCAGAATGTGTGTGTGATCATAATTATTGCCATGGATGCACGGGAGCCATAGTACAGTTTTTTTTGTGGGAAAACAAGAGTCTGTTATTGAAGCAATAAAAAGGACATTTATGCAGCTAGAATACTTATCCATCAAATGGAGAATCTAAAAATGACAATAAAAAATGCAAGTTGAACTGAAGAAAATAATATTACGGTATTAGGCCTAAAAAGTTTACTCGTGTTAAGAATGTTCAGATGTGCTTTAAAGTAGGTACAAGGAACAGATTTAATCTGCTTTCATATGCATCTATTGAGACCGAAGATGGCATTGAAGATGTTATAGAAAAACCTTGTGAGAAAATAAATCATCCAGGACTCCTAACAGGTCATTAAAATTTCAGAAATACCTCAATCATCAATGATGGATGAAAACAGGTATTAGTTTACTTGCTTCCAGCCATGGAAAAGGCCTAGCTGAAATTATCAGAGAAAAGGATCACAAATTCAGTGTTAATGGCATAGTTAAAGCTGATGCTCTGTTGGGTGAAGTAATAAAAATACTTTGATAAAATATTGGACTTTAACACTGGAGACATCTGCATGATTATAGGTGGCAATACTGATGTCTACAAGAATGAAGTGTAAACAGCAACAAGAACTTTGGTAAAAAACGTTATGAAAAATGAACACTACAAATGTTTATGTTGTCAGCATTCCCCACAGACATAACATGATACCAGCCTCATGTGTAAACAAATAAATTTATGCTACAAATTGAAAAACTGCAAAGCTTATACAAATGTCAAATTTTTGAAAGTGGACTGCCCCAAAGACAAATTTACAAAACATGGAATGCATAGAAACTACAAGGGGAAAGTAGCATTAGCTAAACTAGATATGGCATCATATTACAACAAAAATGGAAATGTAAGACACTCTAAATTCGAAGTAAAACATGTATCAGCAATATGTCAAATACCAACTGTGTTTGCTGAACACAATAATTCTGTTCTGGGAACTAAGTGATTGAATCAACTGCAACATCCAAATAGGTATTAACTTTTCAACATACTGACCCTAAAGAACTGTCTACCAAAAATCCTGTAAGTACTACTGAAAGTGAAATGGACGTATTTAGAAGAAAACTACCTGGCCGAGAGAGACATCCACCGCCAAGAAGTGAGGATTTTTGGTGACCATAGACAAAATATACACCTATTGTATCATCCTGCAATATGCAACATGGTAACAGGAGCACACATAAAAGAGGATCAAATGATCTCGTTACAGTTCTGTATGAAAATGTGCAAGGTTTAAGTAATAAAATAAATGAATATGAAATATTGTTAAATAACAGTTTGAATGTTGTGTCAGTTTGGTATTTAAGTGTGCACTGGTTGCAAGAATTTCAAACAAGTTCAGCTCACATTTCACATTTTGAAATAGTAAGTAGTTTCTGCAAAGAAACCTACAAATGTGATGGGACATGTATATATGTTAAAACTAGTTTGAAGTCAAAGGAAATAAGACTGAAAACTGCAAAATGCCTTGAAAAATATTTTGAATACTCTGCATGTGTACTTATAGAATGTAAAATTACTATTGTGTGTGTATATCGATCACCATCTGGCAACTTTACAGTGTTCTTAGAAAACATGGAAGATCTTCTAAGTGAACTGAAAAATCAAAAAAACCACACAATATTAGTTGGAGACTTTAATGTTGATTTTAATGGTAATTGTGTTTGAAAACAACTACTTATAAATTTGCTTATGTCGTATAATATGTATACAACTGTGTATGATGCCATTAGGTATGGGAATGGAGTGAATCTGCAATTGGCCAAATATTTATCAACAAGGAAATATGTAACTATGACATCACAACAATAGATACTGGTTTCTGTGTTCATCTGGCTATTAAATTGCCCATAAAGAACATATTCACTAAAACTTGCAGGATAGGTGAAAAGTATGTGCAGAGGAGGTGCTTTAATGACAATAGTATTGTCACTTTCAACTATATGCTTCAAAATATGAAGTGGGGATGCATAATAGTAGGTATAAATGATAAGTTCATGATAAGTTGTTTTATGTCTAAATATAAGTATTGTTACGAAGTTGCATTCCAATTAAAAAGAGAATTACAAGCAAACCAATCACGTGGATCACCCAGGGCAGAAAATCTTAGAATTCTAAATAAATTGGCTAAACAAGATAAAAATTTAAATTCACATGTAAAATGTTATAGAAAAATTTTCAGACAAAGAAAAAATACAAATAATACATATATTTGAACAATTATAATTTAAAACATAGGCAATTTTAGAGCCAAAACTAATCTGTATGTTATAAAAATTGAAGGAAAAATTATTTGGGACCCAAAAAAAGATTTTTAAGTAAACACTACACAACCCTGGCAAAAAATTTCCCCAACGTGATGTGCAGTGGAAATAGTAATATAAATGACCCCATGAATTAAAAGACTATGTTTTTACATCCAGTTAATATAACAGAAGTGGGAAATGCCATTTGTAAATTAAAAAAATGTCTTGCAGTATTCATGGGCTCCCATACAATATCATTAAACACAGCACAAAATACATTGTTTCCCATCTTACAGATATCATTAATGATTTTTTACTGTAGGAACATCCCCAACAGAACAAAAGCATTCAACAGTAGAACCACTTTACAGCAAGGATGACAAATACAATATAAAGAACTACACACCTGTCTCTCTACTACCTGGCCTTTCAAAAATAATTGAATGAGTAATGCATAAAAGGCTCACTGATTTTCTCACTAGAAACAAAATACTAATCAATTTACAACATAGGTTTAGGAAAAATATTTCCACAGAAACAGCCATTTACAATTTTATGAATACAGTTCTCAATGTAGTAGATAAAGGTTAAATAAACATTGGGTTATTTTTAGACCTGTCCAAGACCTTTGACCTTATAAGGCATGACCTTTTATTAATAAAACAGTACAGATATGGTATTTGTGGCAAATCATATGATTGGTTTAAATCATATCACTCCAACAGATCCAGAGGGTAAAAATATGTCATGATGGTAAGGAATATTTCTCAGAGTATCAGAAAGTTGACCATAGTCATAGGACCATTACTATTCCTTATATATATAAATGATTTATGAAATCATTTATCAACAGCGGATGAAGTAGTGTTTGCAGACGACACTAGTATTTTTATAAAGGGGCAGGATGAAGTTGATCTACAACATAAAATTACAGCAACAACAAACCAAGTGGAAAAGTGGTTCCAAGATAATTGCTTGATTGTGATCAGTGAAAAGACAGTATGGATTAGTTTCAATTATGTAATGAACAAAAATAATGGTAATATAATAAGATAGGAGATATCTATATGAATCAAATACATGACACAAATTTTTCAGGAATGTCGTTAAATGAACATTTATAGTAAGATAAACATATTGAGTCACTGAATAAGAAGTTAAGCAAATGTTGTTATATTTTAAGAATGCTTAAAGAGTGCTGCTCTTTGGAAAATGTTTCTAGAACTTTATTTCAACAGTCATTTAGTATAAAAAGGTAATTTTTTGCAAGAATTCTACATAATGATCCTATTAACTAGTCTCTTTTATTGGAAAACATTAATTCATTTTAATTTTATACTAATCATGGATAAGTTATTGGAAACTGAAAGTCTGTTACATAATGAACTACAGGTACCATCTGCCACTTCCTTTTAGGTAGTTAGTTGTGTTTAGATCAAAATTAGGTGCCTTATTGTACATCTAAGGTGTGTATTTACATGGTTTTCTCACGTACAGACAAAGTGGCTAGTAATTTCCCTTCTACATTGTGGGTACATTATATAGCATTACTAGTTCTTGTGACGCCACCTCTAATGGTAAATGATCAAATAGTGAATCTGAAGTAATATAATGTTTAGATTTAAAATTTAACCTACATTGGGTTAGTGAACATTTAGAAAATTGCTAAAAATGATCAGTTTTAAAAACAATGTTCAAATAATTCTCTCGGATAGCAAGCAGAGTAAACACATTGTATCCACATAATATTTCAGTGATACAAATCTCTGTTACCATCTTCTGGTGAAGTATTGTTACATTAATACTTAATACTGGGAAAGAAGAGGATGCTACTTAGTCTCAATTCTAGTAATCTCTTTACCAAATTTGAGTGGATTCATAGGATTCTGAACAGTCTTGGTTAACTTGATCTTGTGGAAATGCTGGTATGAGATGTTTGTTTTCAAAGGAAAAAATCTTTTTCCTTTTTTTAATCTAAAAAATACTCAAGTCCTGAAATTTTGCACCATTTTAATGATTTTCCCTTGCCATAGTTTGGCCCCATTAGGAACATTGTTTCTAGTAGCAAGCATGGAACTGTTTATTTAGCTCAACCATTGCTGCTTACTGCATTTGTAATCCATATACTGGTTATTTATGGTGAATCTTGTGAGTAAAGTTGTCTATAGCTGTGTAGTACCCTTCCATCTGTCTCTGGATGAGATCTTTATTTCACTATCAACTATTGAGATTATTTTTTAAGTGAGCCACATGCTTTTCTGCCAAAAGCCTATTGCATCAAACCCAAATTTTAGTCTAAGAGATGTAATTTTAATTTTCAATGTAGCTGAAGCCTAATACTGAAACATTAATAAACAAAATCCTGAGTACCTACCTTATCAGTTTCTGATTAATGAAATGTGGTATTTATTTGGCTGCTTTTTTTATATATATTAGCCATCCCTTCTTTGTTATTAGTCAGCTAATTGCTCCACTGTGTAGTGTGGTGTAATGCACCATCAGTGTTGCATTTCCATCAAACCAGATACACTATTTAATATTATCTTTATTTCCTTTTAGAGGATTTTATCGTCCTTCTATCTTTGAAACTTTTTCATAAATTCTGTTGATGTAACTAAAGTAACAGAAAGGTCTCGAGTGTTTATCGACCTTGTGTTTATATTACATACGTGAACTCATATTTTACACTGTAGTTTCAAAAATAACAAGAAGGAAAGTAATGAATCACAGGAAAGCAGACTCATTACATGCCAGGATTGTAGTGACACACAAAGGATGAACACATTTCATAATATTTTGGTTTAAAATCTTATTTACATAAATGAGCCATACAGTAATAGGAACAGGTATGCACTTTTAAAATTTAATTTGATTGTGATTAAGTGCACATTCGGGTGGCAATTTCCCTGCACTCCCACTTATTCCCCTTTTTCCCTTCTACATTTGTCATGTGACTCTATGTGGTAAGTCTCTGTGCATGAATATGATCCCCTTGCTGTAATACTAATTTGTTCTTCAATTGGGATTTAAATAAAAATATTTTGAAATGTGTTCATCCTTTTGTGTTCCTCGTGCCCTAACTGCCTATATCTCTGGTAAGTGATGGGTCCACTTCCCATGTCTGTTTTGTAGCACAATTATTTTCATAAGTTAATACTTATTTTTCAGTATTCTTAAGCTGTGTTATATTGTTTTAGCTTGGGAGTACACCTGTCTTCTTGCTATATCACATTGCAAAGAATCCTGGAGTGCAGAATCGCTTAAAGGAAGAGATCTTCAGGATAATTCCTCACAGTGCCTCAGTCACCAATGAGCACCTAAAGGATGCAAAGTATATAAGGGCTGTAATATCAGAATCATTCAGGTAATTTTTACACAGTAAGCTGCTCATAGTGGATATATTTTAGTTGTTGCTGCTTTTGAGCATACTTTAGCAGGTACCAAATATATGTATTATAGTTTGATATCACAAACTACATTCTTCTTTGATTGAAACCAGCAAAATATGCCATTCAGTAAGTTATGGACTTCCTCACCATAGAGTAGCATGCTTTCACATTAATATGTTTGTAATGCTAATAGGTCTGCAGTATTCTAGACGTTTATATCCTGAGAATATGGATCCACAGAAACAAAATTGAAAACAAAATATTATTCTACATCTTTCGAGGTGATGCTTCATACATTATCAATTCTATCTAAAAGAGAGCGCTCAAATGGGGGACAAGATTGATACCTTACCACTTCTGCCCTATCATGTATGATGTACAAAGTGGGGGGAGAGGAGAGGAGTTTACGTTTATGCAGTCCTTGCTTAACATCAAAGTATAATGCAATAATTTATATACAAGAAGATAAAGCAATCTTTCACATAAATAGTAAACATTTTTGTTCTGGTAAATCTTTATTTTTACTTGAATGTAACGTTCTTAAATGAACACCATGTTCCCATGTCTTGAAATACAATCACACAAAAAGAAAAAAAAAGAACATCATTTTTACTTAATCATTTGTCTGGTACAATCATTTTTGCTGTCGACCACAGTTCTCATTATCTATGAATTAAAATTCTTGAAAAAGCTAGCAGTTCAATTAGATACAAACATGTCTGTTGCATTTGGTAATGAGTGTTTCGAATAAGATAACTATTACTATTACTATTACTCCACGATTCACTAAAAGTGTGTGGCAGAGGATGCATTGCACCTATCCGGAAAGGTAATGGTTTGGAAGGGATATACAGGGTATGGCAGGCATGGGCGTATCCAGCGAGGGGCAGAGGGGGGCTGCTGCCCCCCCCCCCTAGAAGAAAAATTAAGTTGTCTTCAGTACGCTTCAACGAGTGAAGAACTAGTTCAGGAGCACTTTGGGAGAGAAAGATTGACTTGATTATGTCTGATGAGTGTGCATCGAAATTTCGTGAAAGAACACCATGAGATGTTGACAAACAAAATTATTGAAATTGAAAATCCGAGACAATTAATGTTTACATCAAAAAGTAACTGACTTACTATCTTAATTAACTACATAGTAGGTCCTTAGATTAAGTAGTTGGGTTACTATATTAATCAATTATAAAAATAGTTTCCTGAATAGGTTTGAGTTTGATTTTGTAATGTCATGTTTCAGTCCCCCACCCCACTTCCTCGAAACCAAAATGAGTTGCCCCCCCCCCTAGTTCAAATCCTGCCCCCCTCTAGTTCTGATCCTGGATACGCCCTTGATGGCAGGAGGCGCCCATTGGCTTTTGTGAGGAACTATCCCAGCATTCGTCTGAAGCGATCCAGGTAAACCATGGAAAACCCAAATCAGGATAGCCAGAGTGCTTTATTGAAAGCTACTCCTGTCAGATTTTATGTTTCCTTGCCTGGTAAATCCTTTCCATTCTACTCCCTAATCGCTCATGTGGAAAAAATGAGTACAGAAATGAATCGGTTCTGGCCCTGATTTCTCTTTTCTTATTTTCGAGGTCATTCCAAGATATGAATGTTGCTGCTAGCAATATTTGTTTTCTGTCATTCTGAAATATGTCAGTCGACAATTTTTCAATTAGCTTTTGTCGAGAGCAATGCCTTTGGTGCTCCAGGTTTTCTTAACCTAACTCCTTCAACATCGCACTTACATTTAACCTCCAACTATATATACCTGTCACGAATCGGGCGGCTCTTCTTTGGACCATCTCTAACGCCTCCATTAATCCCTCTTGATGGAGACCCCATACAGAGCAACAATATTCTAAGTGAGGCCGCACTAGTGACTTGTATGCAATCGATTTAACTTCCAGAGTGCATTGTTTTAAATTATGACCTAGAAATCAAAGCATATGATTTGCTTTCCCTATTACATTCTCAATATGCTCGTTCCACGACAAATTATTATGAATTGTTACCCCTAGCTATTTAGCGGAATCTACCAATCTAAGGACAGTGCCATTAATTGTATATTCAGAGCTAAATGGTATCACCTTTTTACTTACATGCATGACTTGGCACTTTTTAGTGTCTAACTCCAACTGCCAATCTTTACACCACGCAATTTATTTCATAATATCATCTTGTAACAAAGCGCAGTTGGACTGGGTTGTGATTTCACAATAAATAATATCATCATTGACAAATAATCTTTTCATCCCCCTTATTATGTCGCCTAAAACCGAACGTGGTGGTGTAACGGCTAGTGTTCTGGCCTCAGATTCGGGAGGACGGCGGTTCGAATCCCTGTCCGGGCATCCAGATTTGGGTTTTCCATGGTTTCCCAAATCACTCCAGGCAAATGCCGGGATGCTTCCTTCAAAAAATACCATGGCCGAATTCCTTCCTATTCCTTGCCCCCCCATCCTTTCACGTCTCTAAAGACCTTGCTGTTAAAGAGACGTTATGCAGATTAAACAAATGTCGCATAAATCATTAATGTATTTGAGAAGCAACAGAGACCCTATCACGCTTCCCTAGCGAACCCCGGACCTCACTTCGGTAAGTGGTGAACGCTCACCGTCAAGAACTACACACTGTGTTCTGCCCTTCAGAAAGTCTGCAACCCAGTTGCATATTTGTCTAGATATGCCGTAACGGTAAAGTTTCCTAAGTAACCTAGTGTGAGCACAGTGTTGAAAGCTTTTTTAAAGTCTAATAGAACTAAATCAAACTGGGATTGCTCATCTATAATACGGCTCAAGTCGTGAATTAAAAAGGCAAGTTGTGTTTCGCAGCATCGGCCTTTTCTGAATCCATGTTGATTTGGGTCTAAAAGCTCACATTCATCTACAAACCGCATAACACTTGAATAGATGATGAGTTCTAAAATCCTGCAATATTTTTAGGTTACTGAGATCGGCCTATAATTTTGAGGATCATTAACATTCCCATTTTTGAACACTGGACTTACGATGGTGGTCTTCCGTTTGGGTGGTATTTTGCCTTGATCCAAGGAGGTGGTATATAATTTCATCGAATACGGCGCAATTTCCTTTGCGTACCTAGAGTAGAATCTTGTAGGAATACCGTCTGGTCCGGGAGCCATATTGGGATTTACACTTATAAGCATTTTAGTTATTCCCTCAACATTGAGAGCAAGATATTTCATAATTTTGTTGGTACGATTGTTAAATATTGGAATCTCCTCCGAGTTTTCTGCCGTGAAAGTGTTTTTAAATAGATTATTCAAAATTTCTGCTTTCTCTACGCTGGTTTCTGATAATTTTCCATTTTCCTTAATCAACAACGGCATTACCTTACGAGAGCCTCTTATTAATTAGAGATATGGCCAGAACTTTTTTGGATTAGAAATCGGATCTTCGGATAAATTTCTGACTTGGAATTCTTTAAACACATCACGCATTGCCTTACGAACTTCCGCTCGCAACTGGACTAATTTAGCGTGATTAGACGAGTCCCACGATTTGTTTACCGTGGCATTTAAACACCTTCGCCTCCTGAGCAAATGTTTCACTTCCCTATTGAACCACGGGAAGTTCTTACTAACCTTAATAAACTTCTTGGGAACAAATATATTTAAGCCAGTCCATATTATTTCTTTTAAATTAAACCAAAGTTCCTCAACATTTGTATTAAGCATGTACGTTTCAAAATTTTTCTCTAAATGGTCGACTATAAATGCATCTTTTGCCTTATCAAAATAATATACAAGTTTGGCTTTATCATGCTTCAAATTCAGCCTAGATTCTAAAATTACCATAACCTCCTTGTGATCACTTATACTGTCTTCTATGCAAACTTTATCTACAATATCCAGATTGTTTGTAAGAAAAAGATCCAAAATGGATGAGGAATCATTGATGCTCCGCGTTGGCTCTTCAACCATCTGTTCAAGAGAATTTTCTGCGAATGATTCTAGGAACGCTTCAGTTATTAACCTACTTCTTCCGCATGACTTGAACGTAAATGTGTCCCAGTTAACTGAGGGTATATTAAAATCACCTCCCATGATCAATGTATGTCCCTGAAATTTTTGAGAAATACTATTAAGTGACAGTCTAAAATACTCTGCGTTATCTAATTGAGAATCCGGAGGTAGGTAAAATGATCCTATTTTGAACTTTAAACTTCTGCCAATTTTTACCTTCAACCATATTAACTCTCAAAAATTTTCCATTTCATTTACTACGGAGCAATTGATGGTTTTATTAACAGCCACAAACACACCTCCACCTATTGAGGTAGTTCTGTCTTTCCGAAAAACATTGAATTGAGAAGCAAATACTTCGCCAAATTCTGCCTCTGGCGTCAACCAGCTCTCGGTTCCTAGTATTGCATCGACATCGTTAGTCGCAACTGCAGGGTGGAAATCGGCTACTTTCCCTCTAATACTCCAACAATTAAGGACCATTATCCTTATCGGTTTAATATTTGTATCTGTAGAGTCTAAATTCGCATTTTTACTATTTGCACTCTGAAAGGAAATTTGGAGCTGTAAGTTTAGATTTATTCGCGCCGTCACTTCCAGAACCAAGATCTAGGTTATCGTTGCATCTTCTTTGTTGAACTGAGGGATCCTTGGGCCTCACGATGTTCCTAAAAAATAATTAATATCAAGACGGTTCCATATTTTAGTAGCCCTCTTGGTCACCATTCTCAGTGTATAGTTGACGCCCGACCTGTCAAATGCGTCCCAGTTGGCAGCTATCATCGGTCAAAGATCGACGAAGCCCCAATTGTTTCTGCGACACAACTCCTGTAAACTACAATTCAAATTATAAATCTTCCACCATATGGCTTCCCCAGAATCGATGCGCGGCAAGACACTACAAATGGAAAACTGCAACATTACCAAACTCTCACGCGCTGATTCATACGCCTTATGGCCCAACTTGTCCATAGATTTCACTATAACTGAAACAGAAACATGACACGAGTTGTTAGTATCAACGTGCACGGCTACCGTTAATTGACGGGAGTTTGATTCTCTAATTGCTTTTGGAATAGCCTCCATGACAATTGGCACGGTTGCTCCTGGAAGACAAACAGAATGAACGTTAGTATGACGGTCTCCACCATTCTTCTCAGCTAGGTCTCATAGGGTTTTCTCCAGACGTCGGACATTGGAGCTTCCAATGATAAGTAAACCTTTCCCTGGCATCACTCGGTGTCTGTGAGTAAATCTTCCCTGCTGTGCTTCTGGGCCATTCGCACTAAGATCTTCAACCTCCTGAAAAACTGAAAACGCATTACTTAGGTGCAAGATTTCATTTTCCCGTCAGTTATTTTGGACTTTTGATGCCTTTCTCCTATCCACCCGGTGCCAGTTGTTCCCTGCAACAGATACCTGACAATACTCACCTGCCGGTTCTACATCAGTAGCCTCCGCTAATTCTGCCGCTCGTCGTCTAAGATGCTCCCCACCTGTGCGTGAAGAGATGCAATTGTAGTAGGAATCTCTTCGAGAGCCTGACACCTACTGTAGCATATTGCACAAACCATGTCCCTGAAACAACCAAAAACAGAGTCACAAACAAATTAATCACAAATATCAGCGACTGCTGCTATGGCTGCTAAAGCTCAACTGACTTGTTATATTACTATGGCATTATTGTCAATTTTAAGATAGCTTCCAAATTTATATTTACATGGAACCCCTCTCTGCTTTAAAGTTTTCAACAGTACATTTGAATATTGTGTAAATTTCTAGCACATATTTTCATAATATGTTTCTTCTATGACATAATAAAATAACAATTAATATAGAAGGGGATGCATACAAAATATTATCATAAGATATTAAGATTGGTTTTGGAGCATGGAAGTTACATTAAACCAACAATCAAACCAATCTCATACAACTGTTACCATTTCCACTCATCATAGAATTAGTGCTTTAATGTATATTGACTCCAGCTCATTTGACATTAGACAAATCGTGTGAAGAAGGTTACTGTAGCCTCAACTTCTGTCCTACATAAACACACAACTTTTGCTTTTCAGTCAAATCCATCCATTACAATATGATCTTTCAAGAACCACTATTCTAAGCATGTATACATGGTATTAACAAAAATGTAAAATATCTTAGGAGGTATGCATCAAAATAAGACCATGTCTAATAAGCATTGGGTTGCAAATGCAATTTCAAAGAGTGCATGATCCCTTATCCTGGAAGGCTGAAGCATGCATTGTGGTGGACAGGAGTCACATTGCCGACCTGTTATTAACTATGAAAGTATGCATTTGCGACCCAATGTTGATTATATCTTTTAGTCTTATTCTGATGCAATAACTTCCTAAAATATTTTACACTTGTTTTTTAATACCTTTAATCTATCTACATATTAAAAATTATCTTTTTAAAATAATTCTGTATTGTGGTGTCATTGTACCTCTGAGAATACATTCCTCTTACTAAATGCATTTGACATAGCAACAGCCTTTCTTTTCTCGCAGAATTTCACAGGGCATTTTATTATCTTGCATAGTGTTGAATTAACAATAATCCATTAAAACAATGACAAACTAGTGGTTGTTTGACTTGTCAGATAGGTATAACTTATTTCTAACTCTGAAAGATGATAATCAGACACAGCATAGAAATCTAAAAAAGTGTAGTTCAAATGCAAATTTTTTATATTTATATTCTTACATTTTTTAAAAAAATAAATAAATTGAAATCAGTTAAAAGTACGAATTTCATAAATGATTCAGATTGTGTGGTGTGTTCTAATAAAAACACACATGACAGTGTTGTATTTAAATTTTAATATAGAATTTAATTGGTTTATTTTTATCACATCATTTCCCCTTCTATTTTAATAACTAGACATATACCCTTGGCTGTCTATTGTGTATCATATATAAATCACCAGGAATTCTCAATTTCTTATTTCAAATTTAACATTTTTTAGTTAACAGGCAGATGCTGCTCTAAAACTTAGGCTTTGCGTTGTGCATGACCTCATTGTTCACGAAAGATTATTTCAGTGTACCTTTTATACTGATGTATATGTTATGCATACTGATATGGGATATTATTTAAACAATTTTAAAATCTATCAAGTGGAGGATCAGATATTATTTCTTCAGATATCATAGAATATAGGGGGGCACATGCGCTAGGTATCAATTTCTCCATCCTACAGATGTTTGTCAATTACTCTGTTTCGGACTCAATGTGGAGTGTTGTGTGTATCTTTAATGGAAGATGCAAAAGTTGGAAACTTCATAGTGACTGACTTATGGTGAAGCAAAGAAGTGGATTAAGGTCCTTGCATCACCTGTCTTCTCTAGTAACTTCGCCAAAATGGTTAGAACACCCATTCAGAATGAAAATGCAAAAGTCACAAGCACACAAGTACATGTGAATGCAAATGCAGTACAAAACCTGTAAGGTACTAATAAATAAGGCCACAGATGTCTGTAGTAACACATCTGCATCCACAACCACTCTGGCAGCAGGTTTGAGGCATACACCAGCTGCAACTACACCAACAATTAAGTGTTGCAATTCAATGTTTGCGAGTGGTGGCAGCAGCAGTAATGCTACCCAACACTGGAAATTAAATACCAGAAATGTTCTAAAATTTAAACAAACAGAACTAACAGAAGTTGTGAAATTCGCTTCATCACCTTCTAGAACAGTTAGGAGAAGGGTAAGAGATAAATTAAGGAGAGAACATCACAGGTATTTGAAGTTTTCTCAGACTCTAAAATGTGTCTAATGATTCCAAAATTCTGATAGACCAACCTAGTCTGATTTCACCAGGTCTACAACCAATCTGTCATTCTCGAACAGTGCCAGAACACAGAAGAGAAGGTGAAACATCCTACAGATGTGATTCACTGGGCGGCTGATATTTCATTGCCTAGCAGCTCTGCGCAAAATGCCCGTTCCCTGTTGGAATGACAAATGTCGTTCCACTATTCAGGGTCGCAGACGGGCCTTGCATCAGTTTAGGTTGCACCTGACACCTGACAACGTCGCAGCATTCTGAGTTGCTAGAGCCAAGGCGCGTCATGTGATTAAGGAGAGCAAAAAGAGGTAATGGCAGAACTTTGTGAGTACCATTAACCATTCCAAACCATCGACAAAAGTATGGAGTCAATCTGCCATATCTATGGGAGGTAGTATCAATCGTCAGTATCTGGTTTACTGGATCAGGAGTGTGTAGTCACCGACGAGCGAAACGTAACACAGCTGATGGCAGAGTATTTCGCTGCCATCACTTCATCTGCTGGACTGGACCATCAGGTCCAGCAATCAAAAATATCTGCTGGAAAGCAAATCTTTAGCTTTGACTCATCGGATTAACAGGCATACAATAGCCCATTTTCATCTTGGGAGCTGGAGTCGGCACTAGACAGCGCCAATGATACTGTGCCAGGACCTGACCTGTTCCAGTACAGATGCTGAGGCATCTTAACAAAGATGCTAAGGATTTATAAGAACAAAGTCTTTCTGTGCGTTGAGATTGTATGAAATGCTCTTGGGTGACTAGCCGAGTCAAGAATGCTATGTCACATGATATTTCGGCGACTAAATTCATTGTCACCATCTTCTGGTGAAGTCATAAGATGGCAACAATGGTTTTAGTCGCCGAAATATCATGTGACAACGCATTCTTGACTCGGCTAGTCACTCGATAGCATTTCATACATGCTAAGGATTACCTCCTCAGTATTTTTAAAGACAATTGGATCGAAGGACACTTCCCCAACTTGTGGAAAGAAGCAACGTTAATTCCAATTTTAAAACCAGGTAAGGACAAGTAGTTGCCAGGTAGCTATCGTAGCATTGCCTTAACGAGCTGCATCGGGAAGACACTAGAGCAGATGGTCAACCGCCGCCTGATCTGATGTCTCGAGTCCTGTAAACTGTTGAGCCATTTTCAGTGTGGATTCAAGAAGTTCCATTCCACTACAGATAACCTGATCCTACTGGAAGCGGCAATACAGGATACATTCATCCACAGCCAACACCTTGTGGGCGTATTTTTTGACATGGAAAAGGCATACAATTCTACCTGGCAGTATTTTATTTTAAAACAATTATAAAAATGGTGTTTCAGGGGGAATCTGCCCCAATTTTTAAAATCATTTTTATTATGATGTTGCTTCCGGTACCAAATCGGAGGAGAAGTGTCAGACCTTTTTATTCAGGCAAACAGTGTTCCTCAAGGTTCAGCTTTAAGTGTGACTCTCTTCACCATAGCAATTAATAGCAATCCGTTACTCCTTATACATTTACTTCTTATTTTTTTGTGCACTGTCTAGCCTGAGAAGTGCTAAGCGGCAGCAGCAGCTCGTGTTGAACATGCTGGATGAATTGTCAGTGCACATTGGCTTCCATCTCTATGCTGAGAAAACCAGGTATGTACTTTTTAGTCACAGTAGAAGTCTTTTAGCAGAACCTCATCTCACCTTAAGGAACACCGTTTTAGGTTTTAGTGAAACTGTTCCATTTCTGGGTTTCATTTTAGACAGTATTCTTACTTGTCTGCCACTTCTTAAAGATGTTAAAACCAGAGCCCTGGTAGACCTGAACATTTTAAAATGTCTATGTGGTAGGTCGTTGGGTTCTGACCGCTCCTGTCTGCTACAATTTTATAGAGACTTTGTGCGGTGAAGGTTGTAGTATGGTTGCATTTTATACGGGACAATTATCTCTGTATACTCGATAATGTCCACCATGAAGAAATTCATCTTGCCACAGGTGCATACCACACCAGTCTGATACCCAGCATTTGAGCTTAGTCTGGCAAGCCACCGCTTTCCATCCGCCGGTGTCTCCTCATGGTATGATACTATATACATATTGCCGCAACTCCTGGCAGTCCCGTGTACTATGTGGTAATTCATACTAACTTTGAACAGCTTTACACCAACTGCCAAAGAGCAACCAAACCATTCAGCTACCATACAGAGGATAGTATGGAGGAATATGGGTTTGAGATGCCCTCTTTTCATCACCAGGGTTGGAGTAAATCTCCTCCCTGGCTTTTAAAAAGGTATAGAACGATTTTGGACCTGTCACGGTACAACAAGCTGTTTACCACTAACTGTGTTTTCATTAAAAAAAATTAACGATGTTATGAACCAGCATCACGATTTCACCCCAGTATTTACAGATGGGTCTAAGTGGGTTAATGGAGTGGACTGCTCTGTCGAGTGACTTACAGTTTCAAGCTGTATAGCATGTGCAGCATATACACCACAGAGCACATGAAAGTAAGTGGTGGCATGAAGTATATCATATGCTGTGATTCCTTCAGCTGCATTCAGGCCTTGGGAAGGATGTACCCAGCAGATCGTCTTGTCCCGGATATAGAGGACACCCTCCAATCTCTTGGAAAGACGGTTGTATTCTGATGAGTACCGCCATGCGGGAATTGGGGAAATGAGGCAGCCGATGAAGCTTTCTAGGTAGCCTGCAACAAGGTCCGAATTGACTTTGATCTGGTCCCGAAGTCAGACCTTGTCTAGGCAGTGGAAAGATGGGTTTTTGATGTTTGGCAGAGGCAGTGGCTGGAGGTAGAGCATAATAAGCACTGGCTGGTCAAACCAACTGTTCAGCTGTGAAGCAGCTCCCTCCAGCAGGCAAGGAGAGATGAGGTTCTCCATACTTGCCGCAGTATAGGGCACCGTCATCTGATGCATAACTTTCTTTTCGGCTGGGAGGACCCTTTGGAATGTGATGCTTGTCGCGTACCTTTGACAGTGCACCACATTTTAACTGATTGTGTTCTGTTTTTAGACATAAGGGCAGTGTGGCCAGTGTTTTAAGTTTTGTGTGTTGGCCAGTCTGGTCCTTAAAATTTTATGCAGATCGGCCGAGTTTTAAGATGGATGGTTGGCCCCTTTACAGCCACCCATTCATGTGTATGATATTGTTATTTTTAATATTGTTATAATTCATGTCATACTGGCCACTATACTGCCAGTGAGATGTTTAGTGTTTTTAATTTGTTTTTAAACCTGGTTGGCCTTGTACAGACTTTCAGAAACTGCAAAGTTTTGTGTTTTAATGGACCATTTATAGTCACGAACTTTCTTTGATTTATTTTATTTTGCTGCCTGTATGGCTGACCCCTTTACAGTTGACCATGCAGAGAGTATTTTAGCATTTTTAAGCCACAGTATTGGCTGGTTATTGTTAGAACTAATGACCTCACTGTCGACGCACCCTAAAGCCAAAAAAAAAAAAAAACAGACAAAACAACAACAACATCCTTATGGTGAGACACTTCATCCAAATTGCTTCAACTAGTGGTAGTCATGTAAATGATGAACTGATGAATTCAACTACAGTAACTACTGTAGAACTACAAAACCATTTAGTTATAATACAAAGGATATTTTAGAAGAATAGTCATGAGTTGCCTCATTTTTGTCCTCTGTCCCCTGGTTTTTTAAAAAAGCTCAGAATAATTTTACATCTTTCATGGTACAGCAAGTTGTTTATCACTAACAATGTTTTTTTATTTAAGTTTTTAATGATGTTGTTTAAAACATCACAAATTTACCTCAGTACATACTGATGGATCTAAGTAGGCTAACAGAGTATATTGCTCTGTAATGTTTCCTTGAGAGGCTTATAATTACAAGTAGAATAGCAGGTGCAGTGTATACACCATGGAGTGTTACACTTTATTAAAATCACTCCAGCATGTGAACGTTAAGTTGTGATATGAAGTTTATCATATGCTATGAGTCCCTCAGTTGCATTCACACACTGGAAACAGCGGATTGATTGGTCCAGGACATACAGAACACCCTCCAATCCCTCAAATCTTGTGGAAAGTAGGTGTATTTTTGCTGCATATCTGGTCATGTAGGAATAGGGGGCAAGGCAGCAGATGAAGTTGCCAAGTTAGCCTGTAACAAGGTTAAAATTGACTTTGACCAGGTCTTAATCAGACCTTACTTCAGCATTGAAGAGAAATATCTTCAATATAGGACAGAGGCAGTGTTTAGAAGAGGAACATAATACACATTCTGGCTGGTAAAACTGACTGTTTAGCTGTGATGCAGCTCCTTCCAGTGGGTGATAAGAGATGTGGTTCTCCTTATTTGCCTCCTCATTAGGCACTGTCCTTTGCACAGTTTTATTCTCAGCGTACAGGACTCACTGGAAAATGGGCATGTCACCTTAGTTTTTAGTATTGAAGGGTGTCAATTTTTATAGCTACCCATCCATGTACATGATTGTTAATTGTTTTAAAGAGGGTATTAAACCTAATTGGTCTTTTTACAGACAGCCAGATAATGTTTTTAGTGGCCCATTTTCCATTTTTTACAGCCATTATTTTAGCATTTTACTGTCTTTTTCATCTGTTGGGCTAACCTCTTTACAGTGACAATACAGAAGTGTACACAAGTGCACAACTGTTGAAAGTACAGCTACTGGCATTGGCACTGAATCTTCTAATTGCAGTTTCCAGGCAATTATCACAAGTCTATATCAAAAAAACACATCCCTGAGAATAGCAATTTGACGCTCTAGTACAAGTTTCAAGAACTCAACTTCCCATTCTTGTAAATAATTTAAGATTAAATAGTAATTTAGGAGCTAGTTTCCTTTCTTTTTGGAATGATTCCTTCAAAATACCATGACTGAATTCTGTCTCATTCCTCATCTCCAATCTTCTACTGCCCTAAAAAAGTTACAGTAGTTTACCGTAATAGGAAGCTTCTATCAAAAAGTGTTGTGGGTGAGCAGTAATGGGAGGACGTGGATTTGAATCTCTGTCTGGCCATCCAGGTTTGGGTTTTGCATGGTTTCCCAAAATCAATCCAGGTGAATGTCAAAATGGTGCCTACAAAAGGCCATTCCTTACCCTCAATCCTTTTCCACATTTAATGAACTCAATGAGGCATAAAACCATTACCAAAAGAAAAATCTATTGGAAAACAGAATGCATTATGCTGGTTCGAATACCCATCCGGGCATCTCGATTTGGTTTTTCCATGGTTTCCTAAATCACTCCAGGTGAATGCCGGGATGCTTCCTTCAAAAGGCATTGGCCAAATTCCTTCCCATTCCTTGTCCTAGTCCCATCTTGCCTCTAATGACCTCAACATCAATGAGGTGTAAAGCCATAATTAGAAAAAAGGAAAACAGAATTTTGATCGAGATTAATTTGGAGAATGGTGAGAGAAATTGGAAGGGAAGGAGTAGGGCATGAGGGAACTTTCAGGCAATAGTCATGTTTGGGTTTTACCTTCTCATCACAAGTAATGCACATTAAGGAATGATACGTGCTTTAAAATAACAATGGAAAATTACAATGTAGTATTCATAGGAATTCAGCTGGTTTGGTCTTGAAAACACTTTTTCACAATGCCACTATATTCAACATAAAACCAGGAAATTATCCCACTTAAAATAATGGCAAGTTAGTTTTTTCACTGTATCAGTACTCCATTATTAAATTACTTGTCAAAACGGTTCCTTGATATAAAGACCTGTTAGCACCCACAGATATTATCTGACTGTAACTGAGCTGAAATATAATCTCCACCAGTGTCCAGCCATATGATTTCATGAATACACATTGTTTCAACAGCTTTTTTTTATCAGGGCAGAACTGCATCAGTTTGTTGCAACCTTATGTTTCAGATATCATTCTGTGGCTTTCTTAAAGGACTAACCACAGAATAATGGCTGAAACATCAGGTATCAACAAATTGATGCAGTTCCTCCTGGATAATGAAGATAACATTGACAACGACCAGCTTGCTTTGCTGTTATCAGGTATCACATGACTTTAGTTGCAACAATGTTCAGTATATGACCAGCATTAATACTGAAACACAGAAAATGATGTTGAATATGCTTAATATGACTTAATTATCCAAGATGTGAGTTTTTAAAAATGGGAAAAAGTACTATAGCAGCTATTAATAAGTGTTACACATTTTTTAATAACTGTACTTATTCTAGTGTGGAATAATCATATGTATCATTTTCAGATTGTAGAGATTTTTTTGTGGAGTACAATGGAGAACTTCAACTACAATTCCAGTTCCTCTTCAACCCAGCTGGGCCAGTAAGCTTCACCTTCAATGAGAGGCACTAAATGTCAATGCAGTATTGTGCATTTTATTACAATAATAACTTACACTGAAAGAAATGTTAATTTCTTCATTATGAACTTGTTGACTGAATGTAATACACATTCAAAGCTTTGACTTTTTGTATTTAAAATACCTATGCTGTAGGCTAAAATGGCTCTACTAGGTTTTATAACCTGACACACAAAAATATTTTCAACATGGACAGACCAAATACTATGGTATATTTCAAAAATGATCATTTTATCAAATGGTTCAGAAGATAATAATTTAGGTTTAGTATATTTTTAGTTATTTGATTTATATAAACTGAGAGGGAAAAAGGATCTTCAAGGTCTTTATTTTTTACTTTTATTTTCATCAATAACAAAAGGCCTTCGCTAGGAATTCTTTCAATAAAAGCTTTTTGTACCTGTACATATGGATATCCCCTTCCGTATTGTGAATTTTGTATAAACCTCAAGTACCTGATTGAATTTATTGATGAAGTTGCTTTGTAGTTTTAAGGCAACTTAGCTATGCAAATGTAAAGTACGTTAGAGTAGAGGAAATTAAATTTATTTATTACTTCATACTGAGCAATACAAGGAAGGTAATAAATTTAAGAATTCTGTGCTAAAAGTGAGCAGTAATTTCTGAAGATTTGTTTAAATTTGTATTAACTTTATGTGAATAGAACCTTGTCTTTTATTTTTACTCTGAAAAAAAAATTAGTAATTCTTTAAGCATAGTCTCATCTATGCATGATATTTTTACAGTTATCATAAGACAGTGTACCTTCAGTTCAACAATAATTTTACAAACTATGCACACACAATTAATATAATGTGTGAGAAGTGTTCTTTCCCAATTAATTTATCTGAAGACATCTTATTTTCATGTGCTTTTCTGTATTGTACTTCTAAAAAAAAAATTAAGCACTCACTTCAACTAACTACAGAAATTATTTTTGTAACTACTGTTGTGAAAATGTATCTGAAATATTTTCTTTTGTTGTTTGTACACAAATTAATAGATATAATAAAACTCATTAATCATTAATTAATTACTTTGCATCATAACCCTACATGTAGTATCAAGTTCAAATGTTCTATTTTAACCATAGAATATTTGGATGTACAAATCAAGACTTTCCTGGCATAAGCTTCAATTTTATCTTCAGTGGTATATCTTGAAGATATAGTTACAACAGTGAATTTAACCAAAATTTGTTTCCATCACTATCATCCATTTGGGACTGAGGTTGGGGAGGGAGGAAATCATCATTCTGGGATTCCCTATTTCAGCAATACCTAGTCAGTGGAAGTTGATTGCACTACTTTCTTTGGAATTAATTTTGGTTTGTGTAGCCTGCTATATTAGTCTCACTCTTGTCCCACCTTCCAGTGTACACATAAAATAGAACCCGATGGTAATAGTAAACATTTCCACCAACTGATTTTAGAAATCAGTGTAAATTGGATCAGCTTTGTGAATGGATAAAGGATTTTCTAACTGGTCGGTCGCAGTATGTTGTCGTTGAAGGAGAAAGTTCCTCTAATCTAGATGTTACATCGGGTGTACCTCAAGGAAGTGTAATAGGACCATTTCTTTTCATAATTTTTATAAACGATCTCGGAGACAAAGTGAAAAGCCTTTTTAGATTGTTTGCTGATGATGTGGTTATTTATAGGGAAGTAAGAAATTTGGCCGATTGCTTAGAAATTCAGCGCGATCTGGATGTTATTTTGGCTTGGGGCGCTGAGTGGCAACTTACTCTAAATTGTTAAAAGTGAAAGACAATGAGCATAACTAACAAAAATAATCCAATTGTTCAGAAATATGAGTTAAACAATACAGTTATTGATATGGTCGATTTTATGAAATATTTGGGAGTAACAGTACAAAGGAATATGAAATGGGACATACACATTAATTCGTTAGTAGATAGAGCAAATTATAGGCTGTGATTCACAGGTCGAATCTTGAAAAATTGTATTGAACAAACAAAGGAGATAGCGTACAAATCTCTTGTGCATCCACATTTGGATTATTGTTGTACCATTTGGGACCCGTTTCGTAAGGGGTTGATCGAAAGTATAGAGAAAGTACAGAGAAGAGCCGCTCGATTTGTGACCGCTTGCTACAGTCCTTATGAAAGTGTCACAGAACTGATTAGTAGACTAGGTTGGGAGTCTCTGGTAGATAGACGACACACGTTATGTTTTAAACTTATTGGTAAACATGCATACTCCCACTTTCACTTTTGAGTGTAGTGAAATACAGGGTCCGGCAATAAAACCTCCCTCATTTTAATGTGTTGTCACATTAAAACTAAATATGATAGAGAATAATTACTTTTATTTATGAAAAATACATACTTTGCCATTTTTAATTATTTGGTTTTAAAAATTATATCTGCCCTCCATTGTTGATACATTGACAAAGTCTATCCAGAAAGTTCTCCATACATTTTTGCGTCATTTCTCTTGGAATGGCTGCCAATTCTTGGGTAATGGCCTCTTTAATTGCTTGCAGTGTTGTGGTACGATGTTTGTACACTATAGGCTTTAAGTGTCCCCAAAGATTGGTGAATGTTGCATAGACACACTCACAGGTGCCAAATTTTCCGGCGTTGTTGCAGTCCGAGGATGGCCTGTATGTTTTTTTTTTAGTGCTGAACCTGTCTTTCTAAAGTTTGACACCCACAGTTGAATAGTTTTTCTATCCGGGACACGATCATGTAGGCCAAGTTCGAATCGTCTCTGAAAATCTGAGAACAACTGTTACGAATAAATTCGTCCACAACAAACGCACGATGCTCACCAAGCCATGACATCGCGCACACTGAAAATGGCAGGTACACCTCTTTAAAACAAAACACATTCCACATCAGTATCCTCACTACAACCCGCACACCGGCTACGTGAAATGTGGGAGGTTTTATTGCCGGACCCTGTACTTCTTCCACCAACCTATTTGAGTCTGAAGGACAGGAAAGATGAATTCTTTTTTCCCTCGTACCATTAGGGATTGGAATGCACAGCAAAGAGATTAGCTTTGGTGCTGAGCACCCTCTGCCACCCACAATTTTATGAATTGCAGAGTATATATGTAGATGTAGATGTAAATTAGTCTCGCTGCAAAATGTCAAATTTATTGCTCTCATATAATTTGAAAAGTTTCTATAAATTAGTTAGTTCTGAGTGGCTTTATAATGGAGTGCTTAATTAACTTTCAGCAAATGTCTTAAAATTATTTTTAAAAAAAATTCTCACTAGGATCATCCCAGAAAAGAAAATTTCTTTCACTATTATGAAGGTGTTTCTCAGAGTAAGTACACTATAAACACATTTTTTTAAGCTCTGACCAAAGTAATTAAAGAAAATAAATCTTTATCAAAGCCAAGAGTATTGTGGAGAATGATTTTGACAGATGTTAAACAGAAATTGCATCATATGTTCACCAATATTAAACTATATTGTTAATGATATACTAGTAAAATGCTGTGCATTGTTAGATATTGCTTTTAACAATAAATTTTGATTGCAGTAATACCACATATAATTGCAGAGAGTATAAGGATAACTGTGGATAAGGAAAGATTATTTTAAAATGACAAAGATATGGAGCACTTAATTTGGTGAAACATTTGTTGATTATCACATAGGGACATTAGGGCAAGTATGTGAGAAGGAGCTTGAAAAGCAGGAATATCCAGATCAGGAGATGTGAGGTGGAATTATTGGAGCTGTAGCTTGAAAGGAGGAGTAAACAGACTAGAAGATTGAGGCAGCTGGATAGGTTTAAGATTTGAATGTCGCTGGTATTATCACATACTGGGGAGTTGACGTCATACTAAACCTACAAATGTCATTTGGATACAGGATAGATACTTGGATTACAATGGATTAGAATTGTGCTGCACTATTACCATTTCATAAATGAGGGTTGACATGTAGGGTTAACCCTTAATTGGAGGGACTGGTGTACAGAGTATGCCAATGAGTTATTTCTGACTGTGAATTAGACAACCAGTTCTAAGCACTCGTCCTCCATCTACCCTTCTACTAAGAATCCCCAATGACAATGTGCCTAGCTGATCCATTCAGTCTGGCTTCTGACTTCTTGAATTAATATTTTCTCATGAGCGTGTTACATTATGGGAAACCAGTAAGCCACCCCTCCATTTATGTCAAGCAAAGATTATGCATCTCCTGAAGACTGTCAGTGGGTTTTACAAGAACTTTAGGATGAAAAGATGTTCAGATCTGTCTACAGTGCATTTAATGTTAATTAATCAGAGTTCATTGAACATTCTGATCATGAAACTCTCAGAAATTGATGGAGATGTTCTTGAATCTCTTCAAGTGTCTTTGTCACCTAGTGTTTTTCTGACATTCCAATGATTCTACCCATGTTGGAGTTGTCAGCAATTCAGATAATGACAATGTTTTTGTAAAAAAAAAAAATTACAAAAAGGAAAAGGTAAGGGGGGAAGGTTTTGAAAGAAGTAAGCATAATTCATATATGGAAGAAAAGTCCCGTCATGAGGAAATTTCGAAGAACGCCTCGAAAAAAATTATTGAAAACTATTCTTCCATTTACCAAAAACTGTGAAGTTGTAACTGACAAAATTTCTGCTTTCCAGTAGATTATAAACAGTTATATGATGGATGCTCTCATAGAGTATATAAACATTTACCTTCAACAGAACAGAACTGCAGAAGACCCCAAAAAATCTTTAAGCGAAGAATGTGTGACACCAATAGAGCGGAAGTATTGGCCTTTTTAGATATTTTATACTTGCTAGTATTCATAATCAATCTTCATGAAGTGTGGTGTATGGATGGCACCTGAATTTAAATTTTTCAGTGGTCATGGGTCTCAAACAATTCAGAAATTTGTGCGTTGCCATCAGATTTGATGACGGACACAAGGACACATGCAGAAAATTTAACAAGTTAGCTACAGTGAGATAATTTTTTTCTTTCAATGAAAACTGCCTGAAAGATATAAACATCAGTTGATGATATCATGAGCAATGAAAAATTTGAGCTCTTATGCCGGAGGTGCTCGTTTATTCCATATATGCCGAATAAGCGTAATTTTTTTTTAAATTCCTTTTCCTAATTTTTTTCGAATGTGGTTCTGCAATAGATAAATGTAATAAACTAGGAAAAATGGGCAGAAATTTGAAGCAGATGATGTAAAAATGATGTGGCATACTCCATACGTTGCCCCTCAAAAATTGTATTGAACACCAGCCCCTCCAATTGAGGGCTAAGAAATTGAGATTGATTAATTTGGCCTCAATGGCAGGCTGGTTGGGATCATTTTTATCCATATAAATGAGATTTTTGTGAGGAAAGAGTAGTATTCAGATTGGTAATATGGGAATAGAAGATACTCTTTATGTGACTCTGTGGGCTGTATGTAAGATATTTCACATGAGATGGACAAAGGAGGTGTTGGATTTGCTGAAGGCAGTTGATACAGTAAGTTTGTAGTAAAACCAGAGGTTTTACTTGTTTAATTTGTAAATTTGTTTGGGGTTGGGATAGAGGACAGACGAACGAGCAAAATTAGGCAACCTTACAAGAGCCACAACCTGCAAGTAGAGCATGAGTCAGAAATTCGGCAATTGTCAGGCGCCGAAACCAGAACGCAAGCTGGCATTATGACCAAATGCAGTTAGGTGATGTCAGAGTTTTCCCTCTCCAAAGAGCTGTAGTGTAGTGTAGTAAAACCCTAAGCACAGCTAGCTACGTCTGTCTGTCTGTCTGTTGGTCAAGCTGATCGTCGTATTGTGCAGCCGGGGGCCGACACGAGTAGCTACCGGGCTCCGGGCTCGGAGCGGAGCCATTGCAGCGCAAGAGATGTTCTACAGCAAACCAGAAGGTAGGCTCTACTGAGAAGGAGTTGGATATGAGATGGATAGGTTCAGTTGAAATCTCGCTCTGTCTCTCCTCGTTCCCATGATGTTGTTGGTGGTTAGCAAGGCGCCACTGCACCAGTTTTATCAGTTCAGACAGTAATAGTAACAGTAAAGGTTATTCACAGCTAAATTCCATGTATGTGTAAATATATGTACAGTACCGTACCTTCAGAAACCTGATGCGAATAAACATGTAAATATTCAGAAATGATTAGCCCTGATTTTACAAGTAATAATCCTATCACAAGACTTATATCCGAACAATTTTTCGATTTCCATGTAGACGCTTATCCATGCCTCCCTATGGCAATCTGTCCTTGTCTTGCTGATTGGCTGGACAGAGTGACTTTGAGGGTCATCCCCAAAGGGGTGGCAGCCAAGCCACTACAAGTTAAATAGCGATAAGTTTTAAACTGTTTTGTTGAATAGGAATGTCTGTTAAAGGGTAGGAAGCAGAGAGATCAGGAAAATTCAGTCTTAAAAGAAGTAGAGGTGGAGAATGACAAGACAACATATTAGGACTATATGTTCTTCTAATAAATAACTGTTGATAATTTGCAAACGACATGCTGTGTAATAGGATTTTTGATGAACGAAGCATGTGTGCAGCTACAGAGGATCTGGAAAGGTTATCAAATTAGGTAGGTTACACAGAAAGAAGATAAATACTTGAGTCGGCATATTAGAAGTACAGAAATAAATAGAATAAAGGTCTTGCCTATTATGTGGGGACAGGAAAATATTGGTTGTCATGTTCTAAAATATGGGGGAGGGTTGTGAAATCTTGGCAAGGCCATTGCCTGAATTTGGTGAGAAGGTATGGGACCCAGATTTTGGGTATTTAGTAAAATTATTTCAAAAGGAACAAAGGATAGTATCTTGAATTCCCGTAAATAGTGTAAGAGCAGGGGTGGGGGTAGTTAAAATACAAACAAGAGTTATGTATATGTATTTCATGTGCTTTGATGTCATCTTGATGGATTTTGGCCATGTAATTAGTAGAATGTGGTACAAAAGACAATCACACTAGTAAATTAATAAAAATTGTAGGCATAAGTGAATGGGAAAGCTTCCATAGCTGAGACACTTGGGGACTAGAATAAATCACTGACAGTAATATACCCAAACATTAAAAAATAAATGAAATAAAAACTTGGTAGATTAGTGATATTACCAATTGAGGGGGGGGGGGGATGAGGAACATCACAATAATAATTTACACAATGGACCATGGTGTAACAAATCACCAATAAAATAAAATGTGAGCATTGTAACTGGCAGTAACATGCAAATTAAAAAGCATTGCCTAGAGCACTTAGGAAGTTCTGATGCCAATGAAAATGAATTTATGGCATGGAGGATAATGCGTGTGCATAGCTACCCACAATCCACTACATCCAGTCCATGGAGTATGTTAATGGAGGCTTTTTGCAAGTATGAATGACGAGCAATAAAAATATAAAATGAAATGTCATGTTCAGACTACAGAAACATTGAGTGAATATGTACACACTTTATCATTATTCTTGGCTGCTGCAGAAAAATTCTGTCACTCTTATCTTGCACAATCCTACATCAATGTCATCCCAGGAAACAGTAATGCAATACTGATGAGCCAGTATTGCATTACTGTTTCTTAGGATGACATTGAAGTAGGATTGTGTAAGATAAGAGTGATAGAATTTTTCAGTGGCGGCCAAGAATAATGATAAAGTGTGTACATACCTGACAGCATTTTCACCAAATGGCATTGAGTGTTGGACTCTAAAATTCCAAGAAAGAGACAGTTAATTCAATGTCACAACTGAGGTTCTGGCTGTGACAGATGGCCACAAGCCTTTCTGAGAACTTATGGAGTGCTCTTCTCGTTGACCATTTCAGTTGACAACCAAAACACCAACCTACTGGTAATATATTTGCCAGTATACTCCATTCACCATAAACAACAGTGGCCACCACACCCTTTGAATGGCAATAATGCCAGAAATAAAATCTCTTGCTCTACCCATATTAATTAATTCCTGAACAGTGATGAGTTATTTGTCTTTTTTTTTTTTAAACATAGAAATACAGTTCTTTGATTTATTTAATTTTGAAGTAAAATAAAGCCCTAAACTATAGATTACTAATTAAATTAGTTGAACCTTTTACAGAGCATAATGGGTGAGCTCTGACCTTGTATTTGGGAGGACGTGGGTTCGAATCCCCATCCGGCCATCCAGATTTGATTTTTCCATACTTTCCCCAGATCACTCCAGGCAAATGCTGCAATGGTTCCTGCAAAAGACCTTGGCTGAATTCCTTCCCAGTTGTTGCCTCCTCCCCAGTCCTTTCTTGACTCTAATGCCTTGGCATCGATGAGGAGTAAAGCCAGAAATAAAATAAATAAACAAGCCTTTTCTCATATTCTCCCCAGAAAATTATCCTTTCATATCAATTTTTCATTTTTATAATAAAAATAATAATAAGAATGAAGTTTGCTGAATATTCAGAATTGCATGAAAACTACCCACAAATACAATAAAAATTCCTGCTATTGTAGAAGAGATGTTGGGATCAACTTTATTTTTTTTATGGAAAGTCTAATTGCAGAAAATATATTTAAATTAATAACAGTAATATAAAGCTAACTGAATATCTTTTGGTTAATAATTTGCCTTTAATGCAGTATTACCACTGGTGATATTGATTACTTCTAATTCATAATACTGTAAAGGCTCTTTATAATCATAAGAGTTAGATGCCCTAAAAAATAGCTATGACGTCTTGTTGGAAGGTGCTTGACAACTGACGATGAACCTTTTGTAATTGTGGACACATTGTTCCCAGAACATTGCCCACTGAAATAAGATCCACCATGTAAAGAAGAGGCTGAAATCTAGTTTATAGACACTGATAGGTTTTGTATCCAGACATATTCAACAGAAGGAAGAGAAAGAATTTTGGATGAAAGTATGGGGAAGTTTTGGATGTGATAGAAGGTAGCCCTACAGGCGATTCTGACAATCGTGGTGGCCAATCACATTACCAATATAAAATTGTTGGTAGGGACCAGAATCATAAACCCTAAAATAAGAACGAGAAGCCGTTCTACAATGGCAAACACCAGAATAATTGTCAAATATTCAGAACCAAGATGTGCCACAGCCACACATCAATGATATTGCGCAGGCTCAATGTCCACAGCAAATTTTTTTACCAATTTCAACCATCATCACATATAAATCCTGGGGAAAGCTCTCAGTGTGTACAAGTAGTGCAATAAATGTATTAAATTGATTGGTTTGTGATTTAATTTTAGTACGGTATTCAGTAGTTGTAAAAAGCACTCTAGCAAGAGTGAGTAACTTCAGAATCTTCTTAACTGTAAGAGAAAGAGTGAACTTAGTTTCAAATGTCACAAGAAAAATCACACACATCAATGATATTGCGCAGGCTCAATGTCCACAGCAAATTTTTTTACCAATTTCAACCATCATCACATATAAATCCTGGGGAAAGCTCTCAGTGTGTACAAGTAGTGCAATAAATGTATTAAATTGATTGGTTTGTGATTTAATTTTAGTACGGTATTCAGTAGTTGTAAAAAGCACTCTAGCAAGAGAGAGTAACTTCAGAATCTTCTTAACTGTAAGAGAAAGAGTGAACTTAGTTTCAAATGTCACAAGAAAAATCTTACTTACTTTATCGATTTTAAAGGTTTCCAGGATTGTAAGCAGTTAATTTACTGTGGCACTTGCAATGATGAGAAACAATTATCTGTTAACAGATATGATAAATGTAGTATAATGTTCTGATGTTTAATTATCATGATATAATTGTAAATTTTTAACAAGATAATGTAAAATTTTGCTGATGACTTAGAAGTTGAAATAATATCAAATCATCTACATAAGTTATGTTAACTACTTGATTTAGTGGTAGAGTGAAAAACACATTTTTATACAAAATATTATGTAACATATAATATTTCATAGCAAGAGGATATGTACAAAGATGACATACAACAGCTATTGTGGACAGAACTAAGCAATGTTTCTTGTGTGTTGTTAGGATGGGTGTTTCCATAGTCAATTTTACTTATTGGCTAAGATGACAGAATTGACATTTATATAGAGTAAACAATGGACTGAAATCAAGTTGCTGCAGAATAACCGCCAATAGCAATCTGATTATATGTTTTAATTCTTCAATGTGGTAAAACAGACGATGACTATTGATAAGACTATTTGTAAAGGAACCCATTCTGATTTAATTCCTCCATAAAATACCTCAATCTGCTCATGTTAATAAATGAATATGTAGCTCTCTGGTGATAACATTTTTTCCATCACAATGAAGTTGAGGGCAAATTACTATGAAATAAAATCACAATTGTGCAAAATTTTTATGGAATATCACCTGAAAATGGGGGTGCATAATTCAAGAAACCTCCACCAACATTATCCTATCCAAAACCTTAAAAATAAAAGCTTCTTGGGCTTCTAGCAGTGTCACATTCATATCGTCTGGTGAGGTTTCAGAAGTTAGCACTGCTTTCATTGTCGTATCACCAATCAACATCAATAGCTTGATGTTGTGTGGTGATAGATTACCCAATGAGCTACCTGATCACTCATCCTAGACACAACTGTCCCTTTTTTTTATTTAAAAAAACAAAACAAAAAAACACACACACACACAGGTACACAAGGGATTCAGTCACTTTTCTGAATGAATTTAGCATCTAGCTGATCACAGGAGTAATTCAACTGAAAGTTTTCATTGCTCCATATATGACGTAGTAATATTAATTTGTATATTATCCATGGCCAAATTGCATGTGATTTGGTGAAAACGTATGGTATTCTGTTCCTAAGTATTTGTGTCCCTTATCTCTATTTAGCTAAGGGAACATGTTAAACTAAATATTGTTCATAACGTTGCTACAAGTCACAATAACTAATGTTTATATATACGTTGTGTTTTGTAGGGATAACTATGCACTAACTTTTGGTGTGATACAAGATGTATATAAATTGATTTATAGGTTGTTTCTAGAATACAGGGAAAATGATTTATATTTGTAATGATATTGTATATGTTTTAATTTTTAGTATGCACTGATAAGATATATGGTTATATCTAATGATTTACTTACTAGGAATAAGAGGTACACCTAGTTGGCTAATACTTGATCAATATTTGTATCTATTTTGCCACTTGTAAGCTATGTTTTTCTTGTGTCCTCCGTCTGACTAAATTAACTGGGGAAAATCCTGACATTAGATTTATTAGGACCAGTATAATTTTGAAAATATAGCTTACCGACACAGCTATTCATAAACATACTAGGACAGAGTGATGCCAATTATAATTCATGGAGTATTTTTTAGTTTTGCGTACTTATAGGTACAGATAAGTAATTTCATAAGAAATGGGATTCTGTAGAAAGACAGTGTAAACTAATAAGAAGTGATAAAGGCAGACTTTTAATATAAACAATCTAGAAATTGAAAAGCATTTTCAAGGAAAGTGGTGTGTGAAATGAAATTTTTATTTACCTTGTGAGGCAAACAAAATTTAAATGAGGAATGAAGGATAATGTGATGTTCAACTTAAGCACCAAATTTTTTCTATTAGTCATGCCTATACCAGTTTCTTTGGTTCTTCAGTGCATTAAACAAATAACTTAGAATATTACTTAAATCTATGGAACACAGTTTTATTAATCTGCTGAAAAACTCATCATAACCATTAGAGTGTTTGCTCTTAAGAGACATGATAACTTTTCTTATTTCTTATGGAATAGCTAAATTTGCAGACATAGTGTCTAATTTTTATTGGAAGCCTGTATTGACAAATCAACACAGTATGGTTTTTGTCAGAACAAGCTTCCAAGAAAAATTTAACTCTGCAAAATTAGCTACTCCAGAAGAAATAAGAAAAATTATCAGTTCCCTTAAGAGCAAATACTCAAGTGGTTATGATGAGATTTCCAGCAGATTAATTAAATTGTGCTCCACAGAATTAAGTTATATACTAAATTATCCGTTTAATATATCTTTACTTGAGGGTTATTTTCCAGAAAGGCTTAAGTATGCTGTTGTTAAACCACTCTATAAAACGGAGATAAGGTAGCCATATCAAATTACTGACCAATTTCACTACTAACAGCCTTCTCCAGAGTTTTTGAGAAAGCAATGTACAATAGAGTTTATGAACACCTTAAAAATAATAATAAACTAAATCACAATTTGGTTTTCAGAAGGGTCATTTAACAGAACAAGCGATATTTGCATTCACTGACAATTCATACCTATACCAGTTTCTTTGGCTCTTCATTGCATTGAACAGATAACTTAGAATATTACTTAATTCTATGGAACACAGTTTTATTAATCTGCTGAAAAACTCACCATAACCACTCAAGGAATAAATGATAAATTAATTCCTGTGGGAGTTTTTTGTGACTTATCTAAGGCATTTGACTGTGCAGATCATAAAATTCTGATACAGAAACTTAAGTATTATGGTATAGATGGCATTGTTAATAAATGGCTTAGTTCTTACCTTCTAAATATAAAACAGAAAGTGTCAATGGAGAATTTTAAGTCTGCTTTAAGAGGTCCACTGTTTTCTGAGTCAAAATTAATCAGATGTGGAGTACCTCAGGGTTCTATATTGGAGCCACTATTGTTTTTAATATATATAAATAATCTACTTTGTGTTTCATCTAAAAACTCAAAATTTGTCCAATTTGCAGATGACACAAACATAAGAATTAAAAATAATCCACATTTATCTACAGAATTTATTTCAAATTATGTCTTTGAACTGATTAATAAATGGTTTACAGCTAATGGCTTGTCTTTAAACTTTGATAAAACTCAGTATATGCAATTCAGTACATCACACAGATTAACACCAGATATAGACATAAAATTTGCAGGCCAGTCCATTCAAGAAGTAGAGAGTGTGAAATTTCTAGGTTTGTATATTGTGTATAATTTAAATTGGAAAGTACATGTTTCTGACTTACTAAAGTGATTGGGTGCAGCCACATTTGCAGTTCGTACAATTTCAGCTATATGTGATCTCCATATGAGGCAGCTAGTTTGTTTTGCTTATTTTCACACTTATTGTCATATGGAATAATATTCTGGGGCAATACTACCCATAGAGTCAAAGTGTTCAAAGCCCAAAAGCGAGTAATAAGAAATATGTGTGGGGTTAGCAATAGAACTTCATGTAAGAGAGCTGTTCAAGAAGTTAGGGATTTTAACATTAGCGTCTGAGTATATATACACATTAATGTCCTTTGTAGTCACAAATTATACTTTGTTTGAAACAAATAGCAAAATACACAATTATGGCACTAGAAGTAAAAATGATCTTCACAAGGATTATAAGTAATTGCCATTTGTTAAAAAGGAGTCCGATATTCGGGGATACATATCTTCGATAAGCTCCCAACATATATTAAATGTCTGGCAGACAATAAGAATAAATTCAGGAAAAAATTGAAAGAATTTTTAATTGACAAGTCCTTCTTCTCTGTCGAAGTATTTTTTTCTAAGGTATCTACAAAATAACTGCCAGTAGATAATGTAGTTTACATAATTAATTTACCATATATGCTATGACTGTACATGTCCGGGTGTATGTATTATTTTGCTATGCAATTGTTTACGGTGCCATATATGCTATGACTGTACATCTTCTGGTGTATGTATTATTTTGTTATGGAATTGTTTAATGTACCATATATGCTATGACTGTACATCTACTGGTGTATGTATTATTTTGTTATGCAACTGTTTTGTCTGTAAATTGACAACTTTCCACATCCCACAGAGCCAGTCTCTTATATTGGGATCAATGGAAAATGAATGTATTGTATTGTATTGAGTCAGGTCTGTGAAATTTTGCTGACTCAGCACATTAGGGAATCAACTTAGTCTTGGAGCTGTGTATGGTGATTTCTTTCGACTTGTTACATTGGTGATTGCAGGTAATGTATTAGAAATTCACATATGATTGTCTGGTTATAATATATATGAGATTTAATTGCTACATTTCATGTCCATGGTCCAACATATGCATTTTTCAACACAGAATGGTGCATTTCATTTTTATAAAATACTGGAGCTGCCAAGAACTGAGACAATTTGGGAAATATCGGATCAGTGTATTAGAAGCACAAGAAAATTGGTAATGTTTCATTGAACTGACTCAGTATCATATGTATACAAAATCCAATGATTCTGAGACAGGTCTGTGAAATTTTACTGCCACAGATCATGTTCTGACCAGCTTTGTGTTCAACTGTGAATGGTACTATCGGACTACTTGTTGATGTGGTGATTGCAGGTAATGAATTAGATATATTCATATGCTTGTCTATTTATATACTGTGAGTTTAGTAATCACAACATATCATTTCCACGCCCAGGGATAAACATTTTGTAAAAACATCTTGTTGCATTTCATTTCTCTAACTGGCAGGTGTTCTGAAGAAATGCTTGGCTTTGGGAAATGTGAGGACCTTGCGTTACAGCACATATAAATTGTAATGATTCATGGCACTGATTCAGTATCTTGAGTATACTTAATCTCATCATTTTCAGTCCTTTTTTTTTAAATTTTGCTGTCGCAGCACGTTTTCTGAGCAGAATAGTGTTCAATTGTGAAAGGTAATTTGGATTCAATTTTTAGTATGGTGACTGTTAGTAATGTATTAGAAATATATATATCCTTGTCTGGTTATAATCTGTGTGTGATGTAATTCATACATTTTATGTGCATGATCCACAATGTGCATTTTTAAACACAGTATGGTGCATTTCGTTTCTGTAAAAGGCTGGAGGTCTCTAAAACTGTGAGAATTTGGGAAATATTGGAAAAATTGTTTCCGGCACTTTTAAAGTGGTAATGATTCATTGAACTGACTCAATATCATTAGTACACATAATCTCATTATTTGGAGTCAGGTCTGTGAAATTATCTGCGCAGAACATTTTCTGACCAGCCTAGTGTTCAACACTGTATGGTAATTTCAGACTATTTGTTAATAGGGTCATTGCAGGTAATATATTAGATATTTTCATATGCTTGTCTTCTTATAATCAATGAGTGTCATTATTGCTACAAATCATTTTCACCTCCAGATATAACCATTTTAAACACAGCTTGGGGCATTTTATTTATCTAACAGGTCGGTGGTGTCACGAAACGTTTGAATTTGGGAAACGTCAGAACATGGCATTATAGCACATCTTAAATGGCAATGTTTCATTGAACTGACTCAGTATCATGAGTATGATGAATCTCATGAGTCTGAGTCAGATCTGTGAAATTTTTCTGCCACAGAACATTATCTGATCAACTTAATTTTGGAGCTGCATATGGTAATATTGGTTGACTTGTTACTTTAGTGATTGGAGGTAATGTATTAGAAATTTATATTGGAACATTGGGTAAATTGGTAGTGTTTCATTGAACTGACTCAGAATCATGAGTTAACGTAATCTCTAGTTTCTGAGTCAGTCCTGTGAAATTTTACTGCCACAGATCATGTTCTGACCAGCTTAGTGTTCAAATGTGTATGGTAATATTGGTATACTTGTTAACGTCATGATTGCAGGTAATTTATTAGATATTTTCATATGCTTGCCTAATTATAAACTGTGAGTTTAGTAATTGCTACATATCATTTCCACGCCCAGAGATAAACATTTTGTGAACGCAGCTTGGTGTATTTCATTTCTCTAACTGGCTGGTGTCATCAAGAATTGTTTGGTTTTGGGAAACTTCAGGACCTTGTGTTACAGAACATAGAAAATTGCAATGTTTCATGGAACTGATTCAGTATCATGAGTATACCTAATTTCATGATTCTGAGTCAGTTCTGTGAAAATTTCAGCCACATATCATTCTAGTGTTCAACAGTGTATGGTAATTTCGTTCTACTTGTTAATAGGGTTATTGCAGATAATGTATTAGATTTTCCCATATGCTTGACATCGTATAATCTATGAGCATTGTAATTGCTACAAATCTTTTTCATGCCCAGAGATATCCAGTTTGAAACACAGCTTGGTGCATTTCATTTCTCTAACTGGTGGTGGTGTCATGAAACTTTTGGATTTGTGAAACGTCAGGACCTTGCATTATAGCAGATCTTAAATTTCAATGTTTCATTGAATTGACACAGTATTATGAGTACACTTAATCTCATGATTCTGAGTCAGTTCTATGAAATTTAGCTGCCACAGAACATTTCCTTATCAGTTTAGTGTTGGAGCTGTAAAACTGTGAGAATTTGGGAAATATCAGAACATACTGTTACCTCACCTGTTAACTGGGAATGTTTCATTGAACTGACTCAGTATCATGAGAATATCTAATCTCATGGTTCTGTGTACTGTGAAATTTTTATGCCGGATCACATTTTCTGAAAAGCTTAGTGTTCAACTGCATATGAACATATTGGTTGACGTGTAAATATGGTGGATGCTGATAATGTATTAGAAATTTACATATAGTTGACTTGTTATAATCTGTATGTGATGCAATTCATACATTTAATTTCAACAACCCGACAGATGCATTGTAAAAACAGCATGGTGCATTTCATTTCTCTAAAGTGATGTAGTTGCCAAGATCTATGAGAATTTTGAAAAATCCGAACATTGTATTATGCACCTCTAAACTGGCAATGATTCATTGAACTGAGTCTGTATCATGTATACTTAATCTCATGATTCTGAGTCAGGGCTGTGAAATTTTAGTGCCACAGCACATTATCTGATCAGCTTCGTGCTGGAGCTGTGTATGGTAATATCGGATGACTTGATACTATGGTGATTGCAAGCAATGTATTAGAAATTTACATATACTTGTCTGGTTTAAATCTGTGTGTTGTAATTGCTACATTTCATGTCCACAATCTGAGATAGGCATTTTTAAACCCAGCATGGTGCATAATATTTCTCTAACAGGTAGTAGATGCCAAGAACTATGAGAATTTGGGAAACATGGGAACCTTTTATTATGCCACATTTAAATTGGCAAAGTTTCATTGAACTGACATAGAATCATATGTATACCTATGATTCTGAATCAGTTCTGTGAAATTTTGCTGCCACAGAACATTTTATGATCAGTTCAGCTGCGTATGTTAATTTTAGTCTACTTGTTAATATCGTGATTGCATGTAATGTATTAGAAATTTGCAAATGCTAGCCTGGTGATAACCTTCAATTATGGCACCTCTAAATTGGCAATGTTGCTTTGAAATGAGTAAATATCATGAGTGTATTCAATCTCATGTTTCTGAGTCAGGTCTGTGATATTTTTCTGCAACAGAACATTTTCTGACAAGGTTAGTGTACTGCTACGTATCGTAAGTTTGGTCAACTGGTTAATATAGTGATTCCTGGTAATGTATTTGATATTTATTTATGGTTGTGTGGTTATAATTTTTGTGATATATTTTATACATTTCAACATCACGGTTTGAGATACGCATTTTTAAACACAGCTTGGTGCATTTCATTTTTTCAACATGCTTGTGGTGTCAAGAAACGTTTGTATTTCACTTGCGTCTGGACCTTGTATTACAGCACATTTTAGGTGGTAATGTTTCCTTGAACACATTCAGTATCATGAGTATTTTTGATCTAATATGGTTGTCTAGTTAAAGTCTGTGTGTGATGTAATTGCTACATTTAATGTTCATGATATGAGATAGGAATTTTTAAACCCTGCATGGTGCATTTTATTTCTCTAACAGGCTGGACGAGCCAAGAACTGTGAGAATTTGGGATACATTGGAACTTTCTATTACAGCACCACTCAATTGGCAATGTTTCATTGAACTGAGTCAGTTTCATGAGTATACTTAATCTCATGAGTGTGAGTGAGGTCTGTGAAATTTTTCTGCCATATAACATTTTCTGACCAGCTTAGTGTTGATCAGTGTATGGTAATTTCTGTCTTCTTGTTAGTAGGGTGATTGCAGGTAATATATTAGATATTGGCAAATGCTTGTCTACTTATAATCTATGAGTGTCGTAATTGCTATATATCAATTCCACGTCCAGAGATAACCATTTTGAAACTCAGCTTGGTGAATTTCATTACTTTAAAAGGCTGGTGGTGTCAAGAAACATTTTGATTTGGGAAATATCAGGACCTTGCATTGCAACACATATTAAGTTGCAATATTTCATTGAACTGACTCAGTTTCATGAGTATACTTAATCTCATGATTCGGAGTCAGTTCTATGAAATTTAGCTGCCACAGAACATTTCTTTATCAGTTTAGTATTGGAACTGTGTATGGCAATTTTGGTTGACTTCTTACTAAGACGATTGCAGGTAATGTATTAGGAATTTACTTATGCTTTTCTGTTAACAATCTGCGTGTGATGTAATTGCTTCGTATAATGTTCACGTTCTGAGATAGGAGTTTTTAAACACAGCATGGTGCATTTCATAACTCTAGCTGGCTGAAGATGTCAAGAACTGTGAGAATTTAGGAAACATAAGAACCTAACATTAGTGCACATCTTAACTGGCAATATTTCATTGAACTGTCCTAGTATCATTAGTATACTTAATCTCATGATTCTGAGTCAGGTGTATGAAATTTTGATGCTGTATCACATTTTCTTAGCAGCTTTGTGTTCAACTGCATATGGTAGTATTGCCCAACTTTAAGTATGGTGGATGCTGCTATTAGAAATTTAAATATGGTTCTCTGGTTAAAATCTGTGTGTTATGTAATTCCTACATTTCATGTGAACAATCTGATATATCCATTTTTAAATACAGCATGGTGCATTTTATTTCTTAACATGGATGGAGGTGCCAAGAACTGTGTGAATTTAGAAAACATCAGAACATTGTATTACAGCACCTCTAAATTGGCAATGTTTCATTGAATTGATTCAGTATTCTGAGTTTTGTCTGTGAAATTTTGCTGCCACGGCACATTTTCTGATCAGCTTAGTGTTTCAGTTGAGTGATTGCAGGTAATGTATTAAGGAATTCCATATGCTTGTGTGGTAAAAATCTGTGTGTGATGTAATTTCTACATTTCATGTAAACAATATGAGATAGGCATTTTTAAACACAGCATTGTACATTTCATTTTCCTAAATGGCTTGAAGTGGCAAGAATCATGAGAATTTGGGAAACATCAGAACCTTCTATTATGGCACCTCTCAATTGGCAAAGTTTCATTGAACTGAGTGAGTATCATGAGTATACTTAATCTCATGATTCTGAGTCAGGTGTGTGAAGTTTTGCTGCCATAGCACAATTTCTGATCAGTTTAGTGCGTAGCTGAATATTGTAATTTCAATCGATTTATTTAATATCGAGATTGCAGGTAATATATTAGAAATTTACATATCCTTGTCTGGTTATAATATGTGTGTGATGTAATTCATACATTTCATGTCCACGATCTGAGATACGCATGGTAAATTTAATTTTTTCCAACATTCTAAAGGTGCCATGAACATTGAGAATTAGGGAAACATCGGAACCTACTTTTATGGCATCTTTAAATTGTTAATGTTTCATTGAACTGAATCAGTATCATGAGTATACTTAATCTCATGATTTTAAATCAGGGCTGTGAAGTTTTACTGCCACAGCACATTTTCTGATTAGTTTAGTGGTTAACTGTGTATGGTAATTTCGATCGAATTGTTAATATTGTGATTGCAGCTAATATATGACAAATTTAAATATGCTCATCTCGTTATAATATGTGTGTGATGTAATTGCTTCATTTCATGTCCACAATCAGAAGTAAGCATTTTTAAAACTAGCAGGATGCATTTAATTTCTCTTATAGGGTGATGGTGTCAAGAAACTTTCATATTTTTTAAATGTCAGGATCTTGCCTTACAGCACATTTTAAACAGCAGTTTTTCTTTGAACTGAGTCAGCACATGCCACAGCACATTTTCTGAGCAGCTTGGTGTTCAGTTGCATATGGTAATTTTTGTCGACTTTATATATGGTGGATATTCATATTAGAAATTTACATATTGCTGTCTGGTCATAATCTGTGTGTGACATAATTCCTACTTTTCATGTGCACCATCCAACATACACCATTTTGAAACACAGCATGGTACATTTCATTTCTCCAAAAGAGGAGATCCCAAGAACAGTGAGAATTTCAGAAACATCAGAACATTGTATTACAGCACCATTATATTGACAACGTTTCATTGAACTCACTCAGTATCATAAGTATACTTAATCCCTTGATTCCGAATCTGGTCATGTGAAATTTTACTGTCACAGCACAATTTCTGATCAGTTTAGTGTTCAGCTGTGAATAGTAATTTGGGTTAACTTTTTGGTATGATGATTGCAGGTAATTCATAAGAAATTTATAAATCCTTATTTGGTTAAAATCTCTGACTGACTTAATTCCTACATTTCATGTCCACGATCTGAGATAGGCATTTTTAAACACAGCATGGTGCATTTCACTTCTTTAATAGGCTGGTGGTGTAAAGAACTGTGAGAATTTTGGAAACATGGGAACCTTGTATTAAGGCACCCCTAAATTGGCAATGTTTCATTGAACTGACTCAAAATCATGAGTATACCTAATCTCATGATTCTGAGTCATGTCTGTGAAATATTGCCACCGAGCGGGGTGGTGTAACGGTTAGCGTTCTCGCCTCGCTTTCGGGAGGACGGCGGTTCGAAACCCCGTCCGGGCATCCAGATTTGGGTTTTCCATGGTTTCCCCAAATCACTCCAGGCAAATGCCGGGATGCTTCCTTCAAAAGGCCATGGCCGAATTCCTTCCCATTCCTTGCCCCCATCCTTGCCCCCATCCTTGCCCCCCATCCATTCCCGTCTCTAAAAGACCTCGATGTTAAAAAGAGACGTAAAGCAGTTACAAAAAAAAAAAAAAAAAAATATTGCCACCACAGCACAATTTCTTATCAGCTTAATGTTCAGCTGCATTTGGTAATTTTGGTCTACTTGTTAATATGGTGATTGCAGTTAAAGTATTAGAAATTTATATAAGCTTATCTGGTTATAATCTGTGTGTTACATTATTGCTACATTTCTTGTCCACGATCTGAAATAGGCATTTTTAAACAGAGTAAGGTGCATTTCATTTCTCTAACAGGCTGGAGATGTCAAGAACAGTGAGAATTTGGAAATTGCCAGAACCTTGCATTACAACACAACTTATATGGCAATATTTCATTGAACTGGCTCATTATCATAAGTAAACCTAATCTTACGATTTTGAGTCAGGTCTGTTAAATTTTCCTGCCACAGCAAATTTTCTTTTCACCTTTGTATCCAGCTGTGTATGGTACTTTCAATCGACTTGTCAATGTTGCTATTGCAGGTAATATATTTGAAATTCAAATATGGTTGTCTGGTCATAATCTGTGCATGATGTAATTGCTACACCTCTAGTCCACGATCTGAGACATTGCATTTTGAAACATAGCATGGTGCATTTCATTTCTCTAACCGGTTGGAGGTGCCAAGAACTGTAAGAATTTGGGAAACACGGGAACATTGTATTACAGCACCTGTGCATTGGCAATGTTTCAATGAACTATCACAGTATCATGGGCATACTTAATCTCAAGATTTTGAATCAAATCTCTGAAATTTTTATTTCACAGCACATTTTCTGGTCAGATTTGTATTCAGCTGCATATTTTAATTTTGCAGCTACTGTTATAGAAATTTTCATTTGCTGCTCTGGTTATATTCTGTGTATGTTTTAATTGCTACTTTTCATGACCACGATCTGAGACTGGCTTTTTTAAATACAGCATGGTGCATTTCATTCCTCTAACAGGCTGGTGGTGTGAAGAAATGTTGCAATTTAGGAAACATCAGTATCTTGCATTATGGCCCATACTAAATGGTAATGTTTGATAGATCTGACTCAGTATCATGAATATACTTAATCTCATTATTCTGAGTCAGGCCTGTGAAATTTTGCTGCCACACTACAATTTCTGATTAGCTTAAGGTTCTGCTGTATATGGATATTTCGGTTGAATTTTTAATATGGTGATTGCAGGTAATGTATTAGAAATATACATATCCTAGTCTGGTTAAATTCAGTGTGTGATGTAATTGCTACTTTTCATGTTGACAATCTGAGATAGGCTTTTTTAAACACAGCATGGTGCATTTCATCCCTCTAACAGACTTGAGTTGTCAAGAACTGTGAAAAATTGGGAAGCATCAAAACCTTGCATTAAAGCACATCTTAATTGGCAATGTTTCATTGAACTGACTCAGTATCATGAGTGTCCTTAATCTCATGATTTTGAGTCAGATATTTGAAATTTAGATGCCACAGAACATTTTCTGAACAGCTTAGTGTTCAACTGTGTATGGCAATTTTGGTCGCCTTGTAAATGCGGTGATTGATGCTAATGTATTATAAATTTCCATATGGATGCTTGGTTATAACCTGTGTGTAATGTAATTGCTACAGTTTATGTTCACAACCTGAGATATGAATTTTTAAACACAGCATGGTGCATTTCATTTCTCTAAGAGGCTGGTGGTGCCAAGAAATGTTTGTATTTGTGAAACTTCAAGACCTTGCATTACAGCACATCTGAAATGACAATGTTTCATTGAACTGCGTTTGTATCATGAGTATGCTTAATCTCATTGTCGTGGACTGGTGAATCTTTTTGTTTTGGCTCTGCCATTTCCCCGAGAGGTACATTAAACTTATGGGAAAAATTCTTAGTCACGTGAGTGGTAGTATTCTATAAATGATACTCTCAACAAGGTATATACACATTTACATTTAATTTTCACAGTGTAAATACAGAACTACTCCTTCACATATTGCTTCTAAATTCTTCAATATGAAAGCCACCTACTACTTGATTCTAATGCTGATTTCCCAATTACTATTCCCTAAATGGTTTCATCCCACCAGTCAGAATTAATTATGATGGCGTATGCTCCTCGCTGCATCCATTGTTGCTTCTGCTGGTGTTGACGGCTGTAGCCCGTCTTTAACACCGCCCCGGCGATCTCCTGAAACAAACGCCTCGAGCCCAGTTTGTCTTAGCTCCTTATTGCACCTGGAGTTTTATCCCCGGCCTCCCACCATTCGACAAGTGGTAAGGAAGAATCTCGAAGAATCGCTTCTGCTGCTCCTCTACCATCGTCTGTCATATGACGTCGTGCTTCAGCGTATTCTTGCCGACTCTTGACCTGCTTTGTTGGGCGTTGGCTTCTGCATAGCCACATTCCACCATATGCAATTGTTTGCCTTTGCTGTTGCAACTGACCTGCGTTGACTAGAGCTGTATGAAATCGTAGCTACTACCAAACTTTACAAAAAAAAAAAAAAAAAAAAAAAAACCATGGGCTACTACACCTCCATGACCATCGAGAAAGTCTGTTAAGTCTGTTCCACGCAGACTGCTATCTATCTTCCTCTATTCCCCATCTAATTTTTTCCTTATATTTACATAGTTTTTTCCCCCTACAATTATGTATCTGAAGCTACATGTATTTTTGTACAATATTTATTGTGTTTGTGTGGTTTCAATAGTTGTCTTCGTTCCCAATCATCTTCCACATTTCTCCACTGTTTACGCGTCCAAACGCTCACGCCCCGTGCTTACGTCATGCCTCAGCTGTCCGTGACGTAGGCACCACACCTCCCGTCTCCAAGGTCGTGTGTGAAGTACCGTTCACTCGCCCTGTAGTCGCTGCTGTCAGCGAAAACTGGCTCGCATAACGTCTCCGCTGCTGAGTCACCTCGTAGCTACCTCGTTCCCTCCTGTGGACATACTAAAACTTCGATCAGACACTGTGACACTCTCCTGAAATCTATCATTGCTGGCTAGCATTGACTCTCCTCGTCCTGGCTCCTTCCGACTGCGTTCTTTTTACTGCGACTCCCACTGCTCTGTAAAACTCATAGTCAGTAACACAATCACATTTATCACACATTACATTTCATATTTTTTCTTTAATATTGTTCTCTCCTATACACCTGCTTTGACTGTTCACACGTTTACCTGTTACTTCGTCATTAATACTTACCCTTCGCGTATTGTTCCTTTTTTATGCACTTTTTTCTCTTGTATCGATACACACTGCTTTACCTTAATAGCGTCCACTATGTAACACACACTTCTTGCCACTGTCTCTCGTTTCTATCCTCTAACACCAACACTAACTGATATATACATAAATTTGTTTTCTTTCTCGGCATGTCTCTTCCGCTTGCTAACATTTTTTTTCATTTTTTTTCATTTTTTTTTTTTTCATTCTTAGCTCGCTCACATAATGTTTCCTGATTTACTTCTCGTAACGCCCGCCGTTGTAATCATCAGCAACTCACTGTACTTGCTTGCTGTTTTGCTGCCTGACCTTGTCCTTGTTGCGTTTCTATTCAGCAAATGTTTTCCATTGCGCGCATCATGATTGCTGAATCGGCTCTCCTGACCTTCTTCAACTGGCGGTGGCCGTGATACCTTCCCGCCGTACTCCGGTGCTATACTAGGTGCCTGTCGTAATCCGCTGCTACGCTGTTTTCCGTTCCCGCCGTTCGCTCGTTCGATCCCCGCTAATAGAATCGCTTCACATGATCCACGTGCACTTATTTCAGCTGATTCTTCTTCCCTCTTATTACGAAGTTTGTATATTTCGTTGATACAGCCGTAAATGGTCCCTTGTATCCTGCAATTTCTTTGATCTTCCTCTCCATAAGGCAAAATGCTCGAGTAGCACCTTGTCTCCAGGTTTAAATTCTTCCGGATTTTTTTTTTAGTCGTACCACTATTTGTTGCTTTTCTTTCTTTCACGGATAAAACACTTGGCGCTTTCATGTAATGACTAAATTCGATTCTTCAACCCTTTTGCGTAATTATCATAGTTGTATACAGGCTCCTCTGGTCTTCGCTGCAAAACTATTGGTATATTTGCTTCTCTTCCATAGAATAACAAATGTGGCGAATATTTCGTAATTGTATGGGTGGTACAATTTTTCATTTCATTTGTAGACAAATGTCGCATATTTTAATAATTCATCCCAGTTCTCCTGCGTTTCGTCCACATATTGTCGTAAATATTCCGCTAATGTCCTATGTGTACCCTCCAAAGCTTCATTACTGGTTTCTTCTGCTCTCCCCGACGACGCTGATCCACTATTTATGCGCCGCTCTTGCAATGTTCTGTAGTTTTTTATTTTTCTTCTTATTTTCTTGCATGCTAATTTGTCATCTCTTCTGTTTCTCCTTTGTCTTCCTTACACTAATTTCAATCGGCTTTTTCCACTTGGTTCCGCTACCACATACTATTTCGTTCTTCGGTGCTCTTTTAATTTTTTTCTTCAACTTCCTTAGTATTCTTGGCGAACTCCAATTGGCCCCAATACTTCGCACTGTTTCGTTTTTCTGCGTTTGATGCAGTCAATTTTTTCCAACTCCCGTCTTCGAACGTCGCAGGAACGCATGGCTCCATTCTGCCTCAGTTTACCGACACCTTCACATTCTTCTCTGCTCCACGCACTTGCTCTACCCATGGTCACGCATTGTGATGACCCCACTTGTAATATTTACTGCATTTCAACGCTCTGTAGTGCGACATTGTCCCATGTGACTCGACAAATTACATCTTGAGCACGAACTCGGCTTCTCCAAATTTAAATCTCTTCTGCAATTGCCCTTAAATTCGTGCTCATTCACAGCTCCTAATATTCACAACGCTTTTCTCCATAGCCTTAGCTCCCCCACAGCGTCTTTGCGATCTTCGTCGAACCGTCTGTCTGCTGCTTGTTTACTCGTTCGTGCAGTGAAATCTCTCCAGCTTACGCCGCTCCGGCATTGCCTCACCTCGTGACCGCTACGATTCCAAAATTGGCAACGCACTCTTGTTGTGTGTCCCACTTCACGTATGCCTGACGCTCTTGCACACTGCCCCGCACTGTGACTCTTTTTCCGCAAATTTGACAATCATCTGCCGTCCTTGCACTCCTCGAATTCCAACCTTTACTTTTTCCTTTATTGAATTCTGTTTGTGGCTTGCGATTGGTTCCTAGGTGTTGCCGTTTCTCTCTGACCGACAAAATTACTGTTTCTTCTAAAAGTGCAATATCAATGATCTCTGACAAATGCATATCCGTTCCTCGTGCTCTTAATACTGCCACAATCTTCTCGTCTATTAGCCCTTTCGTGAACACAGCATGACTCAAATTGTGTATTAATTTCAGAGCTCCCATGAACTCACTTTCTTTTAAATCTTTTTTGGTGTACAATGCCATCTTGCCTACTCACCCACTCTGCTATCGTTGACTCGAAAACATACTAATAGCGTAATGATCTACCTTCCGTTTAGGCCGATAATTTTCCACCAATATTGCTCGTACGTCTTTCCATTCCTTCATCTTTTCTCGTACAAATATTAGTTGCATAGCATGACCTCCGATACGTGACTTGACAAACTTCAAATGAATCTCGTGTTCTCCATCATCAATAAGACTGAACGCTGTATCACAGTTATCTAAAAAATCATCCAGCTCTCTTTTTTCGCCACAAAAGGTGTTTGGAATTAATTTTAAAACTTCTGCTAAACTCACTCCCGGCTTAAGTGGAAGATACTGTACTATCAGTAGACATGCCTAAATAAATTGTTTTTTTTTTCTTTACTACATACTCAGGTCTGGCTGACGCACATCGGTCCCTCAGGAGTCTGCATCCGTCTCCTAGGGGCGGTCCAGATACGGGATTGGCGATCCCGAGGTGCCCGAGCTAGGGAGGTCGCGTGGAGCAGTCGTCTGAGGTGTCGGAGTTCACGTTACTCTAGTATCCGAGACTAGCTCCCGGCGGACCGCTCGGCGAACCGGGCCGCTGCTGAGGTAAGCGTCGGGGATCAGGTGAAGTGGTTCCCCCTGCCGCCGGTATGGACGAAACAAACGGACAAACGGGCCGGTGATCCTGGTCTCCGGAAGACTGGGATCGTTGTGGGGTGACGTGGTGCAGCCATCCCACCGGTAACACTCATTGCCAACGCCCAGGCTGTAAGACCGAAGGATCACGGCAGTAGGACCCGAGGTGCAGGGAGGTGACGCTACCCTGATGGGAGGCAACGGACGGTATCGGTAAGCTAGCGTGATCTTCAGATTGTATAGAATGGCCCTCGCTGGGACCGGTGATCAGTGATCAAGGAACTTGTGCTCCCCTTGCCGCCGGTATGAGCCATTTGCTGCCAAAGTAGGTCCTCTTATATGGTGGGACTGGTAGTGAACGGGTCTGAACATCTGACCCAGGTGGGGCAGCGACACCATATGAGCGTTTCGGCGCGATCGTGCACTATGACGGTGCTCTGTGGAGCCTCGGTGTGTGGGAACCCGCGCCCTTCAGAGATGCAATTGTGCTGGTGGTTGATGTGTGGGGGAACGCGCACCGGGGCTTGTCTCTGGCGCGCGGCCTGGTGGACGGTTGGTGGCATTTTACTGCTGGTCGATTGCTGGGAGGCGTGGCCGGGGGCAATCCCGCGTTGTTGCCCGGTCGCTACGGCTTCCGCCTTGCTCCTGCGGGGGCGGGTGGGGCCGGGTGCACGTGGGATGCGCAGAGAAGCTTAAGCTATACGGCCAGGTATTGGAAGGGACTTCGACCTGGTCGTGGCGGGCGCTGGCTCGGCGTGCCTCCTCGTGGGCACCCTTAATGGGTGGCTAAACGCGCCTTGCTCACCGTCCCCACTGTAATGGCAGATAATTCGGAAGAGTCCACTTCCTGAGGTGGTGGCGTAGTGACGGTGGTGGATTGATTGAGGGGGGGGGGGTTCTGTGAGGCGGTGATACATTCATTTACCGATACCGTCGTTGATCGGCCCAATCCACACTGGAGATGTTGACGCAAATCGGGGCTTGTCTCTATCGCGCGCCCTGGTGGACGGCTGGCGACTTTGCACTACCGGTCGGTTGCTGGGGGCAATCCCGCGCTGTTGCCCGGTCGCTACGGCTTCCGCCTTGCTACTGCGGGAGCGGGTGGGGTCGGATGCGCATAGGATGAGCGGAGGAGCTTAAGCTATACGGCCAGGTTTTGGAAGGGTCTTCGGCCTGGTCGTAGCGGGCGTTGGCTCCCCGTGCCTCCCCGTGGGCACCCTTAATGGGTGGCGAAACGCGCCTTGCTCACCGTCCCTGCTGTAATGGCGGTTAGTTCGGAAGAGCCTTAGTTCCTGCGTTGGTGGTGGATGCTGTGTGGTGGATGTTCAGGAGGTCTGTGAGAGCAAGTATTAAAGAATGAAAATACGGATCGGCCCGTTGATCAGCCACTGTTCCTGGTACTCCGTGACTCACTGCTACCTGTACAGTTCGCTTTTTAAACCATGCCATGCTTGCTTACTCACTCTTTCGTTGCGTCGATGAAGTGCTGCCCAGCGTCCTTTTGCTGCTCCCTGATTCGTACTATTTGAAAGAGTGCAATTTGATATAATTATTCATTTTTTTTTAGTGATACAGGCCATAGTTATTTTGTAAGGCATTCTCACTATATCTGGTTATGGTTCCATTAGCGGACCAAACAGCCGAAACTGTTGCTGCTCTTCGTGACCCATTGACGTCTACGTTTTGGCATACCTTTATCTCTTTTGGTAGCATGCGAAAGTAACTTCAAATCAGAGCAACTTACGCAAACTTGCAAATTATTAGGTACAGAAAAGAAAAAAATACAGCTATGCACGCGTTGGGAAATGGTAGGTGCAAGACTGTTTATAAAACTATAGCTGATTTCATAAGTTGTTACCTAAACAAGGCATTGATTAACTGGTGGAGTCTACTCTATTTTATCGTCTCAGCAAATAACTGATAAGTACATACCTACACTAAGCACACTCCATTTGAAGTGTTATGCGGTCGTGAGATGGATCCACCATTTACTCTCCTGGAGTATTAATAATTCGGACATCGGAGCCTTGCGCACTAGTTAAGTAGAATTTGATAAGAAATACAAAAGAATAAACCGAAAGTGTTTGTACAAAAATCTTCCCTATACAATAAACAGGCGAAAACACAGGAAAATACTAGTTGGCAGTTTAGACATGCTTAATAAGCCTTGTAAGCAACTCAGTAAACCGTCATAATTGAAGATAATCGGGTCTGGGTCCCACTTTGTTCTTTTCCTCCCCACGCTGTTTAATTTGAAGTTGAAATTACCAGTTAGAGAAGTTTTAGTTCATAAAAACCGGGCGAAACACTACCCCCGGACTCAGCAAGTCAACGCAGTCCAAGGCATCATCAGCGGCGAATCTATTTTAAAGTTTTTAAATTGAATATTACAAACTTATTCTATGATGTTTATTCTAAATTGAAATATTTTCTGATTAATTACAACTTACTATTTACATTAGTGGCTTTACCGGTTCATAACCACACATATCTAATTTTTCTCCAAAGCATGTATCCGTTAAAGCCATTTGTCTTGGCTGCTGCATACTGTATGTAAATATTGCGTATATTACAACACTCTTGTTTCCAGTGGCCATCTTGTTTTCTTAATATCAGAAGTGGTGGTGCGCTGACAGCGCCAGTTTCGAAATTGCGTGGGAGCGTTATGTTTTGTTGTTTTGTTTCTAATTTTCTGCACGTGTTTGAGTGAAACTTTCTGTAGGGTTAACGTATGTTTACTAGTTTCAACAGAGTTTGGTTTTGTTAGGTTTATGTGGTCATTCAGTACTAGCTTGCCATTTTTTATTGCTTTTTGAAATTGGTAGTTTTCTTGTAGAGTGATGGTATTGTGTCTGTGATTGTTGATTGTGAGGATTTACATGTCTGTGTTAACACCTGTTGGTAAGTGATCATTTTCTATTAGATGTTCAGTGGAATGTGGAGTGGATTACTGTACTTAAGTGCCCTCATGTGTTCTTTGTATCTGGTTTTTAAACTGTCTTCTTGTCTGTCCTATGTATATTGCATCACAATTTTGACATGTCTGTTGATAAATGCCTGAGTTTTGATAGTTGTCTCTGTCTAAATGAATTTTTAATTGTTTTTGTACTGAGTTATCTGTTTGTAGAGCAAAGTTTATTCCTTGAGCATCATTTTCTTTTATTTTTGGTATCTTTTATGGTTTGTGAGTTATTTTGACATGTCTGTGTTGTGGGTGTCCTTATCTGGTGGGTTTGGGTGGCTGAAGGTTGGTTGTATTAGTTATTGTCTGTTCTTTCTCCATTTTGTTTATGATTTTTCTGTTTATTGTGTCAATTGTCTGTGATTTATATCCATGTTTTGCTGCTATTTCCTTTGTTGTCTTGTGTTCTGTTTGATAGTTTTTCTTTGTTAATGGTGTTCTGTTAAATCTGTTTAGCATGAAACGTATTGCAGCTTGTTTGTGGTGTGCGGAAATACGTTTTGGAGAAAAAATAGAGATGTGTGGTTACGAACCTGGAATCCACTTATGTAAATAGTAGGGCCTAAGTTATAAATAATCAGAAAATGTTTCAATTTAGAATTAAGTTAAACATCATAGAATAAGTCTGCAATAATCAATGTAAAACTTTTAAAATAGATTCGCTGCTGATGATGCCTCGACATTAAATCTACAAAAACAGTTGCATTGGCGTTATTTTATTATTTAATTTACTGAGCAACTGCGGAAAAATGGCCTATAACAACACTGAAACGCTATAATGTCCACAATCATCCCGTAAGTTCAGCAAGACGTTCACTGTAATAAAAATGTGGCTCCTGAAATAAATTCTGAATTCTAAGCAAATTATACAAGTTGTTATTCACTAGATATGAAGCTTGGATTCCAAATTCGAGAAACGATGCTAACCCATCATGTAGAATTTTCCAGTATCTACTATGTTAAACCATGCTGTCAAAGTCAGATTGCTACCAGCTACACTCTGGTACTATGTGTATATTAAGTTAGATATAAGAAATTGTACCTGCAGTCATAGAGAGTGCTCAACGCATCCAACACTTGGCCTGTTATACATAGGGCCATCACCAGTCTTATCACTAACAGTTGGGATGCTGCCGCCCAATGCAGAGGCAGCATCACTGCACACAGACAGCTTCATAACACAGTACTGTATCGTAATCTATAATCAGTTCTTTAGTTCTAAGTGGCATTAGCGTTAGGAAATAATAAGACTGGTGATTCACATGACAAATATAAATCGTTTTACTATTAGTGCTTGTAATATTTGGTCTCTATTATTATTTAGAACCTAAAATAATTGATAAGGGTATATTAACTGGATTTAGCATAGCATTAGCTTAAGGAAGTAACTCAGTGGAAAATTTTTCGACCTGTTCTATGTGTATTTCCCATTTTTAAACTTAAAATCAATGCCACAGTACAGCTGTTACAATTCACATTTTTATATAATGGTATTATCTTTGCGAATGGATCAAGCGTTATTAGTACACACATATACTCGTTTTTTTTATATTGAATTATATTATATTATATATTATAGGACAGGACTGCAAGCTCATAGTCTGCAACTGCAGACAACTTTTGAGGCACTAGCGGAAAGCTTTGGCTCAAATCCGAATTTTGACAATAACTTAGTTCATACCATATCTAATTCCCCTACAGTAGCATATGTGGCCGTAAAACGGGAATACAACGAGCTAATGAGCAGGTTGCCAAGAACAACTAACAGAGAAGACATATCTTTACTAGGTATCGGTGGCTAAATTTTAAAAACAATTCTTGTAACATCAACCTAAAGCGACCTAGAAAAATTACATTCCAGAATAGCCACATTAGAACACGTTAACAATCACTTGCAGATTAGCGCTACGCGCCTACACTTCTAGCAAAATATATTGAAACTGGCATCGGAAATCGTTCCAGAGCAATTCAAAAACTAGCTAATGCCTCCACTGAACAAAATCACAGAAATACAATGACCACCTACATGCAGTTGTTAAGCTGTTCTTGCAATAGATCCACAAGACACATCATTTGCAGCACCTTGTGGTAACAGTAACTAGCGTAGTAATAGAATTAATTAAAATGAGGATCGTCCTTGCACAAGCAATACACAATAATCTCGGCGATGTATTAATCAGCCCCAACCTTTATTTGTAACACTTCCAATTAATTCAGATACAGTTAAATGGGAATGTTTACACATTAGCGTTATTATCAAGTCGTTGATGTTAGCGTAGCTTTAATGGACCAACATTTTAGGATTCTCATTGACATGTCTCTGGCATCACCACCTTTTATCTTGGAACAGTATTCCCATCACACTTTCCCTGTTCTGTGAAAAGAATCGAATTATTATATGAACTCGCAGGTCCATATCACCATATTAATCAGTCAAGAACATAGATCTTATACTTTATTGAACCATGATGATCTAAGCAGAATTAAATTTTCCACTGTACTCGTATGCCCTTCAATCCCATTACATAACTAGGACACACAAAGCTGCGAGACAAACATACTTTTCACGGCACTTGCCAGCGGGAAATCTTGAGTTTGAGAAAGCCATATTTTGTGAGGTTGGAAAATGATTGGATGTATGACTCATCATAGTACCGTAACCATTACTTCCCCAATAGACTCAATAATCTTTGATACCTCTAAAGCAACCCTTTCAGGTTTAGGAATTTAGATAACGCAGCACATTGTAAGATTGAAAGTGAAGACATTACTCTCACAACTATACTAGAATCCGGTATGCATGTTAATTTAATATTTCCAGCCAACCATCTACCCGTTTTTAGAAATAAGATTTATCAAAGCCAGAAACCCCGTATCCTGAACCAAGCAGACTACCCTACTCCTGGATGAGATTAATAAATACCTACAGATGTCACATGATGTTATTAAATATAACTAGGTACGCGTACAAATGTGGACACAGTTATGTGCGTCCTGTAGACATTGCACAATCGTTTTATCGGCCTGTGTAGGTAGTATCAAAGGAGCAAATGTAATTGTTTCTCTTTAACTTTATTTGCACCGTAACTATTCGACAACACTATTACAACACATTTCTCGCCATGCAATACCTATGGTTGCCCAGATTGTGGTTTCTTTGCCAAAAGCACCAGAGAATACCGGCAATCCTAAACCAAAGTTACCCCTTCCTAATGCACTATCTGTACTCCTCTCATAACAGTTATTTTTATAATGTTATCGTAAGATACTATGGTGTTAATCCACTTGTTTGTTTACCAGATCTGAATATCCTACCAAGCAAGAATGATTGTTTAATGGTTTTCTTATGCTGAAATGACTGTAAGTAGGGAAAGGGGGGAGGTTCACGTTCGTGTCATGTTGGTCAAATGACCGCGTCTTCAAAGTGATGCCTATGCTTAGCTGAAGGGGGACGAGTGTTAGAAATTGAGTAAGATTTATAGTAACTTAGTAAAATTATAAGGTGTTCTATTGTAATGTTCGATCAGTAAGTGTTAGCTGGCCGGGTGAGGATTTTCCTAAACTGTTCTAGCAATTTCTGAACTGATTAAGACAGGCTTATGACAGAGATGGAAGGTTTCGTTAGACTCTACTTCTTTTGCAGGGAGCTTTTACTGAATCAACATGGAGCTTTGACACCGCCTGTGCATTCCGCTGCCAAGTGATCACATATCATTTTGATAGTTAAAGTTCAATCAATCCAATAATCTGCTTTTGACGGCACTCAACATTTACTACTAGCGAATTTCAGTTATAATAATGGTAACGTGGACCAGTCTTCCGGCCTTTACCAACGGTAATTATTTTTCATCTATGGTCAACAAACGATGGTTAAACATTCTCGTCGCTCATTTCAATAGAGAAAATAGCCACCTCCCTTCCATTCAGTTCTGCGAATGGGTACAAAAATCACAAGTGATGCCAGAAAAAAATTTCCTGGTTACAGCAGCAGTAGGTAATATTGTAGTAACTGAAGAAGAGAAGAACGGAGATCTACGATGGCGATTAATCGCAGCAGATTGGTAAACTCTCAGAAAACTCCCTTCCAGACGGCCACCAACGGGTTCAGACACTGGTACTTTGATGGCTGCTATTTATAGGGATGGAATTCTGAAACACTATATGCGGCATTTTGTGTTGCATATGGACTTGGATTCCATCTTAAGGATGACTTGCTTGACGGGTGAGAACTTGCAACATGAGGGCATCACACGTCTAGAGCGGTCAGCCCGCTCGCTGAATTTGAAACCGATAGAACATGTATGGGGCGCTCTTGGTCGAAGGATTGCAGTCCTAACACCGCCACGATGGGCCGTTGTTGACCTCCTACAGGCACTTGTCCAGCAATGGGATACACTATCACAAGCCATGTTGGACGGCCTGATATATAGTATAGGGAGCCGTTTAGCATCCTGTATTGCCATGAGAGGAAGTCACATATAGTATTGACGTTCTTTATGCCACCAGCCCAGGGATACCGCACATAGTAAGTGGCACCCACTGTCCATGTCTGATTTTACTGTATCCATGTATCAATAGACCCATCTCATGAGTCAAATTGTTGTCAGAGGTCCTTTATTACACACATTATCACTGACCCTTATGTTTTTTCGTGAATCTCGAAGATCTGTTAATTTATGGACATGAGTGTAATTATTTATGCGCGTGCACGCGCGTACGAAGATCTCTGGCTAATTGCGTATAGGTTGTTTTGACATATCTATAGCATTTGTGTTTTGTGCTAAACACGATGCTTAGGAATCAACCAATAAATACAATTTCTCAAGCATTTTAAACCAACAGCAAATATTGTATTTGCATATTTTTTTATAGATATCGTAGTAAATAGGTATAACAGTATTTTTTATACAAAAATTACAATTCTAGTTTTGTATAAAAAGTAGTATGTTGCTCGGGAAAGGCATTCTATTGTAGAACTAAAATTTCGGATGCTTTAAGTGCTCTGTTATTAGTATCTAATTTGTTACTAAGTATACAGTTTGGTAATCTTTTCTTAGTTGATCTTTAGTTCGATTACTTATTTTTTATTCTCTCTGTGGGCCTTGTTGAAGAGTTGGATACTAACTGGGATATATTGTGTGACTCTGTAAGATGTATGTCACTGGAGACGTCGTCCTGATAAGTCTGGAAATGGGAACCAGTGATAAGAAGGCATGAAAGAGTTTGTAGAAAATAATTGACAAACCCTTACACTGTGAAGTATTTCAAGGCAAAAGTGCGTATGAATTGTAAGTGGATGTGTAGGGAAACTGACAGCGGGGAACGCGCTCCATTATTATTAATAATATATTCTATCGTTATAGATATTGATAAGAGAGGATTGAAAGAAAAATGGAGGTAATGGAAATTGCTACATAAGCAGTAGACATTTTTTTAATAACTAAACGATCCTAGTAATCATTTGTGTTATCCATCAATGCAAAGTCATTTACTAACCCAAAGACAACTATTATTCCCTAATGTGGATCAAATGGTTTATCCGTAACGTTTTTGTGTTTTCCAATTTGTCCTAACACACAATTCTCATATGCCAGCCTGCAGGGTTGTGGATGGATTGATTACTTTCAAATGAAATATTTTCCTTTGGTATATATTATATTAGAATAGTTGGAGTAGGCATCTCCCCGTCTTATCCATTCATTAAATGTGGAAGTAAGGCTTCTTAATATTCATGTTAATCGTCCGTTATACCATCTGAGACACATTTCATGGTTAATAGTCGTTTTGGAACACGGAATTTATGGTATGTATAGCTGATCAAGTGCCTAGTGCTTCACATTTCCCAAATCAATGTGTATCAAATAAATGTACTTTTTTTTTTTTTAACTGTTTTACGTCTCTCAACAGCGAGGTCTTTAGAGACGGGAAAGATGAGGGGCAAGGATGGGGAAGGAATTCGGCCATGGCCTTTTGAAAGAAGCATCCCGGCATTTGCCTGGAGTGATTTGGGAAACCATGGAAAACCCAAATCTGGATGCCCGGACGGGGATTCGAACCACCGTCCTCCCGAATGCGAGGCGAGAACGCTAACCGTTACACAAAAATGTACTTACTGGGACTGCTGGCTAAGGCGTTTGACTGTAGATCAGAAGGTGGCTGCTTCGAATTACGGTCTCAGCTGGTATATCCAACATGGAAGTAGCAAAAGAATGGAGACAACGTACCGCTAAAACTCTGACGCCTCCTGTCAACTCTGAAGGTGACTGCGCATACGCAGCGGCCATATTGCTTTTCCAAAACAACGGGCTTTTAGAATTGTGTTGGCTATTCTCAATACTTCATGCACTAATATTTCTAAGTTTTTATAATGCCAGCATGTGTTGCATATGGTTGCACAAACAGGTTAGATAGGAGGCAAAAAACATCGAATATCATTTCATAAGTTAGTCACATTGTAATGACTGTTCTTTAAGTGTTTAAAACAATAGCTGCAAGAGTACGGCCTGTCATTATAGATTTTGAATGCCTGTTAAAAAGTTAATTCATAGCTCTCAGTAGGAAGACGCTATTCTCAAAAATTTGTGGATGTAGTGTAGACAAGCAGCATATCTTACATTTTTACAGTTTTCAAATAATAGGCTAGCCTTATTCTAAACGATGTTGAAGATCTAATTTAAAATTCCGACTTTTGATGTATGGTAACAAGATAAATTCACTGATGCTGCTGGAGAATTTATTTAGGCCTACTTACTGCTAGTACAGTATCTTCCGCTTAAGCCTACAGAAATTGAATAAGCATACAAAAAAAAGTTTTAGGTCAAGTTTACATCGCGATACAGTAAATTTATTATTGCGCTTGCTTTAGTTTAATTGCAGTTCATATTGAAAGGTATATGATGAAATTAATTGTGATTCTTGATGCTATGTAAACTAGTAACAATGATGTTTGCAATGTTGTTACTCGAAATGTTTCTAACGAATTTTATGTGTTGAGGTGGGCAGCACTATCATTACCGTGGTGATGCAATTTGATGATTGATTCTTATGTAACTCGACGAGACAAATCGAAAATCAAGAGTAAATTTTTTTTGATAACTCGAGAAATCGACTATCTAAAATTAATTATTGATATAGTTCCTTACGCCTTTGGTGATGTTTTTACTCTGGTCCAGGCCGTCTTTCAATCTAACTACAAGCAGTAGTAAAAAAAAAAAAAAAAAAAAAAAAAAAAAAAATCACTCTGCATGTTCAGCCATGGAGGAAGGAAATATGTGGAGACGACGCAAGAGACCTTCACCACGCATTGAAGTGAATCAGGGCGGAGGAGGAGTGGGGGGGGGGGGATGGCATGGCCGGAGTGGAGGGGGCATGGCTGCTTCCATACAGACACGGGGAATATGTACAAAAACCTCAAGGGGACTCTAGGATAAACGTGACGCCGCAATCTGCTGATCGATTATTATGTAACTCGATGAGACAAATAAAAAATGAAGAGTAACATTTTTTGATATCCTGCTTAGTTTTCGAGATATTCTGTCTCAAATGTGAAATGGTTTTGGTTGAAATTCAGAAGAAAAAAATTGGTCAAAGTCAAATTTGATGATGGATTCTTATTTAAAAAGACGAGACAAATGAAAAATAAAACTAAACATTTTCGATATCTCACCTAGTTCTCGAGATATACTGTATCAAAAGTGAGGAGTCTTAAGTTGAAATGGAGATGAAAAATTTCGCAAAAGTCAAATTTAATGATCGATTCTTATGTAACACGACGAGACAAATCGAAAATAAAGAATAAAATTTTTCGATATCTTGCTTAGTTTTCGGGATATACTGGGATTGGGTTGATACGTGGCCTGGACCAGAAATTAATTCTGCCAAAGCTACAATGAATTACATGCAGAATGGATATTTCAGTTTTTTTACTACCACTTGTGGTTAGGTTGAAATGCGGCCTAGACTAGAATAAAAATAGTTATCTTGTTAACATACATCGTAAGCTTAATTGGAAGTAGTTTCCATCGCGATATACGTTTTGTCACTAACTTGGTTCTCATGAAATTACTAACAGTAATAGATAAATTCTTTGTCCATCATGGAACAACAAAACCATTCTGGTACAGACTGCATTTAGACCTAACCACAATCTCCATTAAATTGTAGCTACAGAATCAAATTATGTAGACATACCCACACACGCGTATTTGAATCGCAAACTGTATTTGCAGTAACAACATCGTTTGCTTGATCAAGATTCCTAGATTGCATAGCATAATTTAACACATTTAATTTCATCATACATTGTCACCATAAACTGCAACGTGACGAAAGAAAGCGCAATACTAAATTCACTGAATCGCGATGTAAAACACACCCCGTTAAATCTCATTTTCAACACTCGTTAAAAAGTAATGCTAGTCTATTATGTGCAAAATAGCAAGGTATGCTGATTTTCAACACTACACCAACAAAAATTTGAGAACAAAGTCATCCCATTGAGAGCTATGACTAAATATTTATAGACATGCTCCAAAGTTTGCAACTTATACCGCCCACTTCAACAACGATAATTAGAATTCAACTTACTTATGAAATGATATTCCAGGTTATTTCCTGTCTGGTCTATTTGTGCAACCGTACGCAATACAAGATGGCATTATAAAACACTTATACACATTACAAAACGAAATAATCACTGCATCTAACACAATGTGATCATCGCATTTGTCTAGAAGCGCAATATCTCCGCTGCCGCCACTGCTCATGCGCGAGAGTTTAGAGCCTGCTTCACCGATATAACGTCACTTCTCCTCCATATATTTCCTTCCTCCATGTGTCCAGCATGTAGTTCACTGTGGCTTTGCCGAAATTATTTTTTGGTCCACGTCATGTCCCAACCAAACACCTCAATTTCGAGACAGTATATCTGGAGAACTAAGCAAGGTATTGAAAATTTTTATTCTTTACTTTCAATTTGTCTCGTCGTCTTAGATAAGAATCCATCATCAGATTTGACTTTGGAGAAATTTTTCTTCTGCATTTCATCCCAAAACACATCACTTTTGAGACAGTATATATCAAGCACTAAGCAGGATATTAAAAAAATTATTCTTCATTTTTTATTTATTTTGTTGAGTTACATAATAATCCATCATCAAATTGCGATGCCACAGTTATGGTAGAATCATCCCCTTGAGGTGTGTGTACATATTCCGTGTCTCTTGGGAAATCCCATATGGCGACTACCCCTCTCATCTGCTCTGTACCCACCTTCACTTGAATGCGTGGTTAAGGTCCCTTGCGTTGTCTCCACTCTTTTCCTTCCTCCTTGATTTCCAAATGCCCTTAACCCCACATTCATCTGCAGTAAAGCTTGTTTTGTGTATGTGAAGTACTCCAGAAAACTTCCTTGCTTTTGATTCCATGTTAAACTTTAGGTTCCCGTACCTGGTATGACTACCGGATTAGTGTAAACGGCTACGGCAGAAGTGAATTGGGAAGCCGCTAAGAAACTCTATTAAGTTTTTTAAAAGCTTCAAAGAGGGGCATTTAACAAATGGAAAACATTATTTCGAAAAGTTTCCTGCTGCACAAGTTTACTTACTCTCTCCTCCCTCCGAAATTATTAACATTGTTAAGTTTAGTTGCTCGAATCATGGAGGAAGGAATATATGGAGACGAGATAACGCGAAATCCGTGAAACCTCGTGAAAAAACTGCGCCTGCGTGGCGGACATCGTAGGAGTACCAAAACATTGGACTGTTTACACTGTGTCAGCTGCTGAGAATATTTCATTTTCTAATATTCTAAAGTTTTTTATAATGCCAAGTTGTGACGCATATGGTTGCACAAACAGACGAGATAGGAAAAAACCTGGAATAGCGTTTCATAAGCAAGTCACATTGTAATTATCGTTCTTGAAGTATCTAACAGGCAACCGCAACATTAGGGCCATTCGCTATAAATTTATTCATTGCTCTCAATAGGATCATATTATTCTCAAATTTTTGTTGGTGTAGTGTAGACAATTAGCATATGTTACTATTTTGCACCTGAAAAGCTAGCCTTATTGTAGACAAATGTTGGAAATTTAATTTAAACGGGTCATGTTTACATCGCGACACAGTGAATAAGATATTCTGCATGCATTACTCACGTTTAAGTTTACACTGAAATTTCACGATGAAATTAATCGTGATGATTTGTGCTGTGTGAAATACTAAACGTGATGAAATAAACTTTGTTGATGGAAATGTAGTTCGCGATGCATTTCCTGTGTTTAGATGTGTCTACATAGTTTGGTTTTGTAGCGGCAATATTAATGGAAATGTAGGCAGGTTGAAATGCGGTGTATACCAGAAGAGAACAAACAATTTATTTATTATTAGCTGTTAGCTTCTGATTTTTGAATGTACTGATTTTTCTAGCAAAATTATGTAGGCCACTACCAGTAGGCCTACAATATCTTCTAAGTAAGCTCAGAAACTATGAGGTTTTATGAAGTATTAATTTTTTTTTAAAGCTCTAAACATTGACTTATGCTTTTTTTTTAAATTTCAGATATGACTTGTTTCTGTTTGTAAATATGTCTACAAGTATATTTCTAGATTTTGAAATCTTCCTTGTCAATTACTGAAATAGAATGTGAAAATATAACCTATCTGAACATCAACTAAAATTTAAGGACTGTAGAAATAAACAGTTTGTTATTCAAATTAAAAAGAATTACCTGCTCATTAAGTTACGTCCGAATTCATCATCAAATATGGATATGGCGATAGTTTTTTTCTGGTCCAAGCCGCATTTCAACCTAACCACGTCAATTTTAAGATACAATATCTCGAGAACTAAGCGAGATATCAAAAAATTTTATTCTTTACTTTCAGTTTCCCTCATCGAGTTACATAAGAATTCGTCATCAAATTGCGGCTCCACGGTTATCGTTGAATCCCCTCATAACCTAACAACCTCACTTTTGAGACAATATATCTCGCGAACTAAGCGAGATATCGAAAATTTTATTCTTTATTTTCGATTTGTATCGTCGTGTTACATAAGAATCTATCACCAAATTTGACTTTATGGACACGTTTCTTCTGAATTTCAACCAGAAACTCCACTCTTTTGAGACAGTATATCTCGAGAACTAAGCACGATATTGGTGTGTCTCGTCGAGTTACATAATAATCCGTCACCAAATTGCGGTGCCACGGTTGTCTTATGATTCCCTTGAGGTTTTTGTGCATATTTCCGTGTTTCTCTGGTCAAGCAATATGGCGGCCTCCCCTCCCCACTTGTCTCCACCCGGTTTCACTCCAGTATGTGGCGAAGGTCCCTTGCGTCGTCTCCATATATTCCTTCCTCCATGGAATTACTCTGAGAATTCCAAAGACAGATGATCTTTACTTATTAACCCAATTTCCAAAGATCAATAGTTAAAACTGTGAATATCTTTGGTAGAAATGTTGTGCTAGAATGAGTGTATAAAGGAGGAAGTTGCCGGTGGGTAAAAGTTATTGTATTATGGTACCGTAAGAAGTTTGTTGAATGTTCTGTAATTAGACGAGTTGCGGGTATCGTTTTTTAGGTCATTGTGTAACATAATAACCGGCCAGGTTTCAATAGTACTTCAAGTTCTGTAAACTTGTTGTCTTCTGTATTTAACCCCAATGCTTTTATTCTGCCCAAATTGTGCAAATGCATTAATGGTTCAAGATGGTATTCATGCGTACAGGTTTTGCTGCCCTACTTGTCCGTACACATTTGATGTATTGCGCCGTATTTCTAATCGCGTGCATCCAAAACTGAAGGTTACGTTGTGTTTTAATTTTGTTTCCTTTCTCTCTTTGTGAACTATTGCAATATGCTTTTACGTTGTTCGAGAGCAGTATTAAGTCATATTTAACTTTTTCTGTCTTAATAACATTGTGTACAGTGGTTGTGAAACGGTATATTTAACTTCAGTGACCATGCCAGTCTAAAACTTCGAACGAAATGAAGAGTGAGATTTAAGCAAACATCCTTAAAGTGCTGCCGTTATAAAACAATCATTTACTCTTTGTTTGGAATACGGATTTAGCTGCAATATTGCTATAACCATAAATCTAGTATTTTTAAGTGAGACCTAATTAACTGTTTTTCATGTTTAGTTTTGTTTTTCTTCAGGCATATTAAATTGGTTTTACAGAAATTAATTTTGCTATGCCTCATTTGCTAAATTTGGCCAGACCCCCCCCCCCCCCCGTTTCACCTCACGTAATTTATGGACGCCCCCAAAGTGCATAGCTAAAAAGTGGGGACTACTGGAGATCACAACTCCCCATCGTCATTAACTTATGATGTATAAATACTGCTGTAGTCAGTCGCAAGACGTATTATTTTCAAGCTGTTATTCTGTTGCAATACTCCCTCGACTAGCATGACACCGTTAAATGTACATCGGAAAGTATTTCTAGCCGTGTCTTGCGTTTAACTACTGCATTCTTGTGACGCCAATCCCTTGCAGAATCGCGATCTTCAGTAATCCCAATAAGTGATTGGCTTTGATATGTTGTAGAGTTGTCAGACACTTTACATTGACAATTTGGTTATGATTATCCAGTGTTTTTAATATCTTTTTATCTGCTACACTTTCATTTAGAATTAGTACATTATTTTGTGTTCAAAACCATTGGTGCAGGGGAAAGTAGTTCTGGTTTTACTGTATAGCTGGGTATTAATGTGAATTAGGGATTGGAATAATCACTTGGGTAAGATTGGGTACAAAGTTGTACATTTTGACACTAGCTAGATGAAGTTAGTGTATGGTACAAGTAACTTTCAGAATTTATAAGGCAGTAATTGCCCAATCTTAAACCCGTTCGTTACATTTTAAGATTAGTGATGTAGAGCTATCACACAATGTTCTACACTAAATATATATTTTGTCTTGGTACTTTGCTATTGCTCACCGCATTCTGCACATTATCAATATTGTTAAGAAATCTCTTCTTCCACAATTTTATGCTTGCAGAATGTTATGTGGTTCTTTCATAGTGTGTTATAAAAAAGCTAGATTCCATTGGTGCGGTAAAGGAAGTCTGTACACTCGAAACAAATGTAAGTAAATTTTTATTCAAAGTGTTGCATGTTACATATGGGCATCGTGCTTGGCGATGGAGTGATTGATAAAGACAGAAGGTCGCATTGAAGAACAATACTGTTTGATAGATTAATAAAAGAGTAATAGCGCAATTACTGGGGCTCGTGAAGGAATTGTAGTTTTCGTCTGAAAACTGTTGTACAAGTTAGTTGGGTGATATTATTTAATATATGTTGCTCCTAGAGCTGTAAAATATTTCCATCCTCACAAACTTCACTCGAAAAGTGCCATAACGTAAGGCGGCGAGCGACGGAGAGAAAGCATATAGCAATGTATAATAATTACGCTAGATAAGATAGTGTATAATGCAAAAAAATAAACCTGCTGTAACCATACACACTAAGCGATGAGAGGATACCATTTGTTATCATATGTGACTTCCAGTGATGATAATGTTACGTGCAACAAAATGCATCAACGATGAAAACCAAACCATCTTTATTATAAAAACAAAATTTATAGTTCATCAAGCTACAAAAGGAAGCGTTTGTGTCCATTTCGGTCCTGGCTGCATTTCAACCTATCCACAGGCACCACTAATGATTCTGCTTGAAAGTCGTGATAAATGTTTAATGAATCCAAATTTCTAGCGAATTATGCTTTAACTACAACAACCAAATGCCATTTTGGTACAGGCAGCATTTCAACTGTAAAAACTAAATTCTTTCTACCTAATGCTGAAACAAGCATATTGCCGGACTTTCAACCTAAACATAAGCAACGATAATATTGCCACAACCCACTTTGATAAATTCCATAAAGCATTAACATCTTGGATATAACATGCGGATATGTTTCTTGACAATGTAATATCTACGAGATTATCGTTGGACGTCGCGTATGTGTACGTAAATGAGGCAATCAACGTTCGCTTATGGTTCAAAGTTTTTTTAGTTTCTAATCTTTTCTATATTTATACTTTTATAGCAATATATTCCCAAATAATATCATTCAAAGACCGTGTGCATGGTCATTATACATCGCTATAAGTCTTCTCCCAGTCGCTCGTGGTATAGCGTTACAGCACTTTTTGAGTGAAGTTTGTGAGGTATCTATACATTTTACACCATATATTAAATAGTATCACCATACGAACATGTGCAACAGTTTTCAGACCAAAACGACAATTCCTTGATGAGTCCCAGTGATTGTGTTATTGCCAATGAAAGTAATGGAGAAAATGAAAAAAATTGCATTTTTTTTTTTTTTGATACATGATAACTTAGGATACCTATGGGAAATATTGAACACCATCGGTTGGCCACATCAATGAACTATTCCACCATCACACTGACAGATACCAGACCGTACAAAACGCTCATGCTCACTGGCAGCTTTGTGGAAATTGGGGAAGGGAGGGGAGATGCTTTTCTAGTAGTTTCCTCAAATCACTCCAGGCGAATGCCAGATTTGCTTCCTTCAAAAGATCATTGCTAAATTCCTTCCCATTCCTTGCCTCCAGTTCTTTCCTGCCTTGATGTTGATGATAAACAAAGCCATAAGCAAAAAAAAAAAAATTCTCGCAGTGACTTGTGACAACTGTTTTGGAGAGCAGCAGCAGCTGAAATCAATTTTTGTCACATTCGACTACTTCCCCTTGAAGTATAGTCATTGCGAGGAGGCAAAATTTTTTCTATTTCTTATTTCCTTCGAAGGAGTATTACACAAGTTTATGAATGTGTGTAGTGCAAAAGACTCAATAAAAATGTTTTCCATTGTTGAAAACACTATGTCACTGCCATGGTGGCAATCAAAGGCAGTAGCTGGTGCCATGTACCTGGTGTGTAAATATGAAACCGGAATTTGCCAATAGATTGCTCTAGCTATCAATGCAGTTACCATCAGATTGCATCATTGTCACCATTTTCCTTTTTTGACATCTGACAGCCATTTTCAACCCACAACATTACAAGTTTCATACGACAGTGTAGTTTTCAGTAATGTTGAACATGTTGAGTTTTGAGCCTCCAAACTACGATTTGCGGACATCATTGTTTTTCTGTTACTGTTTAAAGAAAACTGCTGCAGAATGGAATCAAATGCTTGTCGAAGCCTACGGTGAGTGTGCTCTCGGTAAATCGCAGTGTTTTGAGTGGTTTGAAAAATTCAAAAGTGGTGATTTTGACATGAGAAACGAAGACAATGGAAGACCCCAAAGATGTTTGAGGACAGCGAATTTCAAGCATTGTTGGATGAGAATGATGCCCAAATGCAAAAACAACTCACAGACCAATTAAATGTAACACGGGAAGCTGTCTCCACATGTTTAAATGATTCAAGAGATGAGAAAATGGATTCCACATGAACTGCCAGACAGACAGCAAGAAAAACGAAAAACCACTTGTGAAATGCTGCTTGCCAGGTATAAAAAAAAAAAAAAAGTCATTTCTCCATCGAATTGTGACAGGTGATGAAAAGTGGATATATTTCAAGAACCCTAAGCATAAAAGATCATGGGTAACTCCAGCAGAACCATCAACATCAATGCCAAATCGCTGTGGCAGGAAGCCAATGCTCTGCGTTTGGCAAGATTAAAATGGTGTGATCTATTACGAGCTACTTAAAACCTGGTGAAACTGTTAACACTGAACTTTGTCAATAGCAAATGATCAATTTGATTCAAGCATTGCAGGAAAAACGACCAGAATACAAAAAAAGGCAACACAAAGTGATTTTGCTCCATGACAACACACAATCGCATACAGCAAAACAGGTCAAGGATGTGATTGAAGCGCTTAGTTGGGAGTTAATGATGCATGAGCCTTACTCACCTGACTAAGCTCCATCTGATAACTCTCTTTTATTGATGGGACACACACTCGCTAAGCAGTGCTTCACTTCTAATAAAAATGGCTCAATTACTGGTTTGCATTAAAAAAAAAAATTGGTGTGGCATTCATAAATTTATAGAGAGATGGGAAAAATTTATATTTTGCAATGGACTATATTGTAAATATGGTACTTTGTACCATTTTTATACAATAAAGGTGTATTTTTTATGAAAAAATTATGGTTTCATATTTACGCACCTGGTATGCAGCACCGGATTAAAAAAATATGGGACCTTCTGGGTATTTTTTTTACTCTATATTTAATATGTACAAAGATAAGTTTTGTAGATGACTAATTGAATAGATCATATTTTTTATTAAATTAAACAGATTTTACAGTTTATATTTTGAACCAAGAAATTTAATTTTCATGTTAGTTTGTTTCATTTTGAATTGTTTTATTCATTTTTACTACCTTAAAAATCGGCGCCTAATTGTGCCTATTGCGGTAGTCCATCACTGCCAGCGGTTCAACTTGTCGATCTCTCGCCAATGGTAGTTGTTTTCGTTTTGGCCGATTGTAATACATTTATCACTGATTCCTTCAATTTCAAAATAATTCTTTAATCTGGCAGTACACGCAAGTAATGAGACATTCACACATTGCAAATCTTTAAGTTGCCAGATTCTTAATCAACTAAGCACCGTTCTTCCAAGCACCTTTCACCTCAACAACGGCTATCAGTGATGTAAGGTGAGGGTAGGATGTAGTGTAATGGGGATGGATGTATCCGCGTCAGGTAAAAGATAGTTAACTTTGATCTGGCTAGCAGGATCCCAGGTGCCAAAGACATTAGGAAATATCAGTGCAAAAACATGTTCATAGATGTTTTTTTGATACACACACACCATAATACAAATATTAAAATTGTTGTGGAAATTTATATTGAAGCTGTTGAGGGATTCACATTATTAGTGATAACTTCCTGTGGGTAATATCTAGATTGGGATACTGCTGCAACCACTTACTGCCTCGCGATGTATACACTTCCGGATGGAGAGAGTATGACTCTACTGTTTTCTGGGTGTGACGTGTTCAGCCTTCGATTGATTTGTGGATACACGTTAGACCATAGAACGTAATCAACAGTAGCCTAATAATAATAATAAATAATTTATGGATTGAAAGACTTAAAGAAAATTATTACTTGTGCAATTAACAATAGTATTAAAATATCAACAACATTCCTAACTGATAATTGATACCAGTCATTAGTAATGTTCCATAACGTCGGTTCCTGTAACGTTAACATTATTAACCATAATTCCATTGAATTTTATTTTATTCCATTCTTCTATATTTCCTCGCGTGATTGAATTTTGCATTAAAACCATTCATACGAAATAAAATATTTTTATAAAAAAAGATTTCGTCAATAACTGCTTGCGTTTAGGTTGTAACGCAGCCTGGACCATACTAACAGAGATAGATACGATTTGGAAATTGGGTATGAGTAATATCGTGTGCGATGGTTACGTTTCACTATGGTCCACTTGCATTAAGAGGTTAACGGCAGTAACAGCGATAGATATGACATAGAAATTAGGTATCTGCTGTAAGGTGTTCGATAGTTAGATTTCAGTGTTGTCGTGACTGCATGAAAACCTCATCGCTAATGAATTTATTCCTGTACTACTAGTGCAAAATTAACAATTTTACGACATGAGACATATATGAGACATCAATGATCTATGCGACATAATAGGGGGGATGAAAAGATTATTTGCCGATGATGCTATAATTTATCGCGAAATAAAAACCCAGGACGACTGCGCTTTGTTACAAGGCGATATTGTGAAAATAATTGCGTGGTGTAAAGATTGGCAGTTGGAGTTAAACGCTAAAAAGTGCCAAGTCATGCGTGTAAGTAAAAAAGTGACACCATTTAACTATGAATATACGATTAATGGCACTGTCCTTAGAACGGTAGATTCCGCTAAATACCTAGGGGTAACAATTCGTAATAATTTGTCGTGGAATGAGCATATCTAGAATGTAATGGGAAAAGCGAATTGTATGCTCCGATTTCTAGGTCGTAATTTAAATCAATGCACTCAGGAAGTTAAATCGATTGTATACAAGTCACTAGTACGTCCTCACTTAGAGTATTGTTGTTCTGTATGGGGTCCCCATCAAAAGGGGTTAATGGAGGCTTTAGAGAAGGTCCAAAGAAGAGCCGCCCGATTCGTGACAGGTATATATAGTTGGAGGGAAAGCGTAAGTGCGATGTTGAAGGAGTTAGGTTGGGAAGACCTGGAACACTGAAGGTGTTGCTCTCGACGAAAGCTAATTGAAAAATTCACGACAGATGTATTTCGGAATGACAGTCAGCAAATATTGCTACCAGCAACATTCATATCTCGAAATGACCGTGAAAATAAGATAAGAGAAATCAGGGCCAGAACCGATTCATTTCTGTACTCATTTTTCCCACGAGCGATTAGGGAATGGAATATAAAGGATTTACCGGGCGAGTAAACTTAAAATCCGACAGGAGTAGCTTTCGATAAAGCACTCCAGCCATCCTGATCTGGGTTTTCCATGGTTTTCCCGGATCACTCCACGTGAATGCGGGGATGGTTCCTCACAATAGCCCATGGGCGCCTCCTGCCATATCCCTTATAACCCTTCCAAACCATAACCCCTTTCGATAGGTGCAATGCACCCTCCGCCACACACTTTTAGTGAATCGCGGAGTAATAATAATAATAATAATAATATTAGTGATGGACTACTTTCCATGGAAGGCCCAGTTACTGACATTTAAAGCTGTGTGCAGAATCACATTCAGCAATGTAGTGACGTCATACTCTCTCCATCCGGAAGTGTTTACATCGCGTGGCGGTAACTGCTTGCAGCGGTATCCCAATGTAAATATTACCCCTTCCTGTTTGTAATACTGTTTTGTTTATTTCCTTTTTTCTAAAAAAAATAGCTTTATGCTACATGTAATATAGAAAGCAGATGTGGCAGTATGTCAGAGGACTGATGCTACAATATAAAGGAATAACATTAACCTATTTCTCCAGTAATGATATACTAAACCATTGTTTCTATTTATCTTTGGTTGTATACTCAATTATGAAGTAATATACAATACACATGTATGACCCAGTACACACATGCAGCTAAACATGGTCTATACTAAATCTTCAGCTACTAAAGTTACCACCATCAATGTTATATTTTGCTGGCTTGTATTATAACAATTTTGTTATTTTATATGCTTGATAAAAATATTCATGTTGGTGGCTATTATATTGAAACAAAATTTCAATTGGCTTTTGGATTAGGCCCATTTGTTAGTGTATAATACATTGCATTTTCTACTTTTTCAATTAATCGGTGTGTAATGTTACAAAGTTTTGCTTTTATTTCAGGAAGTGGATGATGTTCTGGGAGGAACTGCAGCATGGGAAAATGTAGACTCTACTGAAGAACGTTGTCCAAAATGTTCTAATCCACGAGCATATTTCATGCAGATTCAGACGAGATCTGCTGATGAGCCTATGACAACATTTTACAAATGTTGTAATCCTATTTGTGGTCACCGCTGGCGAGAATGAATTTATTGTTAAAGCTTAGATTATTTATATAAAAATTTAAGTGGATTGTTGTTGTATATTGCCTACAAAATAAATAAACAACCTCTGTTATAAAATACTGAATATTGTGTTGGTAATGCATGATGCAAGAATGTATAATGCCAATTACGGTCTACTGGAGAATGTGATTCCACTGCAAAAACATTACTCCATGCTGACTAATGCCGTGATGCTGCATTAGTCAATAGTGAGACGAATTATTTTCAAACAGTAATTAGGCTGTAGTACATACTGTATCAGCTTTGTCTCTAAAACAGTTTTGTGAAGAGGTTCTAGTGGTGTCTTGCATTTGACTACTGCAGTATTATGACTCCAATTCCTTGCAGAATTGCGATCTCCAGTAATCCTTCCTATTTACGGCAGAGCAGTGCTGATTTTACTAGGTTTCAATAATCCATGTGATTAATTTTATATGTTGACTTAAAATGTTGATAAACTGCATATAATCACAATTAGATTTAATATAAGTATATGATTCAAAATTTTACTGAGACATGTTGACAAACAAATTAACAGTAGGCAATTTTCTAAAATATTAGTCGACAGTACAGTTAAAACCAGTTTATTCTTATGGGAAGCCACAAATAGTTTTGAAGACATGAAGTTATGGGTAAATGGTGTAAAGTGAATTTACAGCACTTAAAAAAACTTTATTGTTTAAACAGAGAATGGTGTGATTCTATCCTACACTAATATGTAAACAGATTATCTCTTGGGATTGTTTGTTTGAGTCTTTGTCAATCTGTAAATCTTGCCACTGCAGCAACAAAAGAGTACTATTACTAATGACATATTGATGGAGGGAAATAAATTAGAGAAGAATAAAACGGTTACAATAAAAAATAGTTTGCCAAACCACAGTACTCAAATGATTAATGTATTCACATTGGAAAAGGAAAATAACTCTGATAAAGGTGTTTTTCAAAGTTGAGTCAAGAAACAGTTTAATAAAAATGAACATACTCCATACTTGTGATTTGCTGAGCATCTATAGAATCTGCTTATGATAAAACTTGACAGTTGTTGAAGTGCTAAAAATCTTTCACTACTGATGCAGACACCTTAACAATAATTAGACCATTATTATCAAACCATGAAAGTATTTATCTATTTACGAAACAACCAAAATGAAATAGAAAAATAAAATTGATTGCATTCCTCGGATATAAAACGTGTTTTGGTTATAAGGTTTCTTACTACATACTGAAACACTGTACCCCAAGTCTTCACAGAGTTGTCAGGTGTAATTGTTCTTTTGAAGCGATGTATTTTGTGGCTCACTCATAATTTTAATTAGCAAACCACTTTATGTGTGTAATGTGTAGTTTATAAGGCAGAGATTGTTGATGGTCCAAGCATTCACCTCTATGATTGCAGAAAACTGCTTAAAGACCACTATCAGGATGCCTGGTATGCAGAGGCCATATCTCAAACTTCACACCGTTGTACCTCCTCGATCTAGTGTGATGGCACCTTCACGCACACAACTACACTTTCCAGTTTTCCCTACTATCTTGTTCATTATAAATGCCACACCAATAATTCCACTGACAGCTTTTGTGGTGCATCTTTCTACTTAATCCCACTAATCTCAATGACAACTAATTTAAGTCTTTCTATATCTTTTTTTCAAATTTTATAATCTACCTGCTCTATTCAGACTTTGAACATTCCACGCTCTGAATCATAGGCTGCTTCTATCCACTTCAATGACCCATCCCTGAACAGTCCCCACCCGGAGATCTGATCTAAGGACTGGTTCAGTTCTAGAATATTAAACCCAGGAGGAAGACATCATTGTATATATAATTTGAGAAGCTTACATGGCCTCGTAATAACCTTTGGGTATTTTAGGCCTTTTGCATGATGAAAGTTAACACTGTTTTATAAAGTAAAACTTTGTTCCATACTTTTGCAAACCACTATTTATTCCTTGTATAAATAGTTTTTTTTAAAATAACATAGCTTTCTATATGTATGCCTGATTAATGCCCACTCTAATATTAGATGTTCATATGTACCCGATAGATCACTTTGGGAAATTACACTTCAAGTATTTCATTTGCGGGATGTGCAGTAGTAATTATTGGGTGTATAAATAAAAAGAGGGTGTTCAGTCCAAAAAAGTTACTTGTAGATGCAGAAACTTCACTGTCATAACAGAGAAAGCACCTTAATAGTTAACTGAATAGATGAGTGAGAATAACCCCATCACTCTCTAAGGATAACACAAAATTGACACACATGCAAATGACCCAAGTTTCATGATAATTAGTATTCTTCAGAGAAAATGTTTAGTTGGAATGTTTTATTTATGCTCCTGCTATGCTATGTGTTTTTTTTTCAGTTTTGTAAAGGATGATTTCCTTAGCCATTTTGTATGTTTGTGCAGCCTGCAACCAAAAGGTTTATTGGATCCTCCCGTAGGAGGCACACCAGGTCTGGATATAGAGGTAGGATGCCCAATTCCCATTTGTGTGTAATTACTGGATGAGTGTAGATGACTGCCATGATTGTTAAGAGCAACATGGTTTGTATTGTGTATATGAAAATATAAGAAGGGAGAGAATGAATTCAGTGCCAGCTTATTGAAGTCTACTCTTCCAAGAGGACATCAAGGGTGTTACTAGGTTTTATAGATGATCTAATCATCTTCAACAGTGTTATATTTCTTCAATCCATACTCACTGTGGAGCGGTATGAGATTAACCTAGGCACACTGTATGGTGTTTAGGAATTAAGCACATCTTGTACTCAGCTGGTTAAGATCCAAACAATGAAAATTCCTCCCACCAAGGGGGGCTTGAACGAGCTGATCTCCTGTACAGTACCATACACTATCATGGTGTGTCAGCAACCTTTGCCAGTAAGGTGTATCACAATCTCAGAGCCTTGATAAAAAGAAAGAAGAACGATATGGTTTAAAAATTGATTGTTGGTTATGTCATTGGTGGGATGGTTTCTGTTCTGTGGAACTGCACCTTGAAAATATATCTAGAAAAAATTAAATTCCATGTTGTTTTTATTTCACATTAATAGGATACAGTTTCATTACATTTTGTAAATAAAGTCTTAAAACATGTAAATGGAAAGTTCTCCATAAACAATCTTGTGTTTTTTTGATCACCTGCATGGCGTTTCAAATATTTATTTTTTAAATTAACTTTTTTGTAATATTAATTTACATATTAATTATAATTCACTAGGAATTGGTTTGCATTTTATTAATACTGAAGACTCAAAATTATCAGGAACAAATTTGTTTTGAAAAATGAATACTGCCTTATACAAAAACATAAATGGAAAGCATCCACCTTTTCTAGAAAATATTTGGATGTAAACTCTTAAAAATCCTTGAATCTCCAACAATGATAACAGTAATGGAAAAGAAAATATTGTAAGACAACGTTAATACAAATAGTGTTCGAGAAAGATAACACATATGATACCAAAGTTGGGAGCTGTAGGGCTTCATGTCGTAGCATGTAAACTCTGTAACTATGTTATGTGATTCATTTTCCCTCTCATTTGACTAAGGGGTCTCCCAAAACATTGTTTATCAGAGTTTGTCTTTTTTGTGTTTGTTATCAAAACCCTCATGCCTCCAACCTTGGTAAGTGATAGGCTTAATTTACCTATATTTACATTGTTTTGTAGTCCCAACATTTTTATTTGCAAAAACAAAAAGGCAACAAAGGGCAGAATGTGGTTGTTAAAGATTTTAATGGGTAAAACATACCACACACACAAAAAAATCGAAAGCTAACACAGTAATATATTACACATGGACAGTCATCACTGACATGTGAAGAAAGATTTCTAAGTGGATTTAGCCTTCTAGCAATAATTTATCATCACACTGTTTGAAACTACATTTTTCTTAGAGATTTTGTTCATACAATTGTAATTTCTGTTTTTTTCTCAAAAAGCTATTCCAATTCTGTTAAGTTAATCTAATAGTTTCTGTTTATATATAAATAATAAGTGATACATGTAATTAATTTTCCATATTGAAAACACATAACAGTAAGGAAACTAGCTAAGAATTAGCTTATTTGTGCAGAGATGAAGCTACAGTGCAGTCACTCACAAGTTTAATACTTGTTTAATATAACAGGCGAAACTGTGAAGTTATACAAGAAGAAATCTTGGAAAGATTTTCTTACAATAATCTAGTGTGCTTGATTGCAGAGCATTCATACCATGTAGACAAACCTGTTTCAAGAACTGGCCAAACGAAGGTTTTCAGTATCAGTTTGGCTCCTAATCATATTTTAATAATATTCTGTCTCTTCTATATTATTATCCTGTTACAACATAACATGCTATCAAAGAGCAAAATATGTCATTACTCCTAAGCATTTTAATATTTTCAAGTATTATCAGTATTATGTTTCTGAATTAAATGCTGTATATTATCAACAGTTTTAATTGATTATTCACCAGATGTGTTTTTAGACTTTATGTTATTGGGCATTTTCAGTGGCTGTAAAGGTATATTTATATGCTGTTATTGTCAACAATTGTAATGCCTAAATACAACACAAATTACTGAAACAGATATAGCAGTAACCTTCACATATTGACATAATATTGAAAAGATTGGTTACACTTTTTCACTACATATAGAAAACCCACACATACTGACATCATTATACACCCACACATCTAACCCTACTGACACCATTATACACCCACACATCTGACCATCCTAATAATCACAAACAGGCACAAGCTAAACAGTTTAAATACTATACCACCAGCTAAGAATTTTTAAATCATAGAATACAACACAATAACACAAATAGCAAAGAACAATGGGGCCCCCGAAAACTGATTGAACAGATCAACAACAAAATAAAACAAATAATTATATTCTGCTTTACACAGCATAAAACTACATCCTGAACCAAAATAAACAACAGTGCTGCACCATGACCTACACTAACAAACACACACACAGATTAAGCAACATATTCAAGAAATAAGGAATACTAATCACATTCAGGACAAAAAACATAATATAATTGCATCTAAGCACTAGCACTGAAACTGACCTGTACCAGCAGTCAGAAATACATGAACCTACATGCCAACAGTATCAAGCAATATACATAGGCCACATATTCATGTATTTCAGTGCAGTATACAAGGAACACATCAGAGTATAATACACACAAAGCATTCAACATTTGTTGAGCATTTATTTAACCCGCAACTATCCACCATACAGTAGATTGGAAAATATTAAAATTAAACAACCTTAAAAAACAATTTATAACAGTTCAAAAAAGTTACCTCTTAAGCCAAGCCATAGCCATGGAAAAACCAGTATACAATGAAAACAAAACACTAAAAGCAACCACCGAAATAAAAACTAATGCAGACCATCATGCACAAAAAATAAGTAAATCACAGTAACTGATACAAACTAAGAGACATTTTAAAATACAGTAAACACAAATACAGTAGAGTAAGTAATGAAGTTTGGTTTGAACCATTGTATAAGCAAATAGACACCAAAATCGAACTGTGATCAATCACACAAGTCCTAGTTTGATGAATATAAAATAAAACTTGGAGACTGACATGCGAAGGTTGCTACTATGTCTGCAAGTAGAGTATATCTATAAAATGAATTAGATTTATATAGGCATTAAAATTGTTCAAAATAACAGTGTGTATATTTCTAGTCACTAATAAAGCCCCATAACAAAATAGCAAAAAGTATCTGGTGAATAAACATCGATCAAAAAATTATTAATAGACGGTGTTTAATTTAAAAGCATTTATTAAGCAACTGCTTAAAAATATCCAACTAACACGTTACTATCTGTTAGTTTGTTCAACAGTGTTGTAATGATATTGAACATCAAGATGTGTAAAAATTTGTATGTGTGTGTTTATGAAAAAATAGCGTGACATCAAACAGCGAGAGACAAGTATTGCAGTAATTTAATATATAACATATGAAAAGAAGTAACTATTCATTTTTTGCTAGCAAAAATATTGTTTTTGAGTTGTAAATCGCATAATACTGATTAAGGAAATTTTCGTTGGATGTTGAACACCAAAACACTAAAAAAGTTAAAATTATGATAGAAAATGATACTAAATAGATCATTTTTAATACAGCACACAATGAAGTTTATGATCTTGTGGAGTTTTTGTTATGAGAAGCATAAAATACTGTACTGGAAAGCAAAATACATTTCCTGTATACAGAAAAGTAATATGAATTATGGGTAATCTTGGAAACAGAAGCCTATAATTTTAGTGGAATACATTTCATTGATAATTTCAAAGCATACACTTTGATTTAAAATTTAACAGTTTATAGATTTACAAAGATCTTAAACAATTTTTTTTTTAAAGATGAACTGCATAGAAAATGCATGTTAAAGTACAAAGTAACTTTCATTCACATTTTGAAACTATGTTTCTGGAATGTAATGTACCAAAATGTTTTCATACTATAGAAAATAATTATACAGTCAGCTAACAGTCACACTCTATCTTAAACATATAATTGAGCATGCAGTTCAAGTATTTATGCACCACTGGATTCACAGTTCACAGCTTTGGTAATAGTCTTGAGCAAATTACTCATAAAATCGTGTTGTCTTGTAGACAAAAATGAGGCAAAGTTCATGTTAGCCCCTCCAGACAATGTCAGCACCATAAGTAGCACATTTTATTAATGCTACAATTCTTTTTGAAGAAAGTTCTTGTAATAATAAGGGGAAAAACACTCCTGTCATCTAGTTGTCATTACTTTTAAAAAATAATTATCACAGCTAAATGAATACTGTTCATCTTACAAAACAGCTACTGCTCAGGTATCACTATTTTATCAGTATATTTCATTAGCTAACAGTATCTACATGTAGTAGTTTTTGACTTAGACATGGCAATTACATCTTTGGTGAAGAATAGGTCATCAGTGACCTTGAAGATAAAGTGCCATAATGAATTAACTTTAAGATGAAATCTATAACAGTATATCATTCTATTAACATATTTACATATTAGGAGTAAAAACTACATTCAGAGTGAGGAAGAGGTGGTTTGACAAAGATAAATTATATTAATCTTTGTGTAAATTAAAAGAAGACATAAAATAACAATTAGCATTATAGCTCTTCAGCTTTGAAAAAACCATACATTTTGTGATGTAAAAATACATAAATTAATGATTAGCTTATTTATGCTGAAATTAGAGAGCTAATGCCCAAATAATAGATTGTGTGAATTCATCACATTAAAGCTCTTTTTTTTTTTAGTTTTATTTATGTATGTATGTGATGGTTCTGTTAATTCCAACATTCATTTTATCATTTTTCTGATAAATTCTTAGCTTAATATTCACAACCGTACTATTAAAATATATAAATTGAAAGAATATTTGTACTAATCTAGTTTTCTCATGATTTGAGCTGAATTTTAGGTATGTTACATATTGCTTTCAACATTTATTAAAATGAAGTGCAAAAACTTAAGTACGTAAGTGGCATTAAAAAGAGAACCAAAATATTGGAGCGATTTTTCACAAAACGTAAATAAAATTTGGAACACAAGAGCTTTTTCTTTAAATATTATCTACAATTTTTATAATGATATTCATCTTATTTTAAATTGTTATTTTTAGACTGTATAATTTGCCCTTTTAATTAAGAAACTTATTTTACCTTTATTTAATGTTACAGAATACAGTTTCATATTTAGGAACTAGGGAACTTCATTGGATCACATCCTAAAAATAGCATTTGTTTGAAAGTTATAAATTCTTCAAATCAGTTAATAGACTGATTTAAAAAATAAATAAATATCATGACAATTGTTGTTGACCACTTACTCACCTGAATGACACAACAGTTGGGCTTGGATGTTTGTTATCTGTGCATCTTCCAAGACCATAACAAAAAATGATTTAAAACATAAGTATCTCAGTTCCTGTGTTTTTATTTTAAATAATTTTAAGTAATCTTTTAAGGCTATGTACCCATTATTTTTCCTAGTAGGGGAAGTTAAGAGAGATCATCCTTGTTACTGTGAGTGCCTTTGCTAAGGATTTTCTCCCCCAATACAGTTAAAATATTGCACAGTTTGTATTGTTAGTTCAAAGCAACATATTATTTCTCTTTTTTTAATTTAATTGTGAAAACAAGTTAATATATGAGAATCACGTCTCATTTGAATTTTTTTATGTGAGTGTGATGAAATATAATAGATTCTGAAAGGAACTGGTAAGAATTAGATCCATATTTGTAACCCTGTATTGAACTTCTGCAGTATGTATGAGGGACAAATGGGTACTAGACAAATAATAATGAAATAAGCCACACTTATTCATGTGTTGCCTTCCGCCATGAACCACTGGTACAAGTTCCAGGTCCTCGCCACCACTCGTTTATATCACGGTAGGCCTTTGCAGGGAAGTCATCATGAAGGAGTGCACAAAGCCGGCAGAAAAAGTATGTATTGATGAATTCACCAGTTCCTTTCCAGCGGAAGTAGGAGTTATACAATTCATCATCAGCATCTAGTTGATGCAAATAAGCTGCTAATTCTTTGGGTGAGACAAATTCATCCACATGAATATAAGACCGTTCTGGAGCATTTCGTGCATAATCTTCAGGTCTTGCACCCATAGCTATTGGTAGGACATTTCTCCTAAAAAAAAATGAAAAATTCGAATAACATATAATTAAATACAAATTTTATTTAATTGCTATGGCCACAAGTAAAATAGACAGAGTTTACAATTTTTCTTTCTGCTAGACTGATTTGAATTTACTGTAGGTTCAATGTGTCTATCCAATTTCAAACACATATGGAGCAGGAAGAAAAGCCATGAGATGATATTAATAAGGAAAGGAAACTTTTAAAAAGTTGAAGGAAAGAAGGCTGTGGTGGAATAACTGGTTTGTTTTATCTTTATTTCCACATTAAAATTTCTATCCAATTTATTTGAACTGATATGGTAGTTCCTCTCTGTAACACACATTGATTCATTTGATGTTAAAGAAATTTTAGAGTAACAGATAAGAAGGGTATTGCAGCATCTTATCATTCTTTATTGCCATTAAGATAAATACAGTAGCTCTTGAAAATGGTAACAGGATTTTACACCAATATGATGGATAAGTAACTTTAATTTACTGCATATGATTTATGATTAGCAAACATGATGGATAAGGAAATTTAATTTAATTCATATGATAAGCAGTGAGTGAAAGGCAACTTCCAGAAATTGGATTTTCCCCAAAAGACCAAAAAAGTGATTGTTATTGTATATATATGGGAATGTGTGTGTTGTGTAGTTTTGTTTTTTCAGTTCATAGTTTTGTACTTCATGAGGTAATTACATATCAGTTAAGATTGTTCACACTTAAGCAATTTAATAAAAAAATAGTGTACTATTCAAGTACATGCATTTATTGCTTGCTGTCTACTGAAAACTATTTCATTAAACAGTATCTTAACAGCATGATTTCCCACAAGGAATCATCTGCCAACATCTTCATACAACCATGATTTTTCGCATACAACAATGACAGTTTTGAAACCATCATGTCTTGAGCAATGAAAACACAGATTTTATAGATAAAAACTTGAGGGAGACCCCAAACCACACTCATTAACACGAATATCCCATAACTCCATCGGACACCAGACCCCATCAAGGTCCCCAATGACATGTTCTGGAGGCAACATGAACAAGAACACGAGCCATTACGTATGAAACGTCAGTGAAGCAGGTCAAGTTGAAGCTAACTGTCTACTGGACACAGTATTTCATGCAAGGGCAGTCTGTACACACAACCACAAAATCTCACACACTGACTATTGTTCAAACATCAATATACACTGAGAAATTACTGAATGACATGAACAAAATACTGAAGGAAGATATTGGACTGAATATAAATCAAAGCAAGACAAAAGTGATTAAATGTAGCAGAAATGATACCAATACTAGTAGATTAAATATAAAAATAGGATCGGATGCAATAGGAGAAGTAAGTGAATTCTGTTAACTTTTTAAAACTCTATGTTTGTAGCACAGGACTTGATGATAGCTGTTCTTGCCTCGCATTCGGAAGGACGCCGGTTTGAATCCCCGTCCGGGCATTCAGATTTGGGTTTTCCATAGTTTCCCAAATCACTCCAGGCAAATGCCGGGATGCTTCCTTCAAAAAGGCCATGGCCGAATTCCTTCCCATTCCTTGCCCCCCATCCTTTCCTTTCTCTAAAGACCTCGCTGTTAAGAGACGCTTAGCAGTAAAAAAACTAAAAAAAAAACTATGATAGCGAAACATGGACTTTAGGAATACCGGAAAGAAAGAAAATTGAAGCATTTGAAATGTGGTGCTACAGAAGAATGCTGAAAATTAAGTGGACTGACAAAGTAAGAAATGAACAAGTTTTGGAAATGATGGGTGAGGAAAGAAGTTTGTGGAAGAATCTTACCGAAAGAAGAGACAGGCTGGATTGGTTAATTTGCTGGTGGTGGGAACAGGCGACGGTAAGAACTGTAGAGGAAGACAGAGATTAGAATATATGAAGCAGATAATTGAGGACGTGGGTTGTAAGGGTATGTAGAGATGAAGAGGTTAGCACAGGATAGGAAGGGATGGAGGATTTCATCAAACCAGTCGAAAGACTGGTGACAGCAAATATATATATACATGGATGAAAGGATCACCACATCATCTATAATCTGTTCGGGTATGCTCCAATCAACCTATTTACACACATAGACACACACACACACAGAGAGAGAGAAACAATGACTAACTGTGCAGCACTAACAAAGTATTACAGAAGGTTGAAGTGTCACAGACAATGAGGTTCATTATCTGTGAATTCGAGGTCATGTGCAGAAATATTTGAATAATTTAATTCTTATTGCTTTATTTTCTAATAATTTTCAATGCATACTTATATTTTTTATACAATGGGGAACAGTTTTTTGCCCATGACAAATATTGCAAGAATGTTTTGCATTAAGATAACATGTTTAATGAACCAAAGTTGGATTTTGATGAACATAGGATTAATGTGAACAGTGCAGTGATTGTGAAAACTAAGTGATGTGTAGAACCGCATACATTTATCGATGAAAGTCTTAAGAAAGACTACTTGGTCGACACAAGGTTTATGACAGGGACTTCCTACAGAATTTGAATGTGAAACCTATGCAAAAAAAGATAGATCTTCATCTGGTTCTTTCAAGAACAATTTGTTGTACTGGGCCAAGAGACATGTTATGAAAGGTTAGCAGCATGGACGTCTTTTAACGGCAGTTTCTCCAATATTGCTAGTCTGAGAAAATCAATCCCAGACACGTTTTTTCATATGTAAAGTAGCTGATTTTGGGCACCAGATCCTCCAGCCAGTAGGACACATGTTATGGGCCTAACATTCATACCCATTTGCACACCTGTGAATCAGCGACTGGGAATTATCGCGCTTTCTAGGAATGAGAGCTAGTTTTGGAAGTCGCAAATGGTGGGATGTTTTATCAGCCAATAAAACTCAATCCCATAAGGGTCAACTAAAATGCTTATATGTGATTTTGTTTTACATGGCGGCGAATCTGAGAAGACTCTCTAGGGAGGAGAGAGGAAGAAGAATAACGCTGGGCCATGAGACTAGTTTCAAAGGTATTCTGTTCTGACCAACATCTTCTGACCAGCTGAGACACTTGCTGTTGTTTAAAGGTGGTTTCCCAAAGGTCGAGCATTTGCCGGCCGGGTCGGTCCAGCTACTAAGAGTGGGCCGTGGGAAGTGCCTCGCTCTTGCTGGCAGGGATGGCGCACTTCTATCCGTCATCCAGTCAGTAAACATCAAATGCCCGAGTAGCTGAAACGACACTAGGCAAAGTGGAGGGGAGGTGGTGAGAGCTAGCCTGTGGCGCGTGCTGATCCGTACACTTCGGCTGATGTGGCGCGGCCTACGAAACCAAGGGCCGTGGGAAGCCACCCTAAGACAGCGCTCCACGACACAGTTACAGCTGCGGGGGCGCAGAGTATCTGGAGGGTCCGGTGATTGAGAGTTAAGCTGCCGTATCGGCTTCTCAACTGTCGCCATCACTGTCGTAAACACTCCGATTATATGACTGCTAAAAAGTAATTGACAAGCTCCTAGTTCTAAAACTCACGATGATGAATTCTTATATTCTCACAGATTCAATAAATGGTCGTCACTTTTAAACCATGAAAGGATGCATTTATAATTTGTTTGGGAGTCAAATAAATTATTTGGTATGTTCCATAATTCACGCTTCTCCTCTTAATTTGTTCACATTTATTTTTGTGCGTGAGATAAATTAAGTCAATGAACTACAGCCACAGTTAATTCTAATTAAATAATTAATCGAGCTCATAAAGTGAGCTATTTCACGGGATATACGAGTGGAACATTTCATGGTTGATCCGCTATCTATAAATTTTCCGCCCATCGTGTTCATTAATCGAATTAAATTTTCTTCAGCTCTTATTTCCAGATTAAACAATTACTGGGCAACTTCTGTTATTCAGTTTTTCTGCGCGTGAAATGACGAATTTTTTTCTTTATATATATTATATATTTATATATATTCGGAATTTGAAACTTTCAACGATTTTCAGGAAACATGGAGCAGAGTGTGAATTTCCTGGACGTTCATAAGCGTCACTGAGTTTCCTTAAGAGCTCAGTGAATCCATCCCCTAATTCCAGTTTCGATAAACCCATAGCATGGCAGGAGTATTTACAGATAAGAGAACCATTGCTGCCATAGATTAAAAAAGCCGAATATAGTTGCCATACATCTCAGTAAATTGGAAAGAATCGTCGCGGCTTCAAATGTCAATGTTTTAATCGACATGCATCCAAGCATTCCAAACAAGTGAATTAAGGTCGGAACGTATATTCTGAGTGAGGTCATATAAACGATAGGCTGGAGATAGGTTTTCAGATGGAAATTACTGTGAAAATGTGAGGGCTCTACAAAAAGTTACCTTACTTCTATGTTTTTGATTACGATTAAGAATGCAGGAGCTGTGGATCAATATTGTAGAATATTCTGTGAGAGACTGTCAGAATTATCTGTGACGTTTACTACATTGCTGTATAATTAAGTAACGCTACCATGATGAGCAACAAGTGACGGCTTTTTTTATTTTCTTTTTTCCCCATCCAGAATCTTGTTCGAGTAAATTGCGTTGTTCGGAAACGGCTGGCTGAGTATGTTTGCAACAGAACAAACTAGACGATCAGTTATTGTAGCTGCTGCAAAGAATTAAATAGCATCGTAAGAATTCATCTGTCTTGTTCGCTGAAATAATCTTTAAATGGGAGAATATTTTCATGTGACAATGATGTAAAATATGCGGTGCATCAGTGGCTACGCGTTCACCAAAAACGATGGTACGAAGGTAGGTAAAGTGTATCGCAAAGTAAGGCGATTAGAAAAATTATGCGTACCGGTATTGTTTCTGTGATAGTTAATAAATGTAGACTGTATTCAGTAAAGCGGGGGATCCTTTTTGCATCGTGTGCGTTAGAACAAACTAATCGAGATTGAAGCTTATTATTTTTAGCTTTTGCTGAAAGATTTTCTTTACTAGTTGTTACAATCGCTTCACAGTTATTACTGAAGGAGATTATTAATTTCCTTTAAACATTATATTTCTCTTAGTGTTTTCAGCACAATAAAAAGTATTTCAAAGTTTGGTGTACTACCTTGCGTTCCTTCCTTCCTATCATGATTCACTTAAAATCCTTTTCCTCACCCACGAGCTAAATTGCAACGATATCGACGAGTCATAAATACGCATAATTACCAACACTGGAAATCTCACTCTGTGCGCCATGAGTCATTTCTCAAATGCTGAATGAGATCCACGGACAACTGAATAGTATAAACTCGAAAATTATAGTAACATGCAGATTTACTACACGAAGAACCTAGATCCGCACATACACAAGGAACTAGAGTGAGTAATACACAAGATTTAATATCGTTCTACAATCACGTCAAGGCCACCTGTCTAAAGATCTGAAATTTTTATTTTAGCATTATTTCAGTGCTCCTGCTTAGCACAAATAATAAAAAAAAGCCAATGTGTGAAATATTTTCAGATTAGTTAGTGTTACCCGATAGATGGATCTCCAACGCACCACCGACCAAACAATAGTATAAAATTAATCATCTATAGTAACAATCCAATACATCAGAATGTAGTGGGCACTGAATTAAGAGCACTTTTTTTTTTTTTTACAAAATACTACTAATTAACATCAGTATAATGACAGAATAAAAACTTTTGCTTGTTTTGTTCGCAACTTACAAACATTATTAGATACAAGTATTTTAAACAGTATATGGATCGAGCGTTACGGGAGAGCGGTAACGCTCCGGCCTCTCATTCGAGAGGATGATGGTTCGAATCCAGTCTGGTCATCCACATGTCGGTTTTTCATGGCCCGAAATCACTCCAGGAGAATTCCAGGATGGTTCCTTCAAAATACCATCGACGAATTCCTTCATGTTCCTTACTCCAAGCCCCGTCTCTAACAAAGTCACCACTCAATAATGGGTGAATGAAGGCTTTCCCGGCGTGTAGCTGAAATGTAATCTTCACGCGTTCGCTGCAGGTTTAAAGACGAGCTTTCGGTGGCGTACTCCACCGCCATCTAATGCTCACGCTGTGACAACCACAACATTGTCGGCAGCGAACCCGCAAAGATTATCTCAATAAATCTTTCCACATTACAAAACTCGCAACCTATTTGTTTATGTTGGGGGCCATAAACAATACTAAATTAAACAAATAGCGTTATTCAGATTTATTACACAGCAAATCTTTCACATCAAAATTGGCAACCAAAGACTCCACTCATCAAGCATTAATACTGTTCTGCAATCACCTGATTGTGAACAACATATATCTTTGATTCTTATTTTGGTGTTACTTCAGTAAGAATAAATGATTATATACTAATTTAGATATCATCTAAAACGTGAAGATGTATCAATAACGCTAGTCAATATCAGTTGAAATGAAAATCCTGCAAATTATTTCCGTAGATCGCTGAAAGAGGATACTTCTTCTAAAACTGATGGAAACTGTAAAGTTCAACCAGAAGCTGTTCTACACATGAAAAGTATGCTCTCATAAATGATCATACTGACTGTTCCTCTGCAATTAACCTCGCGGCCTAAACCTGATTTTAATTTTAAGAACTATTCGACTTCGTTTAAATACTATCTTTGGTTTTACAGTGGCGCAACATATAAATTAACAGTAAAGGTGTAATAAGTCAACATTTGTAGGTTGTAAGCTGTAAGAACATTAGAAATGAATGAGATTGAATCAAAACTTCGAAAGAAAACCCAGTTAAAGAAACAGTAGTTTGTAACAGTGAAAGAAAAAGAAAATGAGTAAAAACAAAATGCTGCGAAATAATGTTTGAAATCGTAAACTGTGGTTGACTCCAGCAGGAGAACTATTTGCAGAAATGCGGAAGAAACGTTAATTAATATGTTAGATTTCTAGGATGAAATGGTTCATTATTTTAACCAAGAATATGGGCGAAACAGAAACTTACATGAGCCCATTTACGAAGAATTTTTCGGTAATGTAGTCTTTACAATTTGAATTCTCAAATGCCAAGTAGAACTTGTAGTCTCTGTCAAGCATTTCAAGGCATTTGTTGGCATTGGAGCGGGGGCATTTCTTGGAACCACACGCGCCATATATGTCGACCTGTATGTGCTTCTGCAGCTCGTGGGCGTATTGGAGCCTCCTGTTCCTCGCCCCGCAGTTCGACACGAACCACGCTACCTTTTTCGTCTTGTTGGCAGCGTAGTTGAAGTCTGTGCGTGGTTTTTGACGAACGCGATCGTCGTAGTAAGCCCATCGTTCGTAGGGTGCCACGATGTCGCTGTCCCGCCGATATGTGGCAGTCCAGTTGAAAACGTCGTTATATTTTACGTGCTGGGTGTGGTAAGGACACTCCAGAAAGTACAGGATCCACACCTGGAATCAAAGCACAGCAGCAATGTTACGATAAACCAAGTCGGAGGAATCATATCATACATATTATCTCTAAAAGGTGATTTTTGTGTCGAGCCATCTCTCTCCGTTCATACTTAACCAAAATCCATAAATAAGGTATCATTTTAAACATTAAGTTCTCAGCTTTGGTAGCATCATTCATTATGAAAGGAATTTTTCGAAATTCAACACGTAAATGGAAAAAATGTGAATAATCAAGGTCACGGGTATGCGATAGTTCAGAGTCAAGCTGCTAGGCTACGCTGACGTCGGTTAGGAATGATAGCAACACTTCATATCACAAACGTGATAATTGATATGCATGAGACCATAATTCTAGTAAAAAAAGTTCCTATAGCTTCTCAGATTTGTTGTATAAGATCTCTACTGGTACTGGCAGTATCTTAGCCAGCCGTCATAATTTTTCACCTGCACTATTCTCTCCCTGTCCTTAAGTTTCTTTTCTATCTCCAATGTGATCATGTTAATGGGTGTACTAACCTAGACGCATGGTTAACTTCCGATGGCTAACCATAGTTAAATGCAGTGTATGTGTAGAGGTGAACAGTAGACTCAAGGAAAGCCGCCATACTTGGGGTAGCGGGATTTGGAGGCAAAAGGAAGCTGTCGGTCCGTCAAACAATAAAATATGACACCTGAAGAAGAAGGCACAGCCAATCGCTGAAATATCTTTCTTCCACAAAACAGTTCGGTTCTACACTAAGAATCGGATCTAGGAATTTTCCGAGCCGGGGCAAAAACTCTGAGATTTCCGTCCCTTGGAACATTATTTTGCCGTTCGCTAAGTCACCACCGCCCGGGGTTCACCGCGACATAAATTTGTAGCCCTTTTCCAAACATGATTTGCAGCCCCTCTGAAGTTGCCGCTTGGGTCAAGTGCTCCGTTCTGCACGCCCCTCCACCCCGTCTACACCCGTGACGGCTTCATTGTAACCATTCACCATGGGAATTTCAGTTCTTACAAGTGGCAGTAACAAGTTTATATGCACCATGATGTATCTATAGGTATGTTGGCTGATGAGGAACTATTAGATATTTTTTATTTACCGCACGCTAAACCAGTTTAGACCTACATCCGACATTTGTTAATGATATTACGTACATCTCCAGTTCAACACTCCACACAGTCTTAAACCTGAACCTAAGGTTTATAAGAAAAAAAAATCATAATTTAAGAATACTAACTGAAAAATGACGATTCGAGGAGGCTGTTGCAATACTATAAATAAACACAGGGAAATTAAAACTTATTTGGCGCATTTTGATTTATTTATACACCATTCAGCAAGTTAATTTATATTTTTAATTATATTTTAACTGAGCAAAAACTATGTTCCTCACAAAGTTTTCTAGAATAAGTTGTTAAATCAATCAACATAGTGGTGGACATGCTCAAGGCATCAGTGTTGTTAAATTAGCTCAATTGACACCACTTATATATTCAGAGCGAAAGAGACTTAAGATACCACGCCAACTACCACTCTTACTACACGGCGTTGGATTAGTAATAGTCCTTTTCATTTTTTCTGAGCAAGGACAGAATAAATAATTCTAATTGCATCTGCTTAGCATATTTGTAAGATTTCTGCCCCATTCTCTTGTTAGGTAATATGTTTAATTCAAGTTTCCATCGTGTTAAAAGATTTTTTCAAAGCATTTCGTCGGAAGTTGTACAAATTTTCACATTTCAATTTGCAGTCTCTGTGATACAGGTGCAAAATACAAGGTATGTTATAAATAAACTAATAGGAGTTATGGCTACCCATAGAGTTGTAATATTGTAAATATGCAAAAGCCAACAGTTTAAATCAAACATCACAATGCTGCTTTTGTTTTGCTCTGAGACCGCTAGTATGAAAGAGGAGCGATAGATAACGAAAATACGGTGAAAAATGTATTGATCAGCGTTCTTCCTATACGGGACGGTACCGTAGATAAAAACTGAAGTATTTGAGAAAGCACCAATTTTAGGTTATTGCTGACTGGTTATCAGCACTATCCAATGCACTGAAAGTCAGATGGCTATATGCGAATATCGTAAAAGTTGGGACTGATTCCGTCCTTGTCAACCAACACTAAAAAAGCTAAAATTAACATCAAATCCTAATAACTGGATTTATGGGTCATTTTATTCAATTACGGCTACTAGAAGACGATTCTGTACTGTACAGTGAAGTGAAAGATTAGTTAAGAAACATTTAACAAGCAGAAAAATGTACTACATTTCTATTTTAAAAATACGTAATATAAACACATTTGGAATTGAGAGAACCATCGTATCCAGGTCCTCTGACAACAAAACTGGGGGGACTTGGATATCTGTTGAGAGCTCAAATTTAAGTGTTTTCAAATACTGTCCATATATGGGGTTACCATTATTTCCCCGAAGTTACACCCTTCGAAATTTTGGTTAGCACCTTCATAACTGAGTCCTTATACAACATACCCAGCTCTAATGGGGTCTAAAACTACAAGAACAAGTAAGGAAAGAGCAAAGGTGAGTCTTATATATAGAAATATAAACAAGTAAGAGCACAGGTCAGATGGTTTTGAAATAACGTAACATGTTAATTTGAATAATTTCGGTGTAATATTTGGTTTTAGAATACTATTGTTACATCAGCAGCAAGATAAACTGTTTTGAAATCTGTCGAAAACTTTCACCTCTTCTTATAGTGAGGTCTGGCAAGAACTTGTAAGTTGATTGAATGTTATTCACATCTGATAGCTTACATTTATGTCTACTTGTTGTCTCCAGTCAATAAATATCCTGGAATGCTTCCTGCTGCTAACGTTTCAAATTAGGATAAACAAGAAGGGATGCATGTAGATTCATATGAGAGCTTTGTCGACCGTCAATTTCTAGGCAATTTTGAAGCTGGGAGACGATTGGTTCTCTATATTTTCTATCGTGTCAATCAGTCCTTACAATAAAAATCCCAAACTCCACAACAGTAATCCAAATGTGGAAGCACGGAGTTTTTTTTATGATATCTTCTGTATATGTGTTTTATGATTCTTCACAATGTACCTATGAATCGCAATCTAAAATACAGGTCCCATTTCATTATGGTTTGTACTATTACGATTAAATACTTCATGGAACCAAACATGTCAGTAATTGAGCTGTTCGGTTTGTAGTCGTGAATTAACGGATTCTTTGCCTTGCGGTTTTTACAGTTTAGTGTTAGTTGCCATTCACAGAACACTTCCAAAATCACATTCAGATTGCGCTGAATTTCTAAGCAATCATCAGAGAACTTCCTTACAGATGACTCTATCATCAGCGAACAGTCAAAGGCTGCTATTAACGTTGTCTCTGAGATCGTTTATAAAAATTAAGAAAGGAAGTGATCCTATACCATTTCATTGAGGAACGTCCGAAGTAACATTTAGATTAGAAGAGGCTACCCCGGCAACAAAGACATAGTGTAACCGACCAGTTAGAAAATCTCGTATCTATTCACAAATCTGAACCGATATACTGTACGCTCGTAAAGGTGGTTGTGTGGTACAGAGTCGAAAGCTTTCTGAAAATCCAAAAAATTCCATCAGATTGAGAAACTACATCAATAATTTTCGTTATATCATGCGGAAACGATCTGTTCTAAATTCATTTGTTTAAATAGAAGCAATTGTTTTCGTTTAGAAACTTCATAATATTAGAGCATATAACATGCTCCAGAACTCTTGTGCAAACAGCAGATGTTAGAGATATTGGCCGACAATTCCTAGGATCCCTCCGATCCATAGCCGGATTAAGACAGCGCGAGTCCTGTATCAAATGTGAAGAAGAGGCCCTTGATTTTTGCCATCCGGGGGAAAATTGAGCTAAAAAAAAAAAGGTCGCCGGCTAGTGCGGGGGCCCCCTAGTAGGAGGCGCGAGGCCCCCTAGAAGGCGCGGGGCCCGTAGCATTTGCTACCTCCTGCTACGTGGTTAATCCGGTACTGCTCCGATCACCTTTATTGAAAGTGGGACATACCTGAGCAATTTTCCAGCCGGAAAGTGCTTTTTTCACTTAAGCATTTACATAAAACAGAAAAAGGGTTAATTTTCATGTATAATCTGAAAATACTCTTACGGGAATGCCATTGGGTCCCGGCGCTTTCCTCCACTTCAAGAGCTTTAATTGCTTTGAATTTGGCGTTAAATCCGGTAGCCTTGTCGCGGCTGTCGTTAACTTCACATCCGTTTGCTATTAACACTGGCATATTGTTGTCACTACAACCCTTAGGGTTTGAATTGCAACGGAAATCATTACAGACCTCACGCATTGATTTTTAACACGTCCTCTTATCTTGTCTAGGTTTTCCAAGTCACTACGGTACCTCGTTATTCTTGAATGCGTGTGTATTTGCCTTTGGAGTAATCTTTTGAATTCACGTTTATATCACGGTGGATCATTCGCCCTCTTGATTATCCGTTTCGGTATGTGTATGTCCATATCATCCCCGACTATACACATAAATACAGCTCTTCAACGGTGTTTCTACTTAATTTGAAGGAGTGGTAACTATACTACTAGTACGTTCTAAACTACTCGTTTGAGGTCTTTTAGAATCTGCAAACAATCATTTCTTTTTTTTTGGGGGGGGGGGGCTCAGTGATTGATTTAACAGTTGCAATTACCGCGTTGTGATCACTTATTCCTGCGACAATTGAAATGTCTTTGAATAATTCAGGACTCTCTGTAACAATGAGAAGTAAAATGTTTTTCCATTATTGTTACAGCACCGCTTTGGTTCAGTAATAAGCTGATCAAGATGATAATCCGAGAACAGGTCGAGAATGATTTCACAAGCTGTTCTATCCTTGCCACCAGCAACGTGAACGTAATTAGTCCGCTCGATATAAGGCAGTTAAAATCACCTCTTAGTATTGTTGTATGATCCTAAAATTGACGATCTATAATACTTAAACTATTACTTAATCGATCGGCAAAAGTAATGTCGGCATCAGGTGGACAATAGAAGTCGTCTATCATAAATTTTGTCCTGGCTACGTTGAGTTTATTACGCAGACCGTATCGTCGTCTATTTCATAAAGTGGAAGGTATTTATCAACAGCTATAAATACACTACGTCTGTGGTAATGCAATCTGTCCTTGCTGTAAACGATCATGCCGTTATTAAAAATTTCTGTGGAGCTTCTATTCTTTTACGAAATCTGCTTCTGTGCTACTAGTAACGCATTGTAGTTCAGGCTGTTTGTTACAAAAAACTTTTACAGTTAACTACAAGATCCTTTAACTGCCAAGATTCTCTTAAGCTATTCCTAACATGCATTGATGTACTTATTTTGGTTGCCTGTAACTATATTTCAAGTTCTGGATCTTCAAGCCTCAGCCTAAAAAACCCCCCGATGCACTCCACACGGCTCCTGCCACCCCTGCAGCCGATTCACGTGTGTAGTGAACACAATCTATTCAAGGGAGCCCTATACGAATCAACTCTAGGATGAAGATCGAGGAATCTGTAGCCAAGATCATCACAGAAGCGCCATACCCTCTGATTCAGGCCCTCAACAACTGTCTGAACAAAAGGTCCGCATTCAGTTCTATTGAAAATGCTGCAAACAGTTAGCTCTGCCGAAATCTAATCATGAATTCACACAACAGCGTTGTACATAAACCCAGATTCGAGTCATTATCGCAGTAACTTGATATAGGAGATATGTAATATTAACTAGTGGAGGACGAATGTTGGAAAAATAAACAAACGCAGCAAGAGCCGCCAGTGTGGCTCAGTGCGATGTGTTGAAGAGGTACGACGGGATCAGACACAAGCCTAGACTCCGCGTACCTGCCATCCTGATTGCGGCTGTCTGGCTGTTCCCCGCAACCATCTAGGTGAATGCTGGGACGGTTCCCAGTATCCGCCTATTAAACTACACATTTCACAAATAAAAAATACACTTATCATACAGAATACACTAAGTTATACGTTTCGCAGACATATGGCAACACGTGACTTTCCTACTCAAATTATTAGTTTTCTTCTTGCTCTATAAGTAACATTTTGTCATTACAGCAAATTCTTGTTAGACCTATATTCAATTTCTAACGCTGAGTAGACGAACGTAAGTAATATTATATGCAAGAACGTATCAGTTATTTCATGAAGTGGTAAACGAGATATGCCTGGTAACTTTTTTTAGCTAACATATTTACAAATTCGTCATAATACTTCCTACACCAGGGATTGCACATGGCCAGAATATAACTGGATATTCAGTTGTCCCAAAGTAAAGAGATGGAATTCGAATGAGCGGTTAATATGACGTTAGTGCTGCAGGCTTGCTTGCTCGGATGTCGCTCAGTTTTTCTCCGGTCTGCACTCTAAAAGACATTATGGCTGGGCCAAAGATAGTGAGCAAAAACAATGACAACGAATGTAGACCCAGGACGCCTGGGAGTGTCATGACATAAGTTCTGAATTACTGTCGGAGCCGAGTGCGCGGTAGGAACGCCTATGTGGCACTGGTGGTGGAGAGCGGCGCAATCGGAGAGGAGGTAGCTGCCATGTCATTAGAAGGTGGTGAGTTGTGATGTCACCAGAAGATGTGTGATGTATGACTTCACTGGAAGCGTTTGGCCTGATACCTCGTCGAAAGTCAAAGTCATATCCTTGGATTGTCCTAGAAACTGTCTATCTTTACAACATACGCTGTTAGCCTAGTCATGTCAAAAAACTTCATCTGTGTTAAGTAAAAATGTGTCACATTGTTGAAACGAAATTGTATTTGTAATAGTCAAATTCCTGCCATATCCTTTCAAATGCATAGACGATTATACATTAGGATAGGTGCAACGTACCCTCAGCTATCCGCTTACAAATTACAACTTTTATCAGAGCACCTGGGGGATTGACCAACAGTACGTGGGAAGAGTGTCGTTGCGGAGGTGATGCCCGAATGTCTTACAGTTCTCAAGGGGTTTATTCCAAATTCCGTCTCTAGAGCTTCATATTGTTGTCATGTGTCGTTAGTAAATGGTGGTATTTTTTTCTCCATGGTCCCTATCTGTTCCAAATGTTGGAAATCATGTTGGCTGTATAATCCAACTACAGTTGTAGAGTAAATTAGGTCTATTTGGCGGATATCTAACCCAAAAAACAGTGTTATTTGATGATGACGTTGATCAAGAATACACGCATTGCCTATACTGCAATGAAAGTTTTTCAGCTCAAGATCACAAGAACGATGGATCGAGTGTCAAATGTGTTACTTTTGGGCTCACGAACTCTGTGATGGAGTTGAATGAAACAGCTTTTAAAAAACTGAAATTGCTGTCTGGTTGCTAAAATCGTTCCACTAATTTTACCGAGTCTGGTAATTGGAATCAATGCAGGCCTAATAATTCATCAAGAGAAATTTCAATTCTGTTAACACAGTTCCTTGGTGGTATTCGAATAAATATTGTTGGAGTTTGTTAGCAAAAACCTTTTGATGTCTGACCTGCCTGGCTGGACGCGGCACGCCGGGGTTGACGAAATGATCCTTGAACAAGATGGCGTCAGCATCGGCGGCTTCTGCCTTGTTCACGGTGATGGAGCACGTATTAACCGGGCAATGCTGGAAGGCTTCCCTTCCAGCCCTCAGCGGCCCCCACGAGCCCAGCCCGTTGAACACAAGCACCTGAAACAACAACAAGCAAAGGTTTACTTTTATAATTCATTATATTTATCTCACCAAGGTATAACATAAGCGAAGTATCCGCAGAGCTACTTTATCCGTCTAGTTTCTTTTATCAATCTACACTACCTGATCACAAGTACCCGGACACCTACCTGAAGCTGCTCCTAGACTTTACCCATGTCATGTTCTCTATTATTATACATTAATATGAGATGCGTTTACTCTTTGCCTTTATGATGGCTTTAATTCTGTTGGGGAACTTTCAGTGAGGTATTTAATGTCTGTGGAGGATTGCCAGCTCATTCTTCCTAAAGACTTGAAACTAGAGAATGTAGTGATGTTGGATGCTGGGTTCTGGAACGAAATCGATGTTCTAGCTCATCCCAGAAGTATTTCTTTGGTTCACGTTGGGACTTTGGGCAGGCTAGTCCATTTCATGAATATTGTTGTCCACAAATAATTGCTTCACAGTTGCATCTTTATGACAGGGTGCAATGTTATGCCGAAACAAACAATCATCATCTCCGAACTGGTCCTGTACCATACACGATACACAATGGTTTAAAATGTGTTTATATCCTTCCGCATTCAGATTTTCCTTAAGTGCAATAAGGAGCCACATCCTAGCCACGAACAACACCCCGATACCATAACACCACCTCCTCCATACCTCATGTTTGCACTACTCTTGACGGCAGTTAAGGTTCTCCAGGCATTCGCCACACCCAAATCGTTCAATCGGATTGACACAAAGTATAAAGTGATTTATTACTCCAAATCACTCGTTTACAGTCATCCATCGTCCATTGGCGTTGCCCTTTACACCACTTCAAGCATCGCTTACCATTGACTACAGAAATGTTTGGTTATGAGCAGTATCTGGACATTTGTACCCCATTATTTTCAACTCCCGACGCAGATGGACTGCTGGTAGCACTTTGGAACTCATTAGTGATGCCTTCCGCTGATTTATTGCAATTTTTTACAAGCACCCTCCGCAATGTTCGACGATCCCTATTCGTTGTTAAAGAAGGTCTGCCTGGTCTTGGTATAGTTGAGGCTGTTCTTTTGCGTCCATTTCACATTCATATCACCAAAAGTCGACTTGGACTGCTTTAGAAGGGTTGAAACGTTCCTTATGGATGTTTCACTCAGGTGACTTCCAATGACTAGTCCAATTCTAAGTCACTGAGCTGTCCTGAGTGACTCCTTCTGCTGTTGCTGCTTCTTTACTGACAACACAATACTCCACGCCTCCTTTTTTAATGGTGGGTCCTCCTATCGTGACATCTAGCTTTCGATTCCACATTACATAGGGGTGTCTGGATACTTTTGATCAGATAGTACATTTCTATAGTATTCTATCACTGATGTCACTTATTCATTCTTCAGCAAACCAAATATCATTTGCTTCTCTAGTCATTATTTTAACTGTGTTTGTGATTAGTGCTTTCATCTTGGTGACCTAAGCTATTTTTTTTTTTTCTCTGTAGCTTAATATTTCTTGTAGCCTCCTCCCTGTTCGAATTTATCATTCCGTGATAGAAAAAACATGTGGCCATAAGAGTTTGGTAGGTGGTGAGGCAAGGCTGTGGTCTAACGCCATTGATATTCGAGTGGTAAATAGGGAAACAATTTAAGGAAGTAAAACCAAATTTCTGTATATTATAAAATATCTTAGAAACCCACATAATAAGCAACGATTTGTTCATGGCATTGTCCTACCAGTAGGAAAATGCAGACAAATTATTGTCTGCTATATGAGGATAGCAATTATTATTGCTGAACGAATGTAAGCTTTCTCGGTGAGTCACTTCGCCGGAAGATGGAGCCTGAGGCAGGCTTCGAAACGTCGCCCTACATTGACGCGCTACCTCGGTGGAAAGCCCTAGAAGATTTTACACAATTATTATTGCTATTTCTTCTGGACCTTGTCGACTGCTAGGTGATTAATGCTGGAAAGGGTTTTGGGGGGTGGGGGCAAGAAAAGGGAAGGAATTCGGCCGTGAGCTTTGAAGTAACCATTCGGGCATTATCTTGTTGTGATTTCGGGAAACTGTGAAAAACCTGCGTCCTCCCGAATTCCAAATCCGACCATTGCTACTCGGTTAATTAAATTGCGATGGAACTTTAGATTCGGCTGCATTTCCTTATAACTCTGCTTTTATATTATTTTAATTTTTTAAACTGTCCGGCGTGTGTCTAAATAGTTTACGGTCAGGATAATCACTTCACATGGACATAATAGTCCTAATTCTCCTAATTCTTCTCCCAGTCTTCATCCAGGCCTCCTCGCCAATGTATAATGATTCAGAACACAAGTTACACATTTCGCAGACAAATGGCAACACTTGCTACCTTCATTACAACAGAATAAAAAATCCGTGACTGAAGCAGGAGTGGTGATAAAGCTTCACATCATTAATATTTCATGCAGTTTTCATTGCTCTAAAGAGGCCACATTATAATATTTTATGGCATAACTGGCTGGGATATCCCCGGAGGGTTCGGCTGCCTATTTGTCGCGCATGCGCCTCTATCGTGGCTACCTTAACTTAACTTTGTAATCCTGCCGGGTGAAGGGAACCTACAGTTTAACGTGGAATCAGAACTACGAAAGTTTTTTTGGCATACTTCACACTATACAGCAAGCTGTGCTAGAGGTGAAAGTCGGTTTAGGGGCCTTTGAAAATCCGCACCAAGACAATCATTCGAACCAGGGACCTTTCCATCTCCAGTCAGACACTTCAACCACTGAATCACCAGACCGCTCGTAAGAGGCCACACACATCATGCATGATTGGAATGGGTTGGGGGGAAAAATGTGGATTCTATACTATCAGACCATACTCAGGCAGGCGTCTGACCAACGAAAAAGTAATTCCAAGAGCCCTGACATGTGTCACGGTGTAAAAGTATTTTTAAGCTACTTCTGTTTTGCTGCATAACACAAGGAAATATTTTTAAATCATTTGATGTGACAAGAACACATTTTTATTCTATCTTCTGCACCTGCACAGTAAGAAGGTGTTAAAGCACACAGGGAAATTGTGCTTCACAGTACAAAGGTGCTAAAGCACACCGGAAACTTATGTTTTAGGAGTTTTAGTACCTATATTTTCTATTTGGTCGCCTGCCAGGGCATCATCAACGCGAATCTTCTCACGCCGCGAGCAAAGACCGTTGTAGTATTAGCTCAGCTATATCGAAAATATATTTTTGATACTAGAAATGCGTTCTGAAAGTGAACTTTACCGTTGCCTACTCATAAAATTTAGAAACACATCGACATTTTGGTTAATATTGTATAATGGATATTAACAGAGATATTCCAAATAAATAATTTCAACGGTTTTTTTTTTCCGTAGGCTCTACGCGATTGCCCCGTGAACCTAAATTCGAATCCTATCCATCAAAAATCTTCCCACGCTTGGGCCTGTACTCTCATTTTCCGTCTACTAGCATTTCCATCTGCTTTGTATAGGCTTCCTTCTTTCAATATTAATATTCAATTAAATTGCGATGGAGCGCACGCCCCGGTGGTAATTTCCCTACACACCCAACTTCCCCCTTTCCTGCAACATTTGCCCTCTGCAAATTTTAGCCTTAAATTCTTTCAACGTTTTGTAAATTATTCATCATTACTCTTGGTAAATTATTCCAATTCCTGACACCCTTACCCAAAAAAGAGAATCTTCCTAAACCCTTGTGCCTGAAATCGAGTGCCAGCATGTGGTCATGGTCATCTTTTCCCTTCCATGCATTACTTTTAACTCTTACACCAATATTTTCCATGCCTCATTACCAATATACGACTTGTACACTCCCATTAACCTTTTCACCCTCCTCCTGTCTTCCAATGAATCCCATTCCAGCTCTTTTATCATATCTGCTCATCTGAACACCAACTAAGCTTCCTCGTTCCAGCATTTATCTCTATTTCATGTTGCTATACCCAACTGATATCAAGAATTTTTAGTGTTAACGTCACATAAACAAAAATGTTTATGAAATATAACACAATTCAAAACAATCACAATAGACTATATAATAAAAGTGGAACAAATGACATAGTAGAGTTGAGATAGTTCTGTGATTTAAAATGTGCAATTCCAACCAATAAACAAATTAAATTGTAGATCAAAAGTAAATTAGGGACCGTGCACAAACTACGTGGCTCGGTCCAGGGAGGTTGGGGTTGGCTGGAAGGTTACGCTGGGCTACGTGGGGGGAGGGGGGGTTCCGAGCCAGACCACGTAGCTTTCTTTTCATAACATTTTTCACAGCTAAACTCACAACAGCATGTGAATATTTATTTTCTTCAGTTAATTATCTCCTTATGTAATTTACAATAGTCTGACAAGAGAAAACAGTACAAAATATCATCTGGAGTCAAAAGGGAAAAAAGCTATGTGCAACGTGGGGGGAGGTGGGAGGGTAGAGGCAAAAGCCACGTAGAGCTACGTGGGGGAGGGGGGGGGAAGAGGGGTTCACAGGAGCCCAAAATGGAGCTACGTGGTTTATGCACGCTCCCTTAGCACTAACAAGGAAAAGAAAACTTTTATGCAGCAAAAATTGATCTAGTACTCAGGAAAAAAACTTTCTATAAATGTGAATACAGAGCATTGCACTTTATGGACCTTCGACTTGAGGGTCTAGAAGTGAGGTTTTTTAGGTGACCCATGGATGTTAAGTGGTACAACAAATTAAGAAATATATCAGTTTTGAAATTTTAATAAAAAATTGTGCAAGAATAAAAATAATAAGATAGGACAGTTTCAATAAATATGGTCATATTTGAAGCAGAGAGATGAGTAATTCATTTGTAATATTGGTTAAAAACAGAAGAAAAAAATTTAGACCATAGACTTAGCAAAACATAAGCCATCGATAAATAATCCATCCTTCTAGCATTCACTGCTTTTACAATTATTAAACAACTACACCAGAATTGTTGTTCAGTTTATATTCTACATATATTACCTATTGCAGTTGTCATCCATTTAGTCTCTTATGTTTCTAATGATATAGTTCTACTTTAATTGGCACTTAAATTATCTGACATTCAAATGCACAGTTGCAGCAAAATTCCAACGTATTTCCCTTCCACGTCTTTACACAGAAAGCTATAACAAAACACTTCAGAAATGATCTTTCCCCTTGTAAGATAGTACTGTTATGATACTAAACAGGGGGAAGAAAATCATGGAAATACGTTGTGGCATAGATTTATAAAAATATTCATTTACTGTTGCGTGATAATAGAATAGGCATTTCCGGCAAGAAATTTAATTACGAAAAGCAAAGTGTGAAGAAATCTTTGTTCCCATTAGTATCATTTCCTTCCTGACGGATTGCTTCTTCTCCAAAATGGTTAGGAAGAGAAAGGAATGGAAAGAATAAAACACAATAAATCTACTTTAACATCCTGAGTAGTGATTTCCCGCCGGAAGCAGTGGCGTAGCTAGTTTAATAAGGGCCCCAGTGCAAAATATTTTGGGCCCTCAGATCAGATGGGCGACCTCTTTTTTTTTAGCTCTACCAAGTCTTGTGAGGTTTGCAGGCAGGAGCTCGCTGAGCTATAGGGGGTCCCCTGAGCTGAGCGTGGGGGTCCCCTGAGCTTGGGGGCCCCGGTACACGGCACCGCCAAGCCCTCCGATAACTACGCTCCTGGCCGGAAGAGGTTTGGAACATAATAGAACCACATTACTTAAGATATCAAAATGTTGATGACACCATCGGCGGAGTTTAAATGTCGAGCGTTACCTTTTTGATGCGTTTCCTGTCACCGGACGAAGGGGGAACGAACATGAGTTGCTCAGCGATGCGATCAGACTCCGGTGCCTGGTGCGGCCAAAGTCGATCAGCGTTTCCCGCAGAGTATACAGGCCAGCGACTGCCACCAGCCATATACCAGGGACGCTCAGGCGGTACATCTATAATTGCCTCCTCCAATTCAACCGTCGCCTCCGTCACCTGTCAACAGTCACAATAAGGTGTCACTTAAAAATATGCATACTACATTATCATCACCATCGACTACGTCATATCTCTGTAGAATGGTTATCCCAGACTGTGGAAAATGGATGCAGAGAATAAGATTTTCGATATGACGAGACGACAGCAGTGATTTAACGGGAGAAATCGTACATGCTGAGATGATCTAAGAACAGTTACCGTTACCCAAAATTCCAAGCATTTGTTTAAGTTTCCGTAATCGAAAATAGCTGCACGTATTGATATGAGTAGTATGAACATGAGGTCCATAATCAGATTATTTACATACAAGCAGCAGATATGGCTGTGAGACAACAGTTGATTGGAGTAAAAATCACTGTTTGAGATTCCGCTATACGCCATTTCAACGCCTTACCGCGTTTCAGCTTTCGCAGCTAATGTAACTGTTCAATTCTGGTCAAATTAATTACATAAATTGTATCCAACTCATCCAACAGTATTCACTCTGAGTAAGAGCACTTTCAATAAATTGGATTAATACATTGCAAAATAACCTGAAATTAAAAAAATCCAAAATTTTGTATCAACATACAAAGTTTATTAAATGTAAGTATTCGTAATGGCAGAGTTTTCATTGGACTGAGGGTGGTGGGTAAACGGTATCGCTTTGATGTAACATTCGGGAGGACGCGGGTTCGAATCCTCTTGGTATCCATATTTCGGTTTTCCATGGTTTCCCTAAACCACTACAGGTGAATGCCGGGATGGTTCCTTCAAAACACCATAGCCTATGTGCTTCCAGTTCCTTGCCTTCAATGCTTTCAGTCTCCTAATGATCTTGACGTCGACGAAGCAATAAACTATACAAAATAAAAAATCATTGCTCTCGTCTTCCGCCTCTGCCGTGAGCACTACTCTAACGGAGGAGCTGAAGAATCGAGTTAAATCTGTTCTGGAGGATAATCATTTTATGAAGTGTGTAGCATTTAAGGCGCAGATTGAGGAGTATGTCAGCATTTGCCTGTGTTGAGTACGGGAAATTGTGTAAGACAGCCGATACGCCGAACCCGGGATTTGAACCTGGGTCCCTTTTATATCCCGATACCAGTGTTGTGGAGCTATAACGTGCACGGCCACACTGGTGCGTAGTTCCAAGATTATAATGTTTTTGAGGTAGATTTTACAGCAAAAATTGTTTAAAAGAGAGGGAGGACGCGGGTTCTAATCCCCGTCCGGGCATCCAGATTTGGGTTTTCCATGGTTTCCCCAGATCACTCCAGGCGAATGCCGGGATGCTTCCTTCAAAAAGGCCATGGCCGAATTCCTTCCCGTTCCTTGTCCCCAGTCCCATCCCGCCTCTGATGACCTTAGCTGTCGACGAGGCGTAAAGAAATAAGTAAAAAAAAATTAAAAGAGAGAAATTTGACGGCCGCTCACATGTTTCTACTTCATTATAAAACATTTGTAGTGCTCCCACCTGGACACCGGTAAAACTGTAGGGACCTATGACGAACCTGGTAGGTCGAGTGGAGACTTGGCCATTTTCGATGAGAGGAATGAGCGAATGGGTAAGGATCGAGCATAGAAGTCGATCTTGGATTGGAGTGAGACATTCGTGGTAGCATCATCAGGGTGAATGATTCCATAAACACGTAATACGTAGACTATTTACTATCGCAACAAAGCGTGAATACGGTGATGTACAAAATATACAAGTGGTATACATTAAGATTACTGCTGAAAACTCCTTACAATGTAAGGATCTTTTGCGCTAGCTTCCGACATCCTGCTATGCCGTGATTGAAAATAGGTTCATTATATTATAACTGCGTCAGTATGACCTTTGCTTTGAGAACGGCAAGCGCGTCTGCGACTGTGAGCGATTATCTAGCCCAGTTATACCCAGTTACAGGCAACGTGGAGGACTTGTAACAGAATGACCAAATATGGGTCATTCCGTACATTTTTATATATAATATTTTGTATATTTTTATATATAAAAAGAATAAGAAAGGAATTATCGGAGAGGACTGTCAGCGTTTGTGGGACCTCCCAGTTAGACGCGCCAGATTGTCGCGCCAGGCCGGCGGCTGCCAGGGACAATGGACACCAGCTACCCTTTCTAACGCGTTTGGTCAAGCGTATAATCCCCTAGATCCGGGAAACTGTACACTGGGGTGAATGCTCGTATCCCAACTCCAGGTCTCCGAACGGGCAGTTTGGAGGTCACAGATGACGAATAAGTCCGAGGCTATGCCGAGTTCGCACGAATCGAAAAAGACAATGTTCACCTATCGTCACAGCTGGTAGGAGGAGCTTGAAAACGGCAGAACCAATCGAGAGAGACTATCCTTTGCATTTTGTAATGCCGGTGTATTTTTGCTCTATGTAAACCACGAGCGAGAGGAGAGAGGCTTTTCCTGCGATCGCTGGAGAGGACTTGACTCCGAGTCTTCAGACTGGAAGGAGCGGATCTTCCGAAGTTGGAGATCGCTCCGTCTTGGCATCGAACCTGAGGGTCGATAAGCGTGTCCTGTACAGTGAGGTCGCTGTGCACTCATCCAGTAAGCTTGCTGACGGACGTGGTGCACTGTCCGCTATAGCCAAGGGGCTATAGTAATTCTGCCGTCGCGGGAAATACATCGCCGTCACGGTAATATTTCTACAGTGCAGTGCGGTAATTTTATTCGGTCATTGGGTACAGCTCTGTAACGACCACTGAATGATTAGGAGTTCTCGCACCCCCAAATATTGAGCTAGCTGGGGCAGACTTTCTTAAAGCCACACTTGGTGGATTGTTTAAATTATCCTGGCGCCCGGCATTTGAGATCGGATACAGTTAATGTCAATACTGTATTTGATTTATGGTTCCCGATCATTGTGAAGGGAACTTTCATTAAAAAAATCAAGTGTGAAGCTTTCTTGATTGCTAATTAATATTGGGAGTTTGCTTCAAGATCAATTTTAAATGTGGTGGTGTTGTAATGCTTTATTTGTTTATTAATATGTTGGCAATTGTAAGAAGAGGCTTTGCTTGGTTCCCTTTATTAATATTTCAATGTGTTAATGTTAAAGATAAATAAGCCTCGCCTGTACGCCATTATGAGTACCCAATAAATTAGCAGCCTAGGGTTTCTTTGAATTATAAAAAGAAGTAAAAGGTTTTTAACCTTACCTCCCTCCCGGCACCTACCGCTACAGACTCTAGCTCCCTATCTATGACTCAACGATGGCTTTCCGCGTCCAACCATACAACCCTACAGTAGAGCCAACCTGTTAGGCGCTGTCGATCTTCCTTGTGTGTGGTCTGACCGCCGGTGGGTGACCCGACGTCTGCGTGCTCTCTGCTCCGACTGTTACTGGCTGTGACTGAATGACGAAGACAAGACCCCTTCGAAGCCTGTGCAGAGGTTTCTAACACAACCTCCCACTACAGACCTAAAGTGGAGGGGCAAATGGTAGACCAATGATGAGGCCTATAAATGCAGTCATCTGCCCTATTTTGCCCGACCATTACGCACTTTTTACTAGCTGTCAGTGCTCCCAATCCCCGATCGATGCCTCTGCCTGGTTTCTTAACAGGCAACTTGCCGTCCTCGTTTCATACTTAAGAAATATGTAGCTCTTAGCCAAGTGAACAACCGCGTTCACTACTCATTTTTGGTCCTTCATTTGACGAGCTGTAAGCAACTATACCCCACATGCTGCGGTAAAAGAATTCTCCTTTATTTGGATGGGCTTCCCCAATAATATGGAAATGTTCTGTTGCGACTCAACAAAACACATAATCTGTGCAAATATGAGGTCTAAAATTGATTCTGTTAAGGAGCTACCAGCCGGTAACAGACAACGGAGTGCCATCATTTGGGAAAGGTAAAGGTAAAGATTACTGCCGCTTTCTGCTGTATTTGCGCAGGTACTATCTTTTCGGCACTAGAAAAGATGTGACGGGTTCAGCGTCACACTCGAGTTATTCGCCACCTTCCCGCGGAGTTTCATCAACGGTATTCATTGCATAGCAGGCTGATCGAGCCTGGGAAGCCCTTTTGGACGTTCAGCTTGGAATAAAAGTCTTCGGTTTCATCGGGGATCGAACTCCAGTCACCCGGGCAGTAGGCGGAAGCTAGTGGATCTCTAAGAAAAACCTTGAGCAACTCGATAAAGCAGGAGATTCGAACTGGCCGCGTGTAATATGCAGACTAAAGTTTTTGCTGGCCGTCTTGAACAGTGTAACAGAAAAGGGATAGTATAGTTCACGTGGCAAAGTAATGTTATAGTACGATGGTATACGTCGACAGTTCTTACAACGATACTGATGCACGACAGAGCAGCAAAAATGTGTCAAATATTCACAAGTCCTAATTTCTGAAATGGGAATCGACCCTATAGAGAATTTTTCCTATCAGAAGTACCTTTAATCCAATACTAAATTCTCCTTCACATATAGTTTTTCTGATGCTGCTGTACCACAAGTGATGATTTTCGACGAACTGGTTATGCTAATCTCGATAATTTCTATAAAGAGAGAGAGAGAGAGAAAAGTGGAAACGAGCGTCTAGTGGTGGGAACGCTTTGCTACTTGCACGCGCCGAGGCTGAACAACCAGTTAAAAGCATAGTGGCCATTCAGGTGATCAGCCTGATAAGTAAACGCCAAAGATTCTATCAGCACCAACGGCCTCCCAGTGGCAGTCAGGAAACCAGAACTGATTCGGTCCGTTTCACGCAGACTGAAATCAACAGAGCACAAAACTCGCTGGTCGACGTCGACGTAATAAGTGTCGGGAGAGGATAGGGCAGGAAACAGGAAGGAATACAGTCATAGTCTTTTATAGGAACCATTCTAGCATTCGGTTGAGTGGTTTAGAGAAATAATGTAAAACCGAAAAATGGGTGGCCATACACAAAGAAAGAAGGATCATTTCAAACAAATCACGACTCAGTGACATTTGATAATAGTTAAGAATACTGGACAGCAGGTTCAGACCTAAGAGTTGCTTTTAGAGACAGATACAATGACAAGGCCGATACCGTGAATAAGCGAGTAACTGAACTGACATATTTTCTTGCGTGACAGCTGAAGCCATGAAGCCATCCGTAAATAATTTATTATCTGTGCTTTCCAATGAATGGAGTGGTTATATAGAGGCTACTGTAGGTTAGAGCATTAAGGAGACGGAGCACGTCAGCTTTACTTCTGTGGAATCATAAGAATTGGATCTCTCGTACTTATGATCTCTGTGTTCGATTCCACAATCTCATAAGGAATAAAATGGATTAACTCAGTGCGAACAGTGAAGTATTGAGAATGAAAGCATTAAAGTCAGTGCAAATAACGAGACAGCTGGAATATCGCCAGCCTCTGAATTTGTGTGTCATCATTGTATCATGATACACCACCAGGCAGGTATTAAGGCGTGTGTGGGGTGGGCTTTCCTGGTCCAAGGCAAATTTAAGACGCAATGAAGACCAACCGCCGCTTCCCTGCTTTCTAGTATTATATCCGGTTTGTTGGGCTATATAAAATAAGCTTTTCATAGAAGTCCCAGCTGAAAGAGGATTTCGCGTAGTCAGCAATTCACATGCAAAGAAAAGAAACAGGTAATAGTGCCATGCGGTGATAAGACACCAAGTATTGAAAAATTAGTGTTATTACACCAAGCTCAGATCTCTAACAAAATATATTTTATTCATAACATGGATTTGTCAATAAAATTATGAAGACTACCAGAATATTGCTAATACATGTGTTATTTTTTCTGATCTCATTATTTTCGAAAAGGGGGCTGGGGGCTGAAAAAAAAAGGTTGGGAAACTATGGTGTTCAGTGAAGTTGACGATTCCACAGGATCACTTTATTCGTCCTTATGTCTAGCCAATAGACACACTTCTGTGTGAAGTACATCGACGTCGCTATAATAAACTGAAAAAAAGTTATCAATTGGTTGTGTTGATTCTATGAAAGAAAATTTAAATTCAACTTTCTCAGAGTTAGACCTCCCAACGCGCACTATATCTGTCTGTCATTATCTGATTAAATAAATGGTTTGCTCTCTGCATAAAAAATCAATGTGTTGTCATCCCTTCAAGACGATGATCGAAGATGAATAGAGGAGTCTAGTTTTGACGTGAATAAGTCATCCAAGTTTCGTACAGGACACCGAGGAAGGTGGTGTAACGGTTAGCGTTCTGGCCTCGCATTCGAGAGAACGGCGGTTCGAATCCCCGTCCGGGCATCCAGATTTAGATTTTCCATGGTTACTCCAGATCACTCCAGGTGAATGCAGGGATGCTTCCTTCAAAAGGCCATGGCCGAATTCCTTCCCATTCCTTGACCCCCATCCTTTCCCGTCTCTAAAGACCTCGCTGTTAAGAGACATTAAGCAGTTAAAAAAAAAAAACAAAAAAACAAAAAAAAAAAAAAAACGTGCAGGATAGTATCCTAGAATCACCAGCGATACGAAAACTGTTCTGTTAAAAACAGCTCTTACTCAAAGACAAATGAAAACTTTCAACAGAGAAAGCTTTAAATGGTCAAATCTCAAATATGTTAGCCGGCATTTTTTTCGTCTCCCATACGACGCGACGCGGGGAAAGAAACAGTTATCCAGTACGCGCCGAATGGCTTTATAGACCAAACCCTGCTCGCTTGTTTAGTTAATTGAGGCAAAATGTGATCATTTCGTATGAAATACACTACAGAAAACAATTTAAGACCATTTCAAGATTGATAATAGTAAATTTTAAAAAAAATGTGAAGGTTTGAAAGTGAAAGTGGGTTCCACGAAAATGGAAGGAAACCTAAGGAACGAAGGTAGAATTGAAGCAAACCACCTTGGAAATACAGAGAGGTGTCGGTTCTAACGATTGCACAAGAAAGCAGAGCAATAGAAAGTCAAGCGGAGCCACGAATTGGACTCAAGCGTCGAATCAGTACACGCTGAGTGGTCTTAAGGTGGCTTCCCACGGCCCGTGCATTTGCCGGCCGCGCCAGTCTAGTTATGAACAGCGGGCCGGAGGAAGGAACCCGCATCTGCTGGCAGAGATGGCGTGCCTCTATCCTTCAACCAGTCGGGAAACATCAAATGCCCGCGTAGCTGAAACGACGCAAGGTAACGTGGTGGAGAGGTGACTGCGATGTGGCGATGGCTAGCCTGTGGCGCGAGCTGATCCGTACAACTGGGTTGCATGGCGTGACCCACAAAACTACGGGCCGTGGGAAGTCACCATTAGAGAATTGATTTGTTCGTCTCTCCTGTGACGTGAGCCAAAATAATATCATTTCGTATGAAATACACTACGGCAGACTATTTTAGTTCATTACACGATCAATAAAAGTAATTTTTTAAAAAATTGTGTTTTTTTTAAAATTAAATAATTTATAATGTCAAAGTAAATGGTAAGAAAGTCGAAGTAGAACTGTGGAACTCAGGATTAAGGTGCGGGGAAGCGAGTTACAGAACTGCCTCCAATGAACGCGGACTGTTCAGAAGAATACAGTGATACCTCTGTAGATTGCCCTGGGCTGTTTTACCTCTGTAAACCTCCTATGAAACACTTGTAGCAGTTAAGTACTGGGTAGAATTTTCTCTCGTGTGCTTAGATAAAATGTTAGCAATTAGGTACCTAAATAAAATTTTAAGTTATAAACAATATTTTTACTTTTGTAAACTTGCTTTGAAACGTGCGTTGCAACAGTTAAATACTGGACACAAGTTACTCTTGTGTACCTAAACAAAATAAGTAACAGTTAAGTATATTGCAGTAGTTTCTGCTGTGTTATAAAAAAAATATTAAGTTATTTCACTGGGTATTTGGCTAAAAAAATACGGGTGAAAATTAAAACTTACGCTAGTAGTTATTACTACTACCAACACACATTATTTTTAACTAATGTGTATATTTTATAACTTTTTATGATATAAAAGAGTTTTTTAATTTAAAATATCAACAATTAAAAATTAAACTTCAGAACGCAGAGAAAGGTCATAATATGTCAGTAACAATTAAGAGACAAATTGTTGAATTGAAAACTAAACGAAACTTCGCTTTAAATCCAGATTGATTAAATGTTTGCTCAATTTCTGAAGTGAACGATACTCGAGATGTTTATAATGTAGTTGTGTGGTTTGGCTCTGCACGTCTGGGTAACATGCTCGCAGAAGTCCCGTTCCTTGGCTTAGTCGATAGATCGTTTGAATTTTAAAAAGTTTGTTTTACCAATTGCGTTTGCAGCGAAGTTACCAAGGGCATGAGTCAGTGATATTCATCGTCCAGTAGAGTTCCGGTACAAATAATCCTTTCATGTTTCAACTGGTGCAGCATGCTGGACCTAGTGCACAAGGCGAAATTTTGTCTGTCTCTATTACCGAAAGATACAGTAGCACAATTTCGACAGCAGCTATTCTCTTGAAGAACTATTAAGGGCAGCCACGGTGCCTATGCTGCCCATGTTAAATTGATAAACTTTGAGGAACAATTCTGGGGAAACTATTCAATATACTAACTTCAAACTTTGTCAACATAAAAAGTGGTTCAGTTTTAAAGTTGGGAGGAGGATATTTTGTTGTCTTTTCTAGTTTCTTTCGAATATTATTTTTAAAACATCGATTTTTAAATCTGTGATATTTTATTAAATTTTATATCAACTACAGGAATTATTACAATAATCCTGTGTTAAAATGTAACATGGACATTAAAGAGTAACAATTTTTTTTTATCTCCCTACCTTTAGTACCTTTTAAGAAAATGTTCCTTAAATTTTAAAAAAATCTAGTTTACGGGAAATGGCTTCCAAAGTTTGTAAATACATTCCCGCAATATAGGATGGCGCGTATAAAACTAATAATAACTCCGCTTATATGACAAGTATAACACCGAACATGGCGGTGAGCGGTAACGCTGTGGCCTCGCATTCGGGAGGACACCGGTTCGATTCCCCATCCGGGCATCCAGATTTGAATTTTCCATGGTTTCCCCAAATCATTCCAGGCGTATGTCGGGATGGTTCCTTAAAAGTCATGGCCGAATTCCTTCCCACTCCTTGTCTCCAATCCCTTCCAGCCTCTAATGACATAGACGTCGATGTTGTGTAAAAGAATAAATATAATATATATACCAAAGCGGGAGGGGGGATCTGACCATTTCTGGCTCCCCTTAGTGCAATGAATCTCCTGACAAAATTGTAACGCAAAAATTATTTTTCAAAGAATTCGAAATTGTTAATTGAAAAAATTTGTAAAAAATAAGCTTTTGTGGACTGCTTAGTATACACTGTAAAAAAAAGTAAAATTGGTTCACCCTTGAACAATTTTTTTTCTTATGGCTTTACACCTCGTCGACGTCGAGGTCATTAGAGGCGAGAGGGGATTGGGGATAAGGAACAGGAAGGAATTTGGCCATGGTCTTTTGAAGGAAGCATCCCGGCATTCGCCTGGAGTGATTTGGGGAAACCATGGAAAACCCAAATCTGGAAGACTGGACGGGGATTCGAACCCACCTCCTCCCGAATGCGAGGCCAGAGCTTTACCGCTCACCCACCACGCTCGGGTTGTTGGATTTTGTTGGACTCCCAAACAACCAACATGCACCCCTGCCTTCCAACAACCAATGGCGTTGTACCTTGATTGGAGGAAACATATACGAGTGTACGATATTAAGGACACTGGTGCGCCGCTAGAAAGTACGAGTGGGAAGGACTGCTTGGACCCCCTTACAATAGTGAAAATGAGTAAGCGCATCCTACATCAAGTTGTGCATGGAGGTTCTACAACTTGAACTGTGAATAGGCCGCTTTACTTTATATGTAAGTTCAAACTTGTAAATTCGTGCTTAGGTAAACTAATAACACGGTTCAGTTCATTGTTACTTTGATTACAGTATCTAATGAAAGGACACAAGTACGTTTTTCAAAAATAAGATACGAGTATATATATTGTAATGTAAACAAAACATCCTCTATACTTCCGCATTAATAGCTGCAGATGCGGATGCGAAAGCGGAAGCGGAATTTCACGCGGAAGTTTCGCACTTTCGGATGCGGAACTCCACTACGTACCTAATTTGAACTAAGCGACACGCGACGGCGCATTACGATTTAAAAAACATTAGACATGCAGTACCTAGACTCAAATTCGCTTACAGATGTCACCCGGTTTTTCCAAGGCAGTGACAGTTCGCATTACATGATGGCTTTTTAAAAAAATAAAGTTGTTTTAATTAGGATCACCCGGTTGTGACCACACGACCTGTTGATAAAATAATTCTGATTTTGTTCTGTGAAGTGTCGTACAACTTTAATTATAGTGTTCACTGAAGTATTTCAAATTCAGTGTGTGGTGCGAAATGGTGCTGTACAATAAACTTTACGAGGCTTATGGAAAATGTTTTTCCAGCGATTTTTCACTATCCAGTGCTTCGTAGAAGTATTTTAAGCAGGTCAAAGAATTATTCCCTGGCAATGTAAAAAGAACGGTGACAAAAATGGAGCGAAAAAAATTGCAGTTTATCTTATTCTTTGTTGCAAAAATTAAAAATGTAAGTACATTAAAGAGGGCGTTATTCTGGAAATACACATCAGTTGTACTTTAAATCAATTTAAAAAACCGCAATGTAGAAACCGGGTATTTTGTACACACAAAATAGATTTGGTGTTTTTTAGTATTGTTTTTGCAATTGCTTCCCGCCCTAATATAATTATAGCACATAAATGGTGTGTAACGTACTGTGAACTATGGTTGTTTCCTATTATATATATATACACGCAGAGTGCAGCAAGAGGCCGGTAAGAAGTGTGCCAAGGTCTGGGTTTCACAATTCGGAATGTACGCCCAGCTAATAAGAACTGTGCCGCATTGATTGTTCGATCCGATTGCCTTCACTAGCAGACGGTAGAAAATCAGATATAGAGCGATTTTTTTTTTTTTTTTTTTTTTTTTTTTTTTTTTTTTTTTTTTTTTTAGAAAAAAGCTTACTTCTTTTTGTATTTTTAAATTTTAAACAAAATACTATAAACATGAGGTTTTTTAATGCATCAAGCGTAGGAATATTCTATTTCCTTTATGCTTGTAACACCACCTTGCACAAAAAACTACTTAAAACGTATAAGTTACATTAATAATACTTTAACTAAAACCACAAAGTGATTGGTTGGTAAGTCCTAACTTAATTCCGAAATTTTTTTATTTACACGATTTTGTCCTATCATCATCGTCATCAGTGATATGCCCTCAGATAGATTTTCACATGGCTACTATCCATGCTCTACTGTCTTCTGCCCTTCTCTTCATGTCCATGTAGTTGCCCTTTCGTCTGATGTTATCTGTGATCTTGTATCTCCTGATTTTGTCCAATCATAGAACACTTCGTTAGAGTTTTCCTGGCATCTGTAACGCGGTCAGATTCTGACATTCTGAATTGGATAGTTTAGACTCAGTACGGGATTTTTTATACATACAGGGTGATTGAAAATGATTGTCAGGGTTTCATGATTTTTTTACCGGCTGTGTACTAAACATACAAGTATTATCTTTATATGGATGAATGGACAAACTCTCAAAGTTTTGTTTTGTAGCAGCCGCTAATCTTTTAGTTACGTTTTGTTCCGCCAGATGTCAGTGTTTGCAATATGGCAGCTAACGCTATAGAAAAGGCTTTTTACACTCTAGATTTTCACGTGTGTCAGTCAGTTACCGTTGTTCAACGGCACTTTCGAAAAAAATTTATGAAGGATGCACCTTCAGGCAATTCCATTCGGAGGTGGTATGCGCAGTTCGTGGATAAGGGCTGCTTATGCAAAGGGATAAGCAGTGGGCGTCCTTCTGTGTCGGAAGTCGATGTGAACCGCGTCAGAGAAGCTTATCAACGTAACCCGCGGAAATCAACAAGGAGAAGCAGCAGAGAACTGAACATTCCACAAACCACAGTTTGGCGTGAGCTACTAAAACGCCTAAAAATGAAAGACTATCGCCTAGGGCTGCTTCAGGCTTTAACACCTGACGACCATCGCAAACGTCTCACGTTTTGCCACACTATGCAAGAAAAAATGGAAGAAGATGGGTTTTGTTAAAAACTCATTTTTAGTGATGAAGCGAACTTTGACTTGTGCGGGAAAGTTAACAAGCATAATGTGCGGATTTGGGGGACAGAAAATCCCAGTTCTTTTGTTGAACACCAGCGTAATTCTCCAAAAGTGTGTATGTTCGCTGCTGTTTCCAAGGCGAAAGTGTACGGCCCGTTCTTCTTCAATGAACAGACAGTAACAGGATTAACTTACCTCTATATGGTCTTTGAGTGGTTGCTGCCTCAGCTGAAAGAGATGGATGATTTCATATTCCAGCAAGATGGTGCTCCACCTCATTTCCATCGGGAGGTCATAACATTTCTCAACGAACAATTACCGCAGCGATGGATAGGACGCGGAGCCGACAGTGACCAAATGCTCATGGCTTGGCCACCTCGTCCACCAGATTTAACCCCATGTGATTTTTTTCTGTGGGGTTACGTCAAGGATCAAGTTTATCTTCCTCCTCTAACTGCGACTATCCCGCAACTCAGAGAACGGATCAGGGCCGCCTTTCTAAACATTTCTGATGACATACTGCGTCGCGTGTGGGATGAAATGGACTATCGCATAGATGTGTGCAGAGTGACAGAGGGCGCACATATCGAACATTTGTAATGGATGTAAAAAAAAACTTGATGAGGTTCTTTACACATCAAAATAAGATTCAAATTCGTATCTCAATTGTGCTAAGTGTAGGAATTTTTTGAAACCCCGACAATCATTTTGAATCACCCTGTATATATAATTTTATTCCTCCCAGCTGAAGGCTGGGAGGCGGGCTGCTGGAGAGTCAAGAAGACTCTTTTAAGCCTATCTAACCTACGGGGAGGGAAGGGAGATGGAATATCAGCCGTGGCCTTGTTGGGAACCATCCCAGCATTCGCCTTGAGTGACTGGGGAAAACCACGGAAAACCCCAGTCAGGATGGCCAAATCGGGTTTGACCCCGGTCCTCCCGAATGATATGTTGGACAGGGAATCCGCCGTCCTCATATCTCGGTGAGTACGTGATTTAATTTAGTCGAAATGATTAATTTGTTAAAAATAAAGCCATAAAAATTATGTTTACTCGCACGTTCACAAGAAACCATTCATCAATCAAAACAAGTGAGTTTTGCTCCATAAATATTTCAGTAATTCCCTGCGACTGAAAATTCTATGTAGAATCTTCGAGAAAGCTTGAATAAATTTACTTTACCTGCTGTTCAGAGACGGTGCACAGTAGTGAATAAGGAATAGTCAAAGGATATTATCTAACATGAAGGAAAGAGCAAATACGCTGGTTATTGAAGCTTTTTATGTTATTATGATTCCAAAAAGTTTTAAAGCAAATACTCTAATATCCTGGCATTAGCTTAAATGAATTTTCTATTGGTTTGTACGCTGTGGGCATGTAGTGCTGACTAATAGACTGTCTCTCTCTATCGTGGCCAAGGACGCGACGAGGTGCCTTACTGCTCGACTCTGATCTCTCTGTATCACGTGCTCAGGTCAAGTGCAAGGCTACCTACCTGCAGGCATTCATCATGCATATAAGCTGTCCGGAATATCTTTTAGTCCGTGCTTGAGGGTACATGTGATATGATTTAAGGGATTGGGTTATTAAATGAATAAGATAGAGTATATTGAGTTTATCTCCAGAACCAAGAAACGACATTAAAAAATAATAATAATATAAAAAATATTAAAAATAATAATAATAATAAAAACATTTTCCTTTAATGGTAGGAGTTGGCTACGGCTAAAAATATACTTTTCCTTGTGGGCAGTTCCATCGTTCTGTTATCGGTGTTTGCTTGGTTAGTTTTAGTCCCTGTCAGCAATAATTCACAATATTGATACTAATATTATAAATGCCAAAGTACTTCTGTCTGTTTGTTACGTTTTAACGGCTCAGCCAATCTTGATGAAATTTATCAAGGAAATACTATGTATCATTAAGAAGGACAGCATATTTTTTTTCGGGATAAATAATATATTTTGTCATGAAATTTTAAAAGCTAACCGAATGGTGAATGACTGGTGGATAGCGTGTGTTATATCGGTCACTCAAGCTTTGTTTGTGTGTAATATGTTCATAAATTTTATATACGGACACAACTTATTATATAGTATAGATTTGGATTTGCGCTGCATGCGACGACTATTAATAAATCCCACGGAGAGACTGAAAGTACCAGGGTAACACTTACAAAAGACGTGTTTTCCCCATACGCAATTATACGTTTCCAACCACCATAGGCTATATATTTTAGCAAAGGACAACAAAACCAAAAACATTGTGTACAAAACGGTACTGTCATAAGATGTCCCCTGAAAATGATATAATTTTAAAACGGAAACAAAAATCTGCAGTAGGATCTGTGATACATAGTCTCTCACAGTTATTTCCCCCCCCCCCTCCCCGTTTGTTTGCTGTTTTTAAACATGTTGCATATTGATTCTCTTCACGAGTCAGGTTCAGTTGTATGGTGATGGCTTCCCTGTTATATTAACTCGACTCATTGCTTTTTGTGACACCTTTTAATCAACTTACAGCTTTCTATATCCACACCGAGCGTGGTGGTGTAACGGATAGCGTTCTGGCCTCGCATTCGGGAGGACGGCGGTTCGAATCCCCGTCCGGGCATCCAGATTTGGGTTTTCCATTGTTTCCCCAAATCACTCCAGGCGAATGCCGGGATGCTTCCTTCAAAAGGCCATGGCCGAATTCCTTCCCATTCCTTGCCCCCATCCTTTCCCGTCTCTAAAGACCACGTTGTTAAAAAGGGACGTTAAACTGTTACAAAAAAAAAAAAAAAAATCTATATCCAATTACAACAATAGAATTTTAATTCCACGCGTACGAAGTCGCCGACAACAGCAATTAATTAATATTATTTGAGTAGATACCGTTTCTGTAGATGTCCAATACAGATTATATTAGATATGTTCGTTTTGATCTCATGTAAGAACAGTTTCAAGGATGTTCAACAGTACACACAATTCTTAAAACCTATGTTTTTGGTATAACTAATCACAGTTACTTAACATCCGATAACTACACACCGTTTCGAGCATTAACTACAAATAAACACCGTGTTCATTATTAATTTACACATAATTTCCAAGGACTTCTGATTTTCACTGTTCATAGTTTCCGAAAAGTCATACACCACATAGTGAATAGATTTTTTTTTCATGTCTATATCTTAGCTAAAAGGACAGCAAAACGTTGTGTACAAAACGCTTGGAGTGATTTGGGGAAACCATGGAAAACCCAAATCTGGATTCCCGGAAGGGGATTCGAACCGGCGTCCTCCCGAATTGGTGAATAACGTTTTATCTTTACCGCTCCTTGCACCAAAGGTTATATTTATCCCTCAGTCCTCATCAAGAAAAAGCTGGAAATTAGATTTTTTAAAAAAATCGTTTGTGTTAGCTTTTGTTTAAATTGTTATCTACGTATATTCCCACGATTTCACCGATTGATTTACCTCCACACATAACATTATAGCTGTCTTTTTTTTCAACAAATTGTAATTGTTTGTTTTATATGTTTAATAATAACGTGTTCGTTTATGTTCTTTTAACTATCTTTCACAGTGTTTTTGATATTATATGTGCTTTAAGGATATGTGTGTCACTTAAAAAAAGCAACATAGTTTCGCTACCTTCAAATATGAGTGGTAGATAATTTATGTTTTTTGAAATCAGCAACGACCAAAAATTTATTGCTGAGTTATGCCATGTTCAACTATTACCCAATCTACGCTGATAACTTAACCTGTACGTGCAGCCTTCTTGGATACACAATAATTACAATTTTTTTTAGATATAATTTAAATCAAAGTCCAGTTATAACCGTAAGATTATAGTGTTCTAATTTATGTAATAGAATGTTATGAGAGTCATATTCAAAGCCCTTTGCAGAACATAGAAAATTTCTAACGAGTTTACTTTTTATGCACTGATTTCATTACGTTATCTATAAACGCAAAAATTCCGAATCCTGTAAATGTAGGAGAATGACACTGGTAATCAACAAACTGATAAGCATTGGCGAGCGACGATTTCATTTGTCACTGCTTGTCACAAGGAGATATCATGATGCAATGCTTTTCGTCAATTGTTACATATGTAGCAAGAACAAGGGTCAAGCAATTAAGAAAGGTTAAATCGAAGGAGCTGCTTCGGAGTACGCAGCGAGAATTCTGCACAAGCTATCCGGGTCACATAGTACATAGTCTTCAGGTGTTGTTGTACCCCCGAGTCCCAGCGCTGGATTTGGAAGTAAGGAAGCGAGGAACACTATACTGGACACAGAAAGTATGACCAGGTCCTGAACTAGTTTGAAGGTGTGTTAAAACCAAAAAGACGTCTTGTGTGCTTTGACTGATGGATGATAGCAAAATTGGAACAGCAGCAACAATGGCAGAAGGTCCTTCGGAAAACTTCATTACGTGAAAGAGAGATTTTCCATGACTCATCTACAACCATCTCCAAGAGTTATACACTATATACTCCACAATGGACCTTCCTACAAAGCAGAGGTATAACAGAAACAAATATATGCGCCTGTCGTTTCGTAAGTACTTCGGAACACGTGGCATATGGGTCGAAGAAAACCAAAGAATCAAGAGCACATTTCCAAATTAAATAATAATAATTATTCCGTGTGGTCGTAATGACCTGGTGACAGGGTTTCTATTGGCTGCGCATTCCACCTCTGTCGTAGCCACCTTAACCTAACGCGGCATCCTAGCGGGTGCAGGGGACCTACAGTTTAACGTGGAATCCGAACCATGGAAGCGTTCTAGCGTACTTCATATTACACAGCAAGCTATACCAGAGGTGAAGGCCGAGTTAAAGGCCTACGAAAATCCCCACCGAGACAGGGATTTGAACCGAGGACCTTTCGATCTCCAGTGAGACACCTAAACCACTGAGTCACCAGACCGCTCAGTTAAATGAATTTAACGATATAATACTTGACAGAGAACTTTAGCACTTGGTTGAATCTGTTAACTTAGCATCGTTGCACGAAGAGGAAACATGTGTGAAAAGTAAGTTTACAGTGTTGAAGGCCACTGCTAGCTTGTACGAGCAGAAATGGAAAGAACAGCAGCGGAAGAAGAAACTCGAAATGAATAACAATGTTCTGATCGGTGATTACAAGCACTACGGATGATTGTGAGACGGTTGAGATAGTGAAGCGGGGATTAGTTATTCATTGTATCGCCTGAGAAAGACCGAAGTATCTTCTCCGAGGGTCAAGAAGAAGCCTACTCCGATTGCAGGAAGAAGCTCTGATGTAAGAGTATGCTGGATAACACGATCTCCTAACCTGAGCAGAGAACGCTGGGTGGTCGACGTTTCAGCAACATCAGCGAAACAGCCCGCGGCCTTGATGTCTGTTGTGCAGACAACTGGCTTGTTTGTGGTGAGAATCTACTTTCAGAAAGTAAGTATTAAATAGAGAGCTTATTTGGTTTGGTGGTGGGGAGATAGGTGTATGAATCGTATTGGGTGCTATGGATATTTCATTCTATTAGCGGAGGGCTTTTAGTTGTAAATTTCAGCTTTTAGTTAAAGAAAAAAGAAATAGAAGCATACTTTAAAGTGAAAAACGCTGTAGCAGTGACAAACCAGATATATTAATTATATGAACAGTTTTTTGGGTGTACATTTATTCATTATAAGTTACACAAATCTGAAAAGTACAACGGTCACAAGAACCACAGTAAAACCACCAACGTTAATTATTAAGCATGAAAAGAGAACAGGAAATTAACAATAAGCAAAAACTTTTCTACAACCACTGAAAGAAGTGCACATTGTCACCGAAAATGACTCATTTCAAAAATTGTTAACTAGAAATGGAAAAAACTACTTTCAATTATGTCAATGACACTAACAACGCCAACAGAACAAATGGCAACAGTGCTTTCAACACAAAACACGGCACCAGGACCGCACGGAATAAACAGGATTTACAAAGAAAATCACTGGTAAGGGTAAAAATACTAGTCTGTAACTAATGCCTAACAGAAAACTCTTGGAATAAAGAAAAGACTGTAACCAAACAAACCAACGACAGATCTTAAACCCCGTAGAGCAATACCCGTACTGAAGGTGACTGGTAAACGTTTGAAAGAAATATCACTGACTGATTAAAATAAACTGTAGAGAAAAGAATAACACTGACTACACAATAATTATTCATATACTTATACTAACTGCAGAAGTGACTAAATGTTTTAACGAATGACACTGCGCACTAGCTGTATTTTTAGATTTGGCGCGAGGGAGTAACATAAAAACTACACTTATAAATTTATTTGACTAATTAAGTAAGACGCTGCTCGAGGAAAAACAATGTGACGCGACACATGAGGTATTTCTGCTTCAGGAAGGAGAAAGCGGGATTAGGCCGCGCCGACATCGTGGTCATTAGCGTCCAGAAAAGAGTTCCACACTTGAAAAAGGGAAGGGGGAGGGGTGAATCCTCCCATCGAGCTGTATACTCTACAGACGTCACACATGCCGACAATTGACCTACCGGAACTGTCTACTGGTGCTCGTGTAGAAATTCCATCAGACCACAGAGACTGTATTAAAACGACACACATAATCTGTTGGTTGTTTTCAGCAAATAAGTTTTCCAGTAGTCTGAATGTGATGAAAAGTTTCATTCTCTCTTTTTTTTTTTTACTGCTTTAAGTCTCTCAACAGCGAGGTCTTTAGAGACGGGAAAGGATGGGGGGCAAGGACGGGGGGCAAGGATGGGGGCAAGGAATGGGAAGGAATTCGGCCATGGCCTTTTGAAGGAAGCATCCAGGCATTTACCTGGAGTGATTTGGGAAACCATGGAAAACCCAAATCTGGATGCCCGGACGGGAATTCGAACCACCGTCCTCCCGAATGCGAGGCGAGAACGCTAACCGTTACACCGCCACGCTCGGTGTTTCATTCTCATATCTCTGATGTAGAACTACTTGTAATACTTTTTGAAGCAAGCAGTACAGGGTGTCCCAGAATTATCTTTACAACTTTAACATTGAATAAATTATGTTTTGAACGAGATATCACAATGCAGTTTTTTGCATGTTACAGAGTATCTCTCAAAGTTTTTTTCTGTTTCATTTCAGGTGCCGTTTGGTGAAAAGTAGGTAGTAACATCACATTTATTGAAAATGTACCCCCCTCAGGAAAAAGCTCAGTGTGTTTTCTGGTTTATAGAGACAAGGGTTACCTAACAGGCAGGACATTCAAATTTGGGGTTCTGAACCTCAGCATGCATTTAGAGAGAGAGAGCGCGACAGTCCAATGGTTAATGTGTCGTGCGGTGTTATGCACAACCAAGTCATTGGCCCCTTCTTCTTTACTGAGAAGACAATTAAAGGCCCAGTTTACTTGGCTAAGCTAACAAAATTTGTTGTTCCCCAACTGGAAGTCCTTCAACCAACAGTAATCTTCCAACACCTCCGCATTGGGCTCATGATGTCCGTAATTTTCTAGATAAACAATTTCCTGGTCGGGGTCCAATTGACTGGCCGCCTCGTTCACCTGACATAACCCCCTTGGATTTCTTTCTTTGGGGATATGTAAAAGTCACCGTGTATCAAACCCCGGTTAGAAATTTGGCAGATCTCAGGCAGAGGATTTCTGCAGCTATTACGACAATTGATCAAGGGATGCTCAAAGAAGTGTTCTAGAGACAGAAACAAAACTTTCAGAGATACTCTTCAAAATTGCAAAAAACTGCATTGTGATATCTCGTTCCAAACATAATTTATTCAATGTCAAAGTTGTAAAGATAATTCTGGGACACCCTGTATTATTACACGAAACGAATAAAATTGTATTATTAAAACAATAAAGTGACTACAATTAGAGCAAATGTAAATATTCGCGATTACTTCAACCAGTTCGAAAGTTTCCACCAGGCGTAAGACGAAACATAGTAGATGCAGCGGTAACGAAAACTTTATACCATCAAATGATCCATCATTCTGTCACTATAAACCAAGATACAAACTTTCTAATCTAGACTAAGAAAATCATTCACCAAGAAGTTGGTTTTTGAGTTCTTTGAATACCACAAACACTTGCATTCCATTCTCTACCACACGAACAACCTAAAACCGATCCTTCTCATACGATCTGATCAACGTTACATCAAGTGCCGTATTGCAGAAAATTTGAAGCTCTGAAGAATAAAGGAGCTTAAACAAGAGATAATGCGAATAACAATGCCACGAATATGATAAGATTACTACTAAAACAGGAGAATTAGGTCGTAAAGAACATGGTAGTTTTCCAACACATCCAGTTATCCTATGTGTTATGGTAGAGCAGTTGTGAAATCAATTCTGTCCTTTAATTTAGAATAGATCCTAAATTTCCAACCATATCACTAAGAAGTATTATAGTCACTCGTGCAGTGGTTATTACTCAAACTTATTGCAACATACATCGACATTGCAGTCGTAACTGATATCGACAAGATGCAACGTATGATGCAAAAATTTATAAACTATCTGTAATAAGGAAAGGTAATGAAAGAGATATGTTTCCCTTGTTATATTCTTTAAACTTATAAATTTAAGGCATTAAGACAGTAAGAGAATTTACAACCTGCGGCTTACGTCAGCAGTTGCCGTGTTAGTTTTCAAGTTCTTTTGAGAAGATCTACTTGCTGCTTCATCATTCGTTCTACAGTGTGTGCCAGTTTTTCCAAACAATGTGATCAGATCTGCAGATGATATCTCAGTGCGTTTGTGTTACACCTACCAGTTATGCTGTTCACACAGGATGTCGTGTCAAGACTGAAGCATAAGCAAAAGGCGCGGGGTCCTCTGGCATTCATTTCACGACCACTTTCTGCTTCGCGCAAGGTGCCTTCTTCGGTTTCAGCAAGAAGAAGAAAGCACGATAAATGGGATATTAAAAACGAGATATAATATTCATGATATCCGAGCTGTAATGTAGAATCTTTGAGAGACGATTCCTCTATAAAGAGGGATCAACACAAAAATTAAACATAAATGTTTCGGGATAATACGCCACGCGTATCTCGAGTGGTTGGAGAAATTAAAACAAAAAATGCATACGGAATTCTTGGGAAAAAACGAAAACAGTACCAACTGAATCGCTGAAGGAGTAAATACGTAGAGAAGAAAAAAACGTAACAGGAATGGTTGATGAAAGGGAACGGCACGGAAAGAAAATCTTATATAAGGATTAGCCAGACCATCAAGAAATATAAAATGGTGAGAATAACCCTATTATTTTATTGCTGTTTATTTTCGACACTTTTCAGGAATCGTATACATCTTGTTAGTATTTACATTTTTAAATTTTTTTTATAACTTACGATTTTCAGGATTACGCAAATTCACATACACACGTGCACATACAGTCATCCATCCACATTACACATAAACACACCCATATATGATTGTATCCTTTATGTGTTGAGTTTTTCACAGTGTGTTTAGGTAGCTTTTCTGTTTTTTACATTTTTTTTAGTCAGTTCAGGTTTTCATCTAACCACCGCTGTCGTAATGCGCAGTGTTAGGAAGATGATAGTTCCTTCGAAGGATGTCTATGTCACGTCTGATACTATTATTTTAAGCGTATGTTTTACAAACATCTTATCGTACCGTATCAGTTCTATTCTTTATTCATCCCAACCCATTGAGAAGGCAGGATTTCGCAGCAGCTTTAACATGATTAACCATATTCTTGTCCTACGAGAAATAATTAGCGGAACAAACGAATACCAAATGCCTCTTGTGTAACTTTTGCGGATTTCGAAAAGGCATTCAATCCAGGAAGTCACAAGGCTGTCCGGCAAGCCCTAGGCACCGAGCGTGGTTGGTGAGCGGTTAGTTTTCTGGCCTCGCATTCGCGAGGATACCGGCTCGAATCCCCGTCCGGGCATCCAGATTTGGGTTTTCCATTGTTTCCCAAGTCACTCCAGGCGAATTCCGGGATGTTTCCTTCAAAAAGGCCATGGTCAAATTCCTTCCGTTCCTTGTCCCCAGTTCCATCCCGTCGACGAGGCGTAAAGCCATAAGTAAAAAAAAGTCTTAGGGGCGTCCATTAATTACGTGTGCACAAATAGGGGAGGGGTTTAACGGAATCTCACCAAATCACACCAAGTTTGGGGAGTACAGATTTACGAAAAAAATCTGTTCACGTAATTAATGGAAGTCCCCTTACCTGTGCTCCACAAAAACATCACGGATGAGGTGTTAAGAAAGATGATCCCATCTCCCATAAATTATTTTCAGCTGTCTTGGAGATGGCAATATCAAAGTTAGAATGGAGAGAAAAAGAAATTAGAATCACTGGTGGAAGCCTTGATAGTTTGAAATTTTCCGATGACATTGCATTCTTTGCCAGAGACTCTGATGAACTCCAAATCTTGGTTACCGATCTCGTTGCTGACGCGGTTGGCCTGAGCATGAATCTTTCAGGAAAAAGAAATTATGTCTTACAAATGGGTCACGGCGGGGAATTTATCTGTAAAAATGTTAGTAGATTTATCTTGGCCAGCTTGTGACTATGTGAGGAGACGTAAGAACAGAAATTTTCCGTCACATCAAGCTGGGATGGCAGGTTTCTGGGAGGCAATATACTGTCCTCAAACCATAAATGGCTACAAATTTAAAGAAAATTGTTTAAAACTAGTGTATTTTTCCCGTACTGACCTCCTTTTTATCTTAGGGCTTTACGCTCCGTCGACGTCGAAGTCATTAGAGGCGGGAAAGGACTGGGGGAACGAACCGGCAGGAATCAGCCATATGCTTTTTGAAGGAACCATCCAGCCATTCACCTGATTTCGAGAAACGATGGAAAACCGAAATCTGGATGGCTGGCCGGGGATTCGAACTCGCGTACTACTGAATGCGATGCCAGAGCGTTACCGCACACCCTCAGTATATTCATGTGTCTGAAACGCAAACAGTTAGAGCATATTAGACTGCGTTCGTCAGATATGAATCAATAGGTATGAGTTTTAAATTTACATGAAGTTGGATATCCTCTGCCTGGTTGAAAGGGTATAACTAAGTTATCTAATAACCAGCTATATTAATTTCTTTTTTTAAATTATTTCAGCGAAATGGAGGAGTCCAATTTACAAACCTTGATGATTGTATAATCATTGATTATAATCGATGGCGAATGTTATGTCTAACAAGGGAAGGCCACCAATAGTAAAATTCAGATTCGGTTCATGCTGTGTCTAATAAAAGCTCATGGCCAGAGGTGTAATGTCGCAAAGCAGTAACATGCGCTTCTTCGCCGTGGTCGAGAAAATCGGCTTTGAAATATTCCGTTGTATTCAAATACTTTCTTCATTAGGAAAGTTTCAACGGACGTGGGGCGCAGCGAGCAAGCTCTCTGATTCATAAGCCCGTCGTCAACGGTTCGAATCTCGCTGCAATAGACTTTTTTATTTATTTTTTCAAATGTGTATATAGATAATTGCCGGCAATCAGTTTCAACAAATATGCATATAATAAGTTTGTTAATGCCGTTTGTTGTGGTAAAATCGACGTTTTCTAACTTCATTGTACTGTTCACAAACAAAGTTGTATTTCAAAAATAGAATCCATTATTGTTGAAACAGATTGCCGCGAATGTTCTGTATTCACATTTGAATCAATAAAAAGTTGCCAGCAGCGAGATTCGATAGGCGACGACGGGATTATGAAGTACATTTTTTGCTCGCTGCACCACGCCCCCCTTGAAATCTCCCTGACCAGTGGCGTAGCTAGGTCAACAAGGGCCCCGGTGCAAAAAATTTATTTTGGGCCCTCAGGCAAGATGGGCGACCTTTTTTTTTTTGCTTTGTGTGCTGGTAGGGGCCCCCTGAACTGAGGATGGGGGCCCTTGAATTGTTCTTTAGGGGCCCCTGAGCAGTGGTTGCCACCCCCCTCCCCCTGAGCAGCGAGGGCCCTTAGTGAGGGGCTCCTGTGTTCTGAGGGGCCCCTTAGACGACGGTAGAGCTATAAAAAAAAAAGGTCGCCAGTTTGCCGTGAAGGCTCGTGGGCCCTCTAAACTGCGCTTGAGGGCCCCTAGAGGTACGCTTTGGGGCTCCTTGAGGTATGCTTGGGGGCCCCCTGAGCGTGAGGGCCCCGGTGCACTGCACCGCCTAGCCCCATAGTAGCTACGCCCCTGTCCCTGACGTACAAAGTATTTGAACGAAACGGAATGTTTCAATGCCGATTTTCTCGACAAAGGGCAAAGAAGCGCAAGTCACTGCTTTGCCAAATTACATCTCTAGCCATGAGCTTTTATTACACGCAGTACGAATCGAATCTGAATATTAAAATTGGCGGCCTCCCTTGAAAGCGATTTTGGGATGATCTTCAGGAAATAAGGCCGATGCGTGTTTCAATCCCACCTCTGTGTTACTGGCCATTTTCAAGTCGACTTTTAGTAGGTCCCCGTCATTTATCTACTCTACTTGTATTTTCTCCAGTTTCTGCCTCAAAGTAGATGTCAGACAAACAGAGTAAGAGAAGCTAGAACAAGAAATTTTCTCGGACGGCTTCCTTTCCTTTACCTCCTGTTTAAGGTTTTCGCTATCGGAAAGCCAAGAAAACCGAAAACGGATGAAAAATTATTTTGAGGTTACTTCTTTAACCTAGTAATTTATTTCATAACATTGCAAAATTGGGTACGAATTGCTTATTGCTTTAAGAATGCTAGTTTTAATGGTTTCACCCGATTGCGTATTAGTTTACTGATATTAGTTTGCAAACAAGTAAGCTAATAATCAGCTTCCAGAAACAATCTATGTTTTTCAAATTATTAACAGCTTCTATTTCAATGTCATTTAAGACAAAGCCGTCAACTAATTCCTGATTTGGGTTTTCCATGGTTTCCCAAAATCACTCCAGGCGAACTTCCTCCAAAAAGGTCATAGCCGAATTCCTTCCCGTTCCGTTCCTTACCCTCATTCCTTTCCGCCTCTAATGACCTCGATGTCGACAAGGCGTAAAGCCATAAGCAAAGAAAAACCTAATTCGCCTAAGCTTTAACATGTTTAATATGTTCTGTACATTTTGTCCTTAGTGATCACTGGCAGGGTTTGAGTAGCATCCAGATTTTCAGGATCACTTTTCGTCACTGATACTCAATGCAATGTAGTTGGTTTCTTTTGATAGATACTGTTGTGTCGAATTTGGCCAATCATTACGGTATTATCTCCATCGGCGTTATAGTTAGTGTTTATGTTACTTGATCAGGAGAAGCAAACTTGTTTAGGCGAGAGCAATGAAAATTCTTTACCTGGTTAGTTGCAACCAAGTAAGAATAGAAACAGAAACTAATTAGAAATATGCTACTGCATGATATCCGCGTTGTTGGCTGTAACAACATTCAAAAGGCCGGCCTCGGTAGCGTAGGGGCTAGAGTGCTAGCTCCACGCGCCGATGGTCGCCGGTTCGAGTCCGGCCGCGGGCATGGGTGTTAAAGTGTTGTGTCTGTGAATGTCGTGTTTGTGTTGTAGTGGCCTTGTGATTACACTTGAAAATATGTACACTGGAGAAACTAATACACTGAAAGAATCAGAATCACATTGAGCTGGCTGTATGGCCTCAGTAGCCGTATGCCATTAAAAAAAAAAAAAACATTCAAAAGAACTATATAATCAGAACTATTGAAAACAAAGCAATTCCCAAAATTTGACAAGGAAAATTCAAATGTACTTTTGTGGGAACCAAATTGTCCATTACTAGATCGTAAAATATAATTTGAAATAACTGTATTGACCTCGCTGAATGGCCAGAACATATAAGTAAGAAAAAAGACACCAGGCGTACCCCACAATTACAGAATAATGAATTAACAACGCAAGGCTGGAAGGTTGTCACTCATAATTGAATCATTACATTGTGACACTTGAATTTTTGACCTTAGCATACAGCAAACATCTTTGTCCTGAATAACATTATGGCTTCTCCTCTTGAACGAACAACTCTCTAGAGTTTGATGAAATAAGACTATCTTAAATTTGGTAGCCTTGTGGGCAGTAAATACTGAGTGTAAGGGAAAACCAGAATGTGATTATCAGACTCATGAAATTTTATGACTTAATAATTTTAATGGAAGACGTAACTGTTATAATAAAACAATGATACAGGAACTTGTTTTAGTATTCCATATTTTTGCACTTTGCTGTCTGTATTATACAGATGAAAAATTATGTCTTAGATTTTCTTTCAGCGAAACAAATATAGATCGATTCAACCGGGTTTTCAGAGGTTGAGCCATGTTACCACGGCGTATGTTTCCAATCCTGGACTGAAATTTGTCATGCCTCGCACCGTGGAACGGAAATACTCGTTTCTCGAGATATCTCGAGGTGGCTCGACGGTTCTCAAGAAATGTCGGTAAATCCAAGGCTTGTGGATCGACGGATGACAGGCCCCAGTACTGTTCGTGCATTCGTTCTCACGACTTGTTGAAGATTATGTTTCTAGTGGGAAGTGTATCGTGTGTGTTTCAATTTTTTAGTATGAATTTTCAAATCGCAGTTACCCCACAGTTCACTTTGGAGTGGAGTAATTAAGTAATGCAACTGCTAGTCTCATCTAATGTTTGCGTCTCGTCTCGCTGTAAATGGTCCGATTTTACTCAATAAATGTTGGAAATTAGTTGCCGACACTACGCAAAAAAATTTCAAATCTACCAGATGGTTCTTTTCTTAAGCCACTCAGCACTGAATTTACAAACCGGTCCTGCTATAATTTTCAAATTTGCTTTATTAGCTTCAGTATTATTATAATTACCTTCTTTGACATTCATTCAACGACATCATCTACCAACACCTTTTGCATTTCTCCGTTTTCCTCTTCAAAAACTTATCACCAGGGTTCATATTTTCTCCTTGTCTTTTTTTTTTTATCTGTAATGCTGAATTAAAAACTGATTGAACGTTTCTGATTGTATTTTATGTAGCGTATAAATGAATATTCAGGCCATTTTCTTACTTTTGGTCACATTACGATAATATTTATGGTCATATTTTGAGGAAAAATGTGGTAATTTTTAATAATGCCGAGAATTCACTAAAAGTTATAGATGATAAGAAATTAAGGTAATTATTCGCAGAACTGTACTCCTATTATTCAGTGGATGGAAACACAAAATTAATTGTCACTGAACTGGTCAGAATTCACCAGTCAATAATTAAAGTTATACATTATTGTCACTTTTTTTTTTAAATTAGCATAAAACCACGAAAACGCCACCAGTTGCTTAAAAGTTTTTATTCTTTAAAACTTTACTGCAGTTTCGACAAATACATGTTTATCTTCTTCAGAAGTATGACACCTAAACAAAAATTCATGTTAAAATTGCTCTATGATAAAATATATACATACAGCTTTTATCTTCAAAATATTACATTATACATACGTTAAAATTACATAGGCGGAAGAATTATCACAAATCAGTCACTTTCGTGCGAAGTTGCACATCGTCACGGTTCTTCCTTCCGTCTACTAGACAACATCTGTACGAGGCGGGCGACTTCCGCCAACTGAGCAGTTATATGTGAATCAACGAACTTCGTAAATTTGTTAGATGGCGCTACGGGATATATTATTATGGTTACTTGTTAGTGCCATCTAACAAATTTACGAAGTTCGTTGATTCACATATAACTGCTCAGTTGGCGGAAGTCGCCCGCCTCGTACAGATGTTGTCTAGTAGACGGAAGGAAGAACCGTGACGATGTGCAACTTCGCACGAAAGTGACTGATTTGTGATAATTCTTCCGCCTATGTAATTTTAACGTATGTATGTCATATTTTGAAGATAAAAGCTGTATGTATATATTTTATCATAGTGCAATTTTAACATGAATTTTTGTTTAGGTGTCATACTTCTGAAGAAGACAAACATGTATTTGTCGAAACTGCAGTAAAGTTTTAAAGAATAAAAACTTTTAAGCAACTGGTGGCGTTTTCGTGGTATTATGCTGATATTAAATTTTTTTACCGTTGTTGACACGCAGCTATGCTCAAGATTTTAATTATTGTCACTCTCTAAACGTTAATGTTCTGCCTCTCTTTTAATCTCGACAATGCGATAGCAGCATGCCTGTGTCGATCCGCGTCGATCAAATTGTCACCTATACTTTTGAAAATAATCCCTCATTCAGTGTTAAACCTGCAGAGGATCAGTATTTATATCTTTTAATAAAGTAAATTTAGACATATGTCCTTGTACATATATGATACTGTAAATTTGACCTAAGGGGAGCGCCATCAAATCATTGTTTCAAAAAGTTGGTAACGAGCCAAAAATTTGGAGCATTATGGCTTACGTTATTTATTACAAGAGGGGGAGGAGTGGGAGGAGGGTCGATGTGTTTTTTTTTTTTGACAAGATGGCGGTGAGTGATTTATTTTTCTAAAAGGGGGCGGCATGCCGAAAAAGGCTGGGATCCGATAATCTAGAGAGACAAAAGTCAATGTTAACACTAGTCTACGTAGGTAGAGTTATTTTTATTCAAAGTTGGCATACCATATTGTTAGGAACTAAGATTTGTTTTCCGCGAAGTCGCGCCGAACAATAGAAGAAAGGGTGTGAATAGAGAGCTACCACCATCCAGTGCTCCAAACAATGACGCCGTGCATCTGAGTTTGCTCGATGAATATCTCTCTCTCCCTTTTTTTTTTTTTTTGCTTTATCTCTTTAGGCCTCGCCGACGCCGACGTCGAGGTCGTTAGAAGCGGGATGGGATTGGGGACAAGGAACGGGAAGGAATTCGGCTATGGTAGTTTAAAGAAAGCATCTCAGCATTTGCCTGTGATTTGGGGAAACCATGGAAAACCCAAATCTGGATGCCCGAACGGGGATTCGAACCCGCGTCCTCCCGAATGCGAGGTCAGAGCGCTACAGCTCACCCACCACGATTGATGAATATCCTGTGTATCTTTGTGTTAATGGTGATTTGAGTGTTTTTAGTCTTTTTTGCTACTTTCTAATTAAGTTTACACATTTTTTTTTTTTCGTAATACGTTTTAAAGTTTAAGCTTGAGCTTCATTAGAACATAGTGAGTTTATATTTTAACAAAAAAAAAAAAAAATCTGCTGAGGCAGTTTTAGTCCATTACACCACATTATACCAATCTATTACTATATTTATTTAAAAGATCTACTTGTTAGCCACAGGATATATCTTCACTTGTTTCCGCATGTTTGCGACACTCATACTACTTTTTTTAGTTCATTAATTATCTACTATACTTATTCAAACTCAAAAGAATAATAAATGTTGTGTATTTGTTACATGTCTAAAACCTTGATAGTGTTTTAAAATTTCATCGCATACATGTTACTTCTTATTTAAGACTTTGTTCCCTCTAGATTTAGAGTATATCGCACTGTTCGCCGTGGGAATATCACGGAGCTCGGAGTACAGCCAACCACAAGTCCACAACTACGAACCCTGATCAACTTGTGGTTTGCCACGCGACGCGGGAACAAGGCTTTACAGTTTTATCTTCCTCTTATCTTCAATTTCCGGCGTTGGCCGCGTTGGCCTGTTCTGTTTCTGAAAAGTCTTATCTTAAAACAGAAAGAGACTATCAGTTTTCGCCATGGTTTCAACGACCAAATGCAGGCCTTCAGAACCTTGTCGGATCCATATTGATAAATAATAGTTCTTCTTGCTTCCGACCCACAAATTAGTCACCTTTAAAGTTTGTATATCGACCACCTAATGAAAGGACAATCAGACTTCGTTTTAGTTAATTAAATCTAGGCCGCTACCACTGGCTGGCTAAGATACAATTAATACATATACAGGGTGTTACAAAACGGTACTGCCAAACTTTCAGGAAACATTCCTCACACACAAACAAAGAAAATATGTTATGTGGACATGTGTCCGGAAACGCTTACTTTCCATGTTAGAGCTCATTTTAGTTTCATTAGTATGTTAGTACGCTCTCCTGACCTCAACCCTCTTGACTTCCATTTATGGGGGCATTTGAAAGCCCTTGTCTACGCAACCCCGGTACCAAATGTAGAGACTCTTCGTGCTCGTATTGTGGACAACTGTGATACAATACGCCATTCTCCAGGGCTGCATCAGCGCATCAGGGATTCCATGCGACGGAGGGTGTATGCATGTATCCTCGCTAACGGAGGACATTTTGATCATTTCCTGTAACAAAGTGTTTGAAGTCACGCTGGTACGTTCTGTTGCTGTGAGTTTCCATTCCATGTTTAATGTGATTTGAAGAGAAGTAATAAAATGAGCTCTAACATGGAAAGTAAGCGTTTCCGGACACATGTCCACATAACATATTTTCTTTGTTTGTGTGTGAGGAATGTTTCCTGAACATTTGGCCGTACCTTTTTGTAACACCCTGTATATATTGAAATCTTTCTTCAAATAAACCCAACGTGTATGAGGGACACAAGTCAAAGATTTATTCACAGTTTTTGTACTGCATAATGTTGTATCCGGCCACCAATGGAAAAAAATAATTACAGTACATACAAGTTAAGTCACTGGTAGTAACTATAATCCGTAGATGCAGGTTCTTAAGAGTGAAAAGCAACACATTAATCACTTTCACATAGCTGTTTATACCAACACAGTTCACCAACACTCCGCCTCTTAATGTAATCTCGTACTTTCTTCTGTTAGTGATCGGTTTACCGTCGTGGTAGCCCGTAATTAGTATCTCACGGGAACCTAGACACTTTTTAATTTCCTGTTAAGACTTACATCGAGCTACAATGAACACGGCGGCATGTTATCAACCAACGTTCTCCTCCCGCTCGACTCCACACACTGATCGATTAATCGATCGTAAGTATAGCAAGTCACCGATACACATAGCATTCGATCCTTGGCAATACATAACATAAATTTAATATTTAAAAAAATGTTTATTAACTGAAGGGGCCAGCCTACTGTAATGTGACAACCTGCTTAGCGAACCAATAGTGCAATGTCAGTATACAGGCTCTTCAACATGAAAGAAGGTTCTAGTACTCCTAGAGCTTGCACAGGTCCATACAGAAGGAGAACAGCACGAGAAGATCACCAAACTGCGTGGGTGGCTGTTGCTGGCAGACGGGTTACCGCAGGCCAAATCAAAGCAGTGGTTACAGAGAGAGTCACCTCCCCCCCCACCCCACCCCCGGACGATTGTAAACCAATTGCTTGAAGCTGGGTTACACTCTAACCTCTGTGCAATCTGTTCCATGAACCTGATTTTATTTTCAGCATTGCTTATACTGGTGTAATGCAAAACACAAATGGAAACGTGAATGGAGTACATTTGTGTTTAGAGACGAGTATCGATTCTGTCTGTGGGAAAGTGATAATCGACAACATGTGCGCTGGCGTAGTGGAAAAACGGCTGTGATTTCAGAACCTACACAGGTCCAGCAGTGATGTCGTGGTTTGGGGGCAATCAGTTTAGACAGCAGGACTGAGTTAGTTATTGTTGCAGGCACAATAACAGCCCACCACTATGTGGACGGGGTGCTGCACCCTATTGTGATACCCCTCATCTTCCAACACGATAACGCCCGTCTTCTTACTGTAGTCATCACAACACAAGCCTTGCAAGGTGTTACGATCAGAAGTTGTACCGCAAGGTTCCCAGATTTGTCCCGAGTAGAGCATGTCTGGGAAGCCATGCGTAGATACATTGGATCACATGGTCACCAAGCACAAACTGTGCAACAACTGACTGCACAAGACATGCAGACATAGAGAGACATTCCGCAAGAAGACATCCAAACACTTTTTGATTCAATGCCGGGAAAGATCTACGAATGTGTAAGTGCTCAAGGTGGGTGCACTTGTTACTGCTAACTCTATCTAAAGATAATAAATAAACTTAGCCTGATTCATTGCAATTTGTTATCATTTCTTCTGGGTATGACCCTGCATATAATTACAAAGTTTTCTAAAATTCCACCATTCCAGTCTGGGTGTCGCATTTTTAATTTCCGCCTGTGTATATATACGGTCCGGAAACTAAAAGTTTAAGAGTAGTAAAATAATTATTGGCCTGTACTTATATTCCAACAACGTTTAGTTTCTGCAAGGTGTGAAATTCCCGTGTTCTAATCAATGCGTACTAGACTTTTTTTTAATGGCAGTATTTTTTTTTCCACCATCACACATTTTGGATGATGCATATTAAGGTAAGTATATTAATGTCAGGAACCGTGTGAGCGACTTAGATATTCTCTAAAGTTGATGTTAATTTATTCCATACGAGCAACATATCATCGTACACTTATTAAAATTGAAATGAATACAATACCATTTCTCTCTCTTTCTCTCTCCGTCTTCCTCTTTCACTCTCGCTCTAACTTCGTTCTAACGTCATATTGCGCAAGATGAAATTTATAGTAAAAACACAGAAGGCAATGAAATTTCTTCCACGAAGCGTATTGATGAAACACACGGGGCACCCAGAACAGTTTTGGCAACCAATTCTTTTCGTAATATATACCTCATTCAAACTGAGATCCACAATACGCACTTGAATTAATTTGGCTGCGAACCATTCCGTATGGGGTGGAAATTTATGAAAAGTGTTTTTCAGGAGGACAGCAGAATGGAATGTACAAGCGCGGCAAAGCGCTGGGTCGTGGAGGTACAACGGACCGGGTACGAGCCCAGGGCCTCCCCGTCAGTGCTGCCAGCCTCTTCACTTTGAAAATCCGTAGATGGACGCTAAAATTTCCGTAGATTGGGTACAAAAATCCGGAGACTCGCTAACTAAAAGACTAAAACAATAATTATCGAAGAGAGAGTTAAAATTAAGAATACTTTTTATTTCCAGGTCTTTAAAATTCGAAATACGAAATTATATTCTACATTGAAATTAAGAAATATCTCTGAACATGTTTTATACGTCGTCACTTTCATCGCTGCTGCTGCTGCTGTGCCTACTCTTTTTTTTTGGGGGGGGGGGGGAACTATATATTATCTATTTTCATTGTTGACACTAAATTTAGCATATTTCGCTAACAGGAAATGTTAAATACTGGGAACACTTTGACTCTCGGATATTGGTTAATCCTTCTCGAAAGGCACTGCTCTATAAGCCGTGCCAACGAGCGTGTCACCGTGCATAAACAGTGCGCCGATAGTTTTGTATTACTGTCTTTTAAGATCTATAAAATCTATAATCAAACAAAATATGAGTTTTACTTCAATCGTTGGTTCACACGAGCGGTTGCAAAGAAACGATTAACAATTATTGACAATTCTGTAATGCTTTAACACTATACGCTCAAAGTTAAAAAAAAACACGAATATAAGGAAAAATCAACAAATAGTAAAAAATAGCAAAAATCCGTAGATATTTGAACAAAATCCGAAAATCCTAACTCTTTATAAAAATCCTTAGATCCACGGAGACAGCATTGCTCCCCGTACCGGCCGTCCTGCTGCAGTTTATAGGTGGTCCCCCGGGACGGTCCCCAATCTCCTCCTCATAAACTACATGTTTCACAAACAAGAAATACACTTATCACACACTGAACACAGTTACACGGTTCACAGACAGATGGCAACACATCACTTCCTCCATTAGTGCGTAGTACAACCTGGCAGAAGGTAGAAAATGCTTGGCGTCAGCAAGGGCATGCGGCCTTAAAACCATAGCGCCAACTCTGACCATGCCAACGATTAGTAAAACTCATCGAAAACAGCCGACCCCAAAATGTTGGGAAAAGGTGGTGAAAAAGTAGAAGAACAGAACGGAATGAAAGAGCGAGTTCCCATGGTTCACAGCACAAGTATATCTGCAACAATATACGTTACCCCAAATTTGTGCTTGTGAAGAAATATATTGGTAAAAATACTTCACTACGGACGGATTCGAATTCGGAACCTTCGCACCGGTATACCTCACTCGGTACAGACTAAGCGGATGAACGTTTATGGAATATAAGACTCGGCCGAAAATCATGTTTTCTGTTGTTTCTTTTTTTTTTTTTTAAATAAACTATTAACTTGGGGTCCCTGTATACAGAGTGCAGGGTGATTGCGTGATGATGTTAAAAAATTTCAGATGTGTTAGAAAATGTATCAATTTGAGATGTGAGACCCTGGTCCGGAAATGATTGAGTCGAAAGTTAAAAGCGAAGATCTAATCAAGGTCTGCCCTAGTGTCGAGCAGTGCACAAAGTAAGAGCCAGCCCCAACTTCCAAACCTTTATCATACAGAATTCCCGCTGAGCACTCCCCAATACTGCTCATTTATCGATTGTCTTTCCATTCCTGCTGGTGCGAAAGTGATACAACGGAGTCATCATTGACTTCGTTTTTTCTTCCAAAATTAAGGAGTTTTGACGTAAAGGCCTTTACAGGACTCGGTTGTGGGTGGTTATTAACCACTGTGTTGAAGCTGATTGAAATCATTTGACTGGAGGTCGTGACAACACCTTAGTAAACACAGTACGAAAAATAATAACAAAATATCAGTTTATGACTGGGGGAAATGAAAGATACTCAACTGTATCAGTCTAGTCTACCAGGTATGCGAAGTAGCTGACTCACTCCTAAGTAAAGCAGTTTTTATTGTTAAGATTTTGTACGATTGGCAGCTGTTTTGATATCTTATAGCTTAGTATGAGGTGATATTCGAGTACAATGAGCGGAAATCATAAGACAACAACAACAACAGTTAGTTGAAACAGCTCACGTAACAATGCAGCAAGAAGTTTATCGTACTTAGTTCTCGGCTCACTGATACAAGGTCAGTAGTGAGAGCATGCTGACAGGAAAATACGCTGACTGTTGAGTCGTTATCTACTGTAGGGGTTTGGTTTCAGTCGACATTCGCGGTAAAACTGTCACATGAACGGGTTGGACTCTCTCAGTGGACTGTGACAGTTATCCCAAGCTGGACTCGATAATCGAACAAAGGCTACTATGGAACTGTGTTGTTACTCCAATCGCACTGTGCGATCTAGGACCGTCGATTAATTATTTCCGCAGTACCAGCTAGCATTACCATCTTGAAACTCGAGGTTTCGAACGTACGGTTACTATGCTTCCAGAAAAAGGGCCTTGGCCGAATTCCTTTTCTTTTATTGCCCCCCATCTTATGCCGGAACTATTGACCTCAATATCGACAGGCCGTAAAGCCCTAAGCTAAAGTATTTGAGCATCTAGAAAAATAGTGAAACAGGAAGCGTTGCAGCGTTATGTGTGATGGCCAACATATTGGGATTGCCTTATCTGGGTTAGTTCAGTTAAGGTAGTATAAATGCCGTGTGGGGGTCAGGTATATTAGTTTTCCATAAGAAATAATTTGTCTTTCAGAGGCTCAGTGGTTCCCCTTAAAAATCACACTTAGTGTTAAGGTGCCTTCCCACGGCCCGTGCATTTGCCGACCAGGCCGATCTAGCTATCAACAGCGGGCCGCCCCTACCCGTCCCCCAGTCGGTAAAGATCAAACGCCCGGGTAGCTGAAACGACAGTAGGTAACGTGGTGGCGAGGAATGACCTGTGGCGCGTGATGATCCGTACAGTTCGACAGCATTGGCGCGGCATACAAAATCACGGGCCGTGGGAAGCCATCATTAGACGGAAACTGCGCATCGCAAGGCGAGCTGCCGGGAGCTGGGTTAGTTCAGACTACAGAGAGCCTCATGTGATTCATTCAACTGCCAGTAATGATCAGCCTCAGTGATATTATCGAAACTTCGCAGTTAGTAAATTCAGAGCAAGTAAAATACACAGCTGTTTTGGAACCTTGTATAATTATTTGCCCAGTTGAATAATCACAAACACAGCTGCTTCAGACGGTGTTATTTCGCGAGGAAAATTACTTTGGTAACACGCATTATGTAACACCGGCAACACACTACCTGGCAACAAGGAGAGGTTCACCTCGTATTCCGTTGTGATGGGGTAATATACATCGCGTAGATTGCATCCAGGAGGGATACCAGGAACTCCTGTGGGAAGCAACCATTATTTTTTTCTTCAAGGATCACAACCTGCGATAATGACGCTCTCGCATAAAAATTATTGCAAGGTATTACTGATTTTGCATCAAATTCCCACGAAGCCACTGAAAGTTATCTGCGGCTATTTGTACAACATTAAACACAAAAATCTCTAGTCACTGCAGCTGAATGAAAGATTAGTGATTTCAAATATAAAAGTCTCTGCGTTACAGAACTTCATTGTGGTTCCTATATGAAATTGCTTCAATCCTCTGCGACGAGTATTATTTTGCGGATACTGCGCAACCTAAAAAGATTGGGAGAACGTCGAAGAGAGGCAATCGCAATACATGTAGAGAGAGATGAGAGGTTTTAAGTAGCAGTTGCGCGGGTGTCTGTTCATCACATTAGCCTCATTCCGTTTTCTATGAGCCAAAATCATATAGGATTGGAAGGAAAGAGAGAGAAAAAAAAAAAAAAATTGTTCCACGTCTACTCATATCAGGCGATCTTAAAGTCCATTCAGCTCTAAGGGGCTGCGAGAACACATAAAAAGGGGAGGTTTGATGTAAATAGTTTTTTTTAATATTAGTTTGGTTTTTCTGAATAATGAATCACCGATTCTCATATAAGCATGTGGAAGAAGATACTATACAATAGCGTGCTCTATTCTGATCGCTACAATTGCCCATTGGCCTGCTCTTAAAAATTCCGCCGGATCTAGCCATTTACCATTACAGGCAGTACTTGAGTCTCTAACAACATGAAAATCACAAACACACATAAAATATGAGGATTTGAGACATCCATTGCAAGTTAGACGAAGAATTTACGAAACTGGATGGTACAGGTGAAACAAAATTACCTCAGTTTTATGGAAATAGTGTTAAAAGTATCAGAGACAGCAATACCGAGCACTACCAGCCGTGTCATCCTGAGATGATGGATGCTCCAAAACTCTTTTTAGAGCTCTGGGCAGACAATATTCACAGTACATGACGGAAAAGTTTTTAGCACGTAGAAAGTAGAACTCACCAGTGAAAAGACTACGTTGATAGAAAACACAAGAGGCCTGGAGAAAAAAAAACTACTAATGGATAAGCGTCACTACTGTGTCCCAGCAGTATTCAAGGAGGTAGAGCTCCGCACTCCCGATTAACCTTTGGCATGAGAGATGGTCGTCGCCACGCTCCAGCCATTTCATCTCTACGGTACTCATTAGACAGCAGGCTGAGTGGGCCGAGGGGACCGTCCCGGACGTTTCCTCGCCTGGGATTGAACCAGGGTCGTCTGAGCTACGTGGCTACAAAATCATTACGATCATGACCTTTAATTCTCCTCGCGTGTGAGTGTGTGTGTGTCAGACTTTAAGAGATGCTAATTAAAAACATACTGGAATATAGGATTGAGCATCATAGTTTATTGCCCAGCTATCGGAACGAATTTATGGGAGAAACATGAACTATCGACATTCAGTATGGTTTTTATACACCCAGTATCGATTAAACGTTCATTAAGGAAGTATTATAACTTATGTCTTTAAGATTACCCACGGAATCAGGTAAAGGTTTCTGTGATTCTAGAAAAGGAGCAGGAAAACTGTTCTCTCAAACTGATTCGTATGTAGCCTCTACTAATCACTGGCTGATAGGCCTATACATATGCAGCGTAAGAGAGAATATCTAAAAAGTTACTACAACAAGGCTCAATTAAGAGTCTGATTTCATTTCATTTAAATGCGATGAAACTACATGGAAACATTCTTCCAACAGTAATTCACTACGCGGAACTGCAACGTTGATTATAATTTGTCAGTTAAAAGAATTCGCAATAAGCATATCCGATATAAATTGTAAGTTGTACCATGTTTCGAAGACAAGTCATAGAGAGATACAGTACCCTATCGGGGTTAAAAAACCTACAAATTTAAAACCAACGTGGAGAAGAGTGGTATTTGACAAAATTTGATTATTTACCGGCACTATAAATCAACTTCAGATGACTGATCTATGCAGTGACAAAGCGTAACGGGATATTACTTGAAGATTTGGAAGTTACCAATCACCAGTCTTTAGCAGTACCAAGTTCTGAGAACGAATCTGGAACATTGGGTAAATAACTAAAAACATACAAAGACCCAGCTCGAAAACGCGTGTTGCACCAACAACACTCATATTCGAACAAAATCAGTGTGTAGAACCTTGACAGTAAACACTACTTCTCAGTGAATATGAACTGTAAAAAACAGAAACAAGAAGTTGCGGGAGATCGCATTCTACAGACAGTTGAAAACGGAAAAACTGTGGGTTAACACGCTTCACACATAATACGACCATTCTGTGATCACTGAAGTATTTTTTTTTTTAACTTTTTGTCATCAGATTGTTTTGATGCAATCCCTAGTACATTACAATCTATGTCCTCAGCTACCTGCTTCATTTATTCTATTCTTTACCTTCCTTCAACTATTCCATCTAATAACTAATTAACTCGTCCTACATGATTCACCATCCTGTCTCTTCTTTCTGTGAAGCCCTTCCCTCAACCATCATTTCCTAAAATGAGTTAATTTCGTACTTTATCTGTTCGCTTTATTTTCAGCATCCTTCTATACTACGACGTTTCAGATACGTCAATTTTCCTTCTTTCTAATATTATTAACGTCCGTGTTTCAGTACCATAAAGTGCTGTGTTCCATACATACTGTTTTAATAATTTTTTTCTGGGTACTACGTCAACATCTCAAACTGAAGGATTTATCTTTTTCAATGTTTTGTAGTTCTGCTTTTAACATCATTTTTCTTTCTGGCATCGATTATAGTTTGAGCGGTCTGGTGGTTAAGTGGTTAAGGTGTCTGTGGTTCAAATCCCTTTCTCCGCGGGGATTTTCAAAGACCCTTAACCCGACCATCACCTCTGGCACAGCTTGGTGTGTAATGTGAAGTACACCACAACGCTTCCGTGATTCGGATTCCACGTTCAACTGTAGGTCCACTCTACCCGGTAGGATTACCAGGTTTGGTTAAGGCGGCTACGACAGGGGTGGAATTCGCAGCCAACAGAAACCCTGTCACCACACGGAATTATGATTATTTAATAATTCTATATTTAATACTAAAAAAAACAAAATCTTTAATTTCTTCTATAACATCTGATCTTTAAGTATTTTTTTATATTTAATCCACTGTTTTTGTTATCATTTCTGATACATTTTGTTTTGCTTTGGTTTACATTGTCCATGCTGTTACTCAGTATCTTCTTTATGCCGTTCAGTAATTTTTTTGATGTCATCATTATTGTCTACTAAGAGAATGATGTCATCAGCAAATCGCAGTACACTTGTTGCTTCTCCTTCAACATTTACGATACATTTCGATTTTTCTTTGACTTCCTTGATTGATTGCGTCACACCCTCTTTAACTGATGACTGTCTCTTGTGGTTCTCCACTTTTTTTTATAGTCACCTGATTCTTATTTAGATTAAAAATTATTATTACATCTCGATATTTTAGAACTGACACTATTAATATCTTGGACAAGATAACTTTAAGTTAGAATCGCACGTTTTTATATATCAGTGCTCTAATCAGATTCTAATTTTCGCTTCCTATTCCAGGCTACGAAGCAGGGTGATATACACTTAGGATTATAAATCAGACCTTGAGCTTTCAAACTATGAAAATACCATCAAACATGAGATGTTCAGTAGCTTTCAAGCGAAGCAAGTTGATAGTTAAAAAACTTTAAATGTTCAGGACAGACTTTAATTTCCTACTCCACCACAAGGTCACGCCAGTCAGATTCTAAGCTTTGAACTGTGGAAATCCCATTATAATCTGTTTAATAATTTTTGATTGATGCCGGAATAAATGGACGAAGAAATAATCATACAACCAGGAAAAAAATAGTCGATCAGTATCATATTAATAAAAATATTTTCAATGTACAGACACAACACCGTAGCACTTTTATAACAATACTAGCCCGTACCCGCGACTTCGTACGCGTGGATTAAGAATTTTTTTGCCAGAATTAAATATCGAAAGTTTTTGGTAACGAAGGATTGGTCCCAAACAATTTCGAGTCGGAATAATATGACAGGAAAGCTAACACTATATCATTGTAACGTCGAACCTGTCTCTTGAAGAGAATCAATTTCCAACATATTTCTGTCACCATTCGATAAGGTCTCAAAATTTCGTGACTACAACTGTTAATCATACTGGAAAAAATATCCTGTGCCCTTCATACAGATTTCCTTATAAAATTCCATCACAACGATATAGTCATTTAGTCGTCAAAACGTAACAAAAAGACAGAGACTTACTTCCGTATTTATAAATAATATTACTGTGGTTCCCACTCACACACTGACTGCGAACAACACCTGAGGGATCATTATAACGTAAAAAAGTGTACACCTACAACATTGCAAGACTACCTACAATTTGCCTAGCATTGAACCCGTAAGTTTCTAATATCTACAGTTTAACATCCAATCCAAATAACCTACGGCCCAGGCCTGACTCTTACAATGAAAAACAATTTTTAAAAATCTTAACCTCGACGGAGATATGAACCGGACACCTTGACTTTAGTAAGCAAGGGCTTTAGCCACTTAGCTGACAGCTCACTTCACGGAAAAATGGTACGGAGACGTCCATATTCAACGTGTCTGTCGATCGCCGTATTTCGAAGTTATGAGACAAAATGTGTTATTTACACAGATAATTTTTCAACCAAATGTAGACAGTATTTTTCTCCTTGTTTCAAAGGATAAGTGTGCAAAGTTTCATCGACATAGGATGAAAACTGTTGATTTGTATGAAGAACAAACAAAGTCCAGTGCCCTCCCTACAGATTTTCTCGTCAAATTCCGTCAATATCGGTATAGGCATTTAATTGTCAAAACGTAAAATAAGACAGAGACTTACTTCCGCATTTATAGTATTCCTACTGCAGATTACACACACACTGACTACGAATCACCCCTGATGGATCAATATAACGTAAAAAAAGTGTACATCTACTGTATTGCAAGACTACCTACGAATTGCCTCAGGTTGCACCCCTACCTTTGTGATATCTACAGTTTAAACTTCAATTCGAATAACCGACGGCCCAACCGTGACTCTTACGATCAAAAACAATTTTTAAAAATCTTAGCCTCCACGGAGATTTGAACTGGAGACCACAACGTTGGTAATCAAGCGCTTTAACCACTGAGCTGGCAGTTCACTACACGGAAAACACCGTACAGAGACGTCCATATTCAACGTGTCTTTCGATCGCCGTATTTCGAAGTTATGAGACAAAATGTATTATTTATGCAGATAATTTTTCAACCAAATGTAGACAGTATTTTTCTCCTTGTTTCAAAGGATAAGTGTGCAAAGTTTCATCGAGATCGGATGAAAACTGTGGTTTTGTATGAAGAACAAACAAACAAACAAACCAACCAACAAACAAACAAACAAACAAACAAACATACATTCATCTTTATATATAAAGATTGGCAAGAGAGACCATGTGACATGAATGGTCAGAATGTTTCATGAAACAAGTAGACCATTGCCACACGATTATACATCTTCGAAAAGTGATTTAATATACATTTCTGCAAAAAACAAAGGAATTAGTTATCATAATGATGAACGAGCGTGAATAACGTACTACCGTGATCATATGTATTCGAACGACCTGAAATGTTGGTCCCTATATATATCCTACACTTACTGAACCCTTTATAACCAACTAGCCTCTAAGCCCGTCAAAAAAGACTGGTAAAAGGAATGTTGTGGCAATTTATTTCTTTGCGATTGCCTAAATAAATAGAATTGTTGTTATATAGTGCTCATAATCATAGTTTGTAATTTGTACATATTTCGCTTGAAGTTTACACAGCGATACAGATGGAACTTCTACTGAATTAATGATGTCAGAATTAGGGAACCAATGAAATTCAAAATAAATTAGGAATCCCAAACCCTCATGCTATAGCACCTGATATTGGTTTTATCCCTAGTCCAGGTCTCATTCAGCATGATAAATACGGAACTACTTCCATCCGTATGAAATAATAACTTTAGTAACTCGGCGCTTAAATTATTTATAAAACTAAATTCATTGTGAACTATTCTGTAAAAAAAAGTCTCAATTGTCATTCTGGTCCTGTCTGCATTTCGACATAACCACAACTTTTACTAATACTGCTGTTCAAAATTCATAGCTTTTATTACCCGTGCACGAATACATTCATTGTATTGCGATCTAAATTTGACCCACTGGAAATACTTAAAGTGTCTGATATAGTGACATTCAGCATTTCTAGTATGAAGTTTGTCTTAATGAACTATGCGATGAAGCAATTATTTTAACTGAAATTTTGTATCATACGGGAGTGTCACTGGTGTAGGATTTGTAATGAACAAGAAAGTAGGGAAACGGGTGAGTTATTATGAACAGTTTAGTGACAGGATTATTTTGATGAGGTTAGAAACTAAGCCCGTCCCAACCACATTAGTACAAGTGTATATGCCAACATCACAGGAAGATGACGAAGAAATAGAAAAAATATACGCTGAAATTGAAGAATTAATTCAATATGTGAAGGGGGAGGAAAATCGAATAGTCATGGGTGATTGGAATGCAATAGTGGGAGAAGGAAAAGATGGGAATACTGTAGGAAGTTTTGGTCTAGGAGAAAGAAATGAACGAGGAAGCAGGTTGCTAGAATTTTGTGAAAGATATAGGCTAGTAGTGGCGAACACACTGTTTAAGAACCATGCAAGAAGAATTTACACCTGGAAACGTCCTGGGGATACAGGCAGATATCAGCTAGATTATATCATGGTCAAACAGAGATTCAGGAATCAAGTTCTAGATTATAAAGCGTACCCAGGAGCAGACATAGACTCTGACCATAATTTGATAATAATGGAGTGCAGGCTGAAATTTAAGCGAATAAGGAAGCAGTATAAGCAGAACAGACTGGAAGTGAATAAACTGAAACAATCTAGCACTAGAGAAAAATTTGCATTAATAGTAGACTTGGGTCTAAGAAGTATCTCTGAAAGGAGCTCAACCGATGACGAATGGAATGCATTAAAGATCGAAATAATGAAAGCGGGTAAAGAAACATTAGGCTTTAGGGAACAATCTGCCCGAAAACCTTGGATCACAGAAGAAATTTTGGAGCTGATGGATCAGAGGAGAAGGTACAAAAATGCTCAGGATGAAGCAGGAAGAGAGCAGTACAGGCAATTTAGAAATCAAATAAATAGGAAATGCAAAATAGCAAAAGAAAAATGGCTACAAGATAAGTGTGAAGAAGTAGAAAAGGAAATGGTCGTAGGTAAAGTAGACGTTGCCTACAGAAAGATCAAACAGAATTTTGGAGAAATGAAGAAAAGAGGTATGAACATTAAAGCTGCCGATGGGAAACCTCTTTTAAGCTCAGAAGATAGAGCTAACCGATGGAAAGAATACATTGAGAAACTTTATGATGGGGACGACTTGAACAATAGTGTAATGGAAAAGGAAGATGATGTTGACATTGATGACTTAGGGGATCCTGTTTTGAGGACAGAATTTAATAAAGCTCTGAATGACTTGAAAGCAAATAAGGCAGTTGGAATTGATGAGATCCCTGCAGAACTTCTTAAATCCCTAGGAGAGGAAGGAATCGAAAGATTATTCAAGCTGATATCCAAAAGTTATGAAACAGGAGAAATTCCAACTGATTTTAATAAAAATATCATGTTCACACTTCCAAAGAAAGCACAAGCCGACAAATGTGAGAATTATCGCACCATTAGTCTAATATCACATGCTTCAAAATTACTGACCAGAATAATATACAGAAGGATGGAAAGGGTAGTAGAAGAGATAGTAGGTGAAGATCAGTTTGGGTTTAGGAAAAATCGCGGTACAAGGGAAGCAATTCTGTCTTTAAGATTAATACTTGAAGGGCGGATCAAGAAAAACAAAGATACTTTTATGGCATTTGTTGACTTAGAAAAAGCCTTTGATAATGTTAGGTGGGACAAGATGTTCAAAATTTTAAAGAAGTCAGGTCTAAAGTATCGAGATAGAAGAATACTCTATAAACTATATAAGAATCAAGTAGCGGTAATAAAAGTAGAGGATCACGAGAAACATGCATCAGTTAAAAAGGGTGTGAGACAAGGTTGTAGTCTATCCCCGTTAATATTCAACTTGTATGTAGAGGCAGCAATGAAGAAAGTCAAAGAAAAATTTCCATGTGGCATAAGTTTTCAGGGAGAAAAAATCAGTATGCTACGTTTTGCTGATGACATTGTCTTGTTAGCAGAGAGGGCTGAGGATATTGAGAAGTTACTGAATGGCATGAACGAAATACTGAAGGAAGATTTTGGACTGAATATAAATCAAAGCAAGACAAAAGTGATGAAATGTAGCAGAAATGATACCAATACTAGATTAAATAAAAAAATAGGATCGGATGCAATAGGAGAAGTAAGCGAATTCTGTTACTTGGGAAGTAAAATTACAACCGATGGCCGAAGCAAGAATGATGTCAAAAGCAGAATAGCACTAGCAAAAAGAGCTTTCATGAAAAAGAGAAAACTTTTAGTTTCAAATATTGATCTAGGAATTAGAAAGAACTTTTTGAAACTCTTTGTGTGGAGCACAGCTCTTTATGGTAGCGAAACGTGGACTTTAGGAATACCGGAAAGAAAGAAAATTGAAGCATTTGAAATGTGGTGTTACAGAAGAATGCTGAAAATTAAGTGGACAGACAAAGTAAGAAATGGACGAGTTTTGGAAATGATGGGTGAGAAAAGAAGTCTATGGAAGAAGCTTACAGAAAGAAGAGACAGGCTGGTAGGTCATATTTTGAGACATGGGGGATTGGTTAACTTGTTAGTGGAGGGAACAGTCGAAGGTAAGAACTGTAGAGGAAGACAGAGATTAGAATATATGAAACAGATAATTGATGACGTGGGCTGTAAGGGGTATGTAGAAATGAAGAGGTTAGCACAGGATAGGAAAGGATGGAGGATTGCATCAAACCAGTCGAAAGACTGACGACAAAAAAAAAAAAAAAACGGGAGTGTTTTGATTTACTTATCTGAAAGGCTGTGGCGTGATTCCCAGCGTGGCTGCGGCTTCAAGCCATTCCACTAGAGAACCTCTCACGAATCGGCTCTTAATCTTATTTCCGAAACTTACTCAAACAGCAGACAGAGTAAAGGATTTAAACCACGATTTTTGTTGATTCAGTGTTTGCACTGTATGATAATTACTTTTCCCCATCATTATAATTTGTGGAAGCGATACAGGGGTATCTCGATTTCTAATTCATCTATAGCATAAATATTATGTAAATTTTGAAAAATCGCGAGGTTTAGTGGGGATTTTCATGGCTATCAAATAGTAGCTGCTATCCCAAAGAATTTCGTTCTTGACGTTGAGGCAATAACAAAACTGCTTAGGAATGTAAAAACCAATAAGACTTCCGAACCAGGCGGTATTCCTGCAAGATTCTACTCTAGGTACGCAAAAGAAATTGCGCCGTATTTGATGGAATTATATAACGCCTCCTTTGATCAAGGAAAAATACCACCCAAATGGAAGACCGCCGTCGTAAGTCCAGTGTTTAAAAATGGGAATGTTAATGATCCTCAAAATTATAGGCCAATCTCGTTAACCTCAATATTTTGCAGGTTTTTAGAACATATCATCTATTCAAATGTCATGCAGTTTTTGGATGACGGGAGCTTTTAAACCAAAATCAACATGTATTCAGAAAAGGCCGATGCTGTGAAACACAACTTGCTCTTCTAATTCAAGACTTGTTCCGTATTATAGATAAGAAAATCCAGGTTGACTTAGTTCTATTAGATTTTTTGAAAATGCTTTCGACACTGTGCCACACACTAGGTTACTTAGGAAACTTTGTGGTTACGGAATATCTAGACAAATATGCGACTGGGTTGCAGATTTTCTGAAGGGTAGAACACAGTGTGTAATTCTCGACAGTGAGCGTTCATCACTGACTGAAGTTGGGTCCGGGGTCCCCCAGGGAAGTGTGATAGTGCCTCTGTTGCTTCTCATATACATTATTGATTTGTGCGATGTAATAAGGGGGAAAAATTTGCTGATGATGCTATTATTCAGCGTAAAATAAAAAGCCAGGACGACTACGCTTTGTTACAAGACGATATTATGAAAATAATTGCGTGGTTTAAAGTCTGGCAGTTGAAGTTAAACGCTAAAAAATGCAAAGTCATACGTATTAGTAAAAAGATGACACAATTTAGCTCTGAATATACAATTAATGGCACTGTCCTTCGAACGGTAGATTCCGCTAAATACCTAGGGGTAACAATTTGTAATAATTTGTCGCGAAATGAACATATCGAGATGGTAATTGGAAAAACAAATCATATGTTCCGATTTCCAGGTCGTTATTTAAAACAGAGTACATCGGAAGTTAAATAGATTGCATACAAAGCACTAATGTGTCCTCACTTTGAATATTACTGTTCTGATGGGGCCCCCATCAATAGAGGTTTAATGGGGCATTGGAGAAGGTCCAAAGAAGAGCCGCCGATAGCTGGAGGGAAAGTTTAAGTGGTGCGATGTTGAAGGAGTTGCGTTTCCCTCGACAGAACTAATTGAAAAATTCACTACTGACTTATTTCGGAATGACATTAAACAAATATTGCTACCAGCAACATTCGTATCTAGAAATGAACGAGAAAATAAGATAAATCAGGTCTAGAACCAATTCATTTCTATACTCATTTTTTCCACGAGCGAATAGGGAATGGAATAGGAAGGATTTACCGAACCAGAAAACTTAGAATCCGATAGGATTAAGTCTCGATAAACCACTCCGGCCATCCTGATCTGGGTTTTCCATTGTTTTCCCATATCCCTTCCAGGTGAAGGCCGGGATGGTTACACAAAATGCCCCATGGGTGCCTCTGGTATATCCCGTATACCTCTTTAAAACTTTTACCCATTCGGATCGGTGCAATGCATTCTTCGACTCCCACTTTCAATGAATCGCTGAGTAATAATAGTAATAATAATAATAATAATCTGAAAAGTTTTGATATTTCATCCTGAAATTTGTTGAATAATCATAAATGTCTTATACATAAATCCTCGGGAAAAAACATTGGAGCTGGCTGTATTGTCTGGTTGCTGAAAGCCACGTTAATAAATATTTCGTATTACTAGTGTTTACTAATAATGCACTTTCCACAAATAATGGTCAAAGTCCAAAGGATCACGGAACACAAAGATCGTAGTTGATTCTACTGGTCGATGCATCTATGAAAAAGCGAGTAGATAATCATCCTAGTAATTACCCGCCAGTTTGGCTCAGTCAGCTGATCTGGGAGGCTCAACGGGACCGGGCACGGGATCAGACCCTCACAATTGCAATCTGACCGCAGTTTAAAGGTGGTTTTCCGCAGCCATCATGGCCAATTTCAGGACGGTCCCCAACCAACGGTTCATAAACTACACATTTCACAAACAAAAAATATACTTTTCACACACAGAACATAGCTATACATTTCGCAGACAAATGACAAGATTTCACATCCCGTATTAGTACGTGTTAGGTCATGGCAGTAGGTATAAAATACTTGGAATCTACAAGGGCATGCGACCGTAAAACCAAAGTTCCAATTTGGACCACGCCAACAATGAGAAAAACTCATTAAAACAGCTGACCTCAAAATGTTTGGAAAAGGCGATGAAGAAGACAATCATCCTAGTAATAGTCGAAGGTCAGCAACCAGAGTATGAAAAACAATGCTACGGCTTGCTTTGGAACATATGGGCTGCATCCTTAAAAATAGAAGGAGGCATCGTTTCTGTCGACGCCGTCGCTGCCAGCCTCTTGAGAATCTGTACTGCAAGACGTTTGCTCTCTAACTCGAGATATCCAGCGTACAAAACTACTGACGTCACGCCAGAAATTATGATCTGTCAGCCCCTGTATATCATGACCAAACCTAATAGCGTGTTTCCACATTTGTAAATACAAAAGGAACCAACCTGGAATTCAATTGTTCCATAATTCGTAAAGGGCAAGATTACTGAGTTATCGATCTACATCGTTCGGGGAATGGTGGTGTACTTGGATGAAATATTTAATTCTGTCACGTTTGCAACAGGAGAGAAGTTTAGAAATTTGATCTGGCAACTTTAAGCAGTTGAAACTCAGATTTAAATAGCCACTGAATGTCTAACGATTTTAAACAATCATTTAGTTGGTTTTAATGAAGTGAGTTAAATTGCGCCGAATGTTGAACGTTCCAAATGAGATTTTTCACTCGTTTCGGCTGCTTAAAGAAGTCACCTTGGAATGAAAAGAAACGCAAGTCGATTTCTTGCTATAATTTAAGCAAAAGGTGACATAGGAGTATAAATAATTTTTATCGATTTAAGGTGAATGTTTGTACCTAAGTTATATCACGGTTATCAGGGAAGAATTTGTATCAGCATTAATTAAGATATAAAATAAATAATCTAAATGGCCTCGACCTTAGGATGTGATTTCACGTGAAGATAACGTTGTTTCATTAAGCTGGTATGATGATTATAATAGCATACGTACAATGTGTTAGCTGTAGTCACAAATAATTTGTTTGTTTGTTTCTCATATGAACGCAGACACCATTTTTTTTAAAAAAAAGTCCATTGTCAACTTATTCATTATCTCCACTCCTCAACGGTTGACAACGACGAATAAACTAAACAGTTCAAAATTCAAGTATTGTAGTTTGATTATTAATTCATAGTGTTGAAGCAATGGCTGTTGCAATAATTGTATCATCTAATGTACTACGCAAGATTCTGTGCTTGAAATTCTAGTAATTATGAAATGTTACTACAGAAAAGAAAATCAACGGATCGTTACAGACTCTAGAGAACAAACTATTTGACTGTGCAGATAGTAACAAAAAATTATTATCTCACAAAATCTTTCTTACCAATCAGAATCATTCTTTCCATGCTCCAGCCAAAATCATACCGTGGAAAACTTCTTGATTTTAGGTAATGAATGTTAAAATGGAAATTGGTGTTTGAGCGGTTAGTAAGGACGCAGTTCAAACCATTGTCCAGAGTTTGAATTCCACTTTTGCCGGAACTGATGCAGACAAGTGCTGACGTTGTTCTTCTGTACCATGTATGTCTGTTTTTTGGCAATAGCACCATTATTTCCGTCTCTAACAGCACCACCATCAACAAGCAGCACAACATTAAGAAGAAAAGTCTCCGTCCGGACATACTGATTTCGGTTTTTCATGGTTTTCCTAAATCACTCCAGACTAATGACGCGATGGTTCCTTTTGAAGCCCATGGCATAATTCCTTCCCGTTCCTTGTCCCAATTCATTCCCACCTACAATAACCTCAATGTCGACGAGGCGTAAAGCCGTAAGGGAAAAAAATACAAGTGCTGTAACTAAATCACTACTATACTTGCCTCAATACGAGGAAGATTTCGACACACTCATCTTTATATTTTGATGAAATCAGTCTCAACATTAATGCTCTAATTCTGGGCTTCACCAGAGCTTTGACTGATTTAGCGTAGAAAGATTTCTCTTAATGAGGGAGCCATGGTTGGACTACCTGCCTATGTCATATTCACGGCTAGACTCCATTAATCGTAAAAACGGGCAATATCTGTGAAGTGCCACAGCTGTTGTGGGAAGTTCAATTTAACTGAAGAAACTCGAAAAACTATGGTGAACACACATCGAAATTTTTCTACTTCGCACAGCACTTGATTTCTCGATCAGTAAGTTTAGTCTCAATAGAAAGAAATTTGAAATTACTGACTTAGTTTTATTACTGACCTGGGGGACCTCCAACAGTTTTTTTTTTTTTTTGCTTGTAAGGGGTCGCGTATTCAAAAAGGTTGAAAAACGCTACTCTAGTTAACTATGTGGGTTGTTTGGTTACTGACCGGGTGTGTGTGGAGATGCGCTGCCTCTGGTGGATGTGGGCCCAGCACGTCTGTGGCGGGCCTCCAGGACAGCTCACGCTGGTGCAGACATAACAGCACCAGCAGTGACGCTCCAGCCAGCAACACCAACCCGCGCCGAGGCGACAGCCGCGCCATCTCAGAGCATCACGGGCTCCGCTTGCTGCAAACCAATCATTCATATACTATACCGTGTTAACAGAGGGGGCTCAAGGTCACTCTACTCTATCCCCAATGCGCTAACCCTTACCCCTACAAGCAAAGGGGGAAAGAGTGTCCGCTGACAAATGTTCCACTCGCCTGCATGGAAGGGTAGGCAACGGGTAAGGATGGTGAGGTGAGGAGCGGGGCAAGGGGAAGATGACCTTGAGCCGCCATTCGAGAATGAATAGAGTATAGTGAAAAAATTTCAAGCAGCGATGCACTAGCTCAGTTGCCAAGGCGCTTGCCTACAAATGCAATGTCCCTGCGTTCGAATCTCGGTGTAGCCAGGAATGTTTACTAGCATCGCTCTGTTTTATGACAAGACATGCATCAACTAAAACGGGGGTGAGACAAGGTTGTAGTCTATCAACTTGTATATACAGCAAACAATATAGCAAGTGAAAGAAAGATTTGAATGTGGCACAAGTGTTCAAGGAGTATCCTATGATTTGCTGATGACATTGTCCTGTTAGCAGAGTGGACTGAGATGAAAAAATACTGAAGGAGGATTTTGGACTAAAGATAAACCAAAACAAGAGAAAAGTGATGAAATGTAGCAGAAATGATACAAATAATAGTAGATTAGATATAAAAATATGATCGGATGCGACAGGAGAAGTAAGTGAATTCCTATGTACGAGGTAAAATTACAACTGATGGCGGAAGCAGGAACGATGTTAAAACAGAATGCACTAGCAAAAAGAGCCTTCATGAAAAAGATAAAACTTTAAGTTTCAAATATTGATTTACGACTCAGAAAGAACTTTTTAAAACTCTATACGTTGACTTTATTGCAGCGAAGCATGGACTATAGGAAATCAAGAAAGAAAATTGAAGCATTTGAAATATGGTTCTGTAGATGGTTACTGAAAATTAAGTGGACAGACAGAAAAAACGAAATGAATGTGTTTTGGAAATGATGGGCGAGGAGAGAAGTTTGTGGAAGTGTCTAACAGAAAGAAGAGACAGGCTGGTGGGCTATAATCTGAGACATTCGGGATTGGTTTATTTGTTAATGGAGGGAACAGTTGGAAGCAAGAACTGTAGCAGAAGTCAGAGATTAGGAATATATGTTAGATAATTGAAGACGTGCGTTATAAGGCGTATGTTGAGATGAAAAGGATAGCGTAAGATAGGAAGGGATGGAGGATTGCATGAAACCAATCCAGAGAATGACAGAAAAAAGGATGCTGGCACACCCATTCTGGGTCTCTCGACCGCAAAGCTATTTAATTGAATCGAGTTCATGAGTTATTTTCAAATTCGTTCAATGTATTAGCCAATTTTTTTAGCATTTTCCTTGGTAAATTGTTGAAGTTCCCCACTCCCTCATCTACAAAAGACAATTTTCCCACTCCCTTAATTTTGGTATCAAGTGCCACCAGGTGGTCATGATGATCTCTTCTTTTCCACGCACTATCTTAATTCCTCCCAAGTCTCTCAGGCAATATACGCTTTGTTCACTCCCAAACACTTCACTCACCTTCTATCTACCAGCTGTTTTATCGTATCAGTAACTGATTGTGTTCTGCGGTAATTTCCACAAACAAATCTAACGACTGCCTTTGCACCCATTCCCTCTTAATTGATACACAATGTATGACTGATCATGGTGGATGAGCGGTGACGCTTTGGCCTTGTATACGGGAGGATGCGCGTTCGAATCCCGGTCCGGCCGTCTAAATTTGGGTTTTCCATGGTGTCCCCAAATCACTCCCGGCGAATGCCGGGATGATTCGTTCAATAGGCCATGGCCAAATTCCTTCCCGTTCCTTGTACCCAATCCTTTTCCGTCCCTATAACATCGACGTCGATGAGACGTAAAACCAGAAGCAAAATAAAAAAGTTTGTTTCCATACTAAACCACCATATGCAGCATTGGTCTGACAAAGTTTTTGTAACCCATTTCCCTCATTTGCCTTGTAAGTTTCCTCATCATCCTCTCAAATAATGAAGGATTTTGGAAACTCAACCTTCTACTTGTCCAATATGTCCTATGTAATGTTATCCCAAGATATTTACACTTCAGGTCAGCACCCCCACCTTATAACCATAAAAATTATCGAGGCCATTAAAATCATCGATATTATAAACCTTAGTTAACTGTGTACAACGATAATATTGAAATCTTTTCACATTTTTGGATTAGGAATCTGATCAGTAGCGAATTTTATTTTTGGTTTAAAATTATTTCAGTACACAATGCGATAAGTATAACAATATCTTCAGATAAAATGAGGTCTGAATTGCATTTTGATTCGACAGCTTCTAAGCAAGCGAAGTTGAATTATAGGATTGTGTTTGAGACTTATTTTTTGGTGAAATAATTTCAGATTTTTCATTTATATTATCACTAACGACTTCGAAATCTATTTTAAGTATATTTGTCAGTAATTTCGTGGGGTGCCGTTTCAGACCAAATACGAAAAGTAATGAAAAACTGAACGTTGTGGGGCGACTGTTAACTGTCGGTAATGGTATTAGAGAGACTATCCTGTTTAAATACACAGTCTGAATATCAAAGTTTCAGCTTTCATAAAATTTCCGATATCATTTCACACGAATAGACGAATGATTACTCTTAAATACCGTAGCCGAATCAGTTTCTTTCCTTATCAGCTAATTTTTGTCCATGTCTTTGAAGAAAATATCATATATAATAAAAACTCAACAGAAAAACAACAGCCAGAGCAATCTGCTTTTTGGATCGGTAGGGCAGATATTCTGTTATTTTAACATCTCATTTGGTGTATGATGGGCTTTTCATAGCCCACAGTACGCGAATCACAAGAAGAAACAAGCATATAATTAAAACCACATTTGCCCGAGGCCAGAATCGAACCGTCTACCTCGGAATGCGAGAGGAGGATTTGACCATTATGCTTCCGTGAACTCTGACAGCGCTACCATGTGAGAACTACTAAAGATCGTCATTCGTTTGGATTCCTGTTTTTTCTGTTGAAGTTTAAGAAATCATTTCCAAGTTATCACAAAATTGTGCATCAGAAGCAGCTTCAATAATTTCTAATTTCCTTACTCTAGTACTAATGTACAGCTTTTTATTTTGCTTTCTGAGCTACAACATGACCTGAAGTTTTTTTTATAGCTTACAGCACAGCGAAGGTTTTGCTAAGTTTTTTTTTTTTTCTTTTTTTTTCTGCTTGTAGCTTTACGCCTTGTCTACGTCGATATCATTAGAGGTAGGAAAGGACTGGGGACAAGGAACGAGAAGGAATGAAGGACTTCGGCCATTCGCCTGGAGCAGGGGCGTAGCTACTATGGGGCTAGGCGGTGCAGTGCACCGGGGCCCCTACGCTCAGGGGGCCCCCAAGTGGAACCTCTGGGGAAACTGGGGCGACCTTTTTTTTAGCTCTACTGTCTTCTAAGGGGGCCCCTCACTAAGAGGGCCCCCAACCACTGCTCCACTGTCCCAAGCACAACTCAGGGACCCCCAGCCTCAGCTCAGGGGGCCCCTACCAGCAACACAAAGCAGGAAAAGGTCGCCCATCTGGCCTGAGAGCCCAAAATAAATTTTTAGCACCGGGCCCCTTGTTAACCTAGCTACGCCACAGGCCTGGAGTGATTTGGGGACCATATTTGCTAATACCGACGCTAAAGCTCGTAGTAATAGGTGTCTATTAACATTAAAACAAGTTAAGACGTGGGTCCACAAGAATGACTTCACCACTTTTTTTTTGCTTATGGTTTTACGCTTCGTCAACTTCGAGGTCTTTAGAGGCGGGAGAGGATATTGGCACAAGGAACGGGAAGGGATTCGGTCATGCTCTTTTAAAGGAACCATCCCGGCATTCACCTGGAATTATTTCCGGAAACCATGGAAAACCGAAATCTGGACGACCGGAGGGAAATTCGAACCCGCGTAGTTTCAAATGGTGCAGCCACTCAGCATTTCACCCACCATCTATTCAGTATATTCACAACGACAGACAGAAAATACCGTTATCGAAGAGCAGACATTTGATTTTATTAATAGATTGTTTGCACAAGTTTTAAGCTTATCATAACTACCCAACACCTAAATATAAACATTACATCCAATTTAAAATCGACTAATGTTTGCAATAATAGGTATAACAGCAGATCACTAAACAGCATTCAGTAGACTTGCAATCGGAGATATTTTTGACACCTGCCTTCACCCAATGAAATGAGTTGAGTGAACGGTAAAAACGGGCTTTCAAACGATTCAGAAGAATACTGTAGAACGCCTTTAAGTTATCAACTCTCTTTTTTATCACCTCTTTTGTTTCATTATTGTAAATGAATGTTCCACGCACTTGAAGCAGCTATACTTAATAGAGGTGAGTGAAAATTAGAATTCTGATGGTAAGATAAATTTTGTTACTACTTTTCTATTTTTGGCCAACGCAGATTGTACTGACGACGTCTCATGTCACCGATATCAGTTCATTAATGATTCTTTTTTTTTCCTGACTTTCACTTTTTGTACGTTCACAAAACAGATTTACCGGCAAAAGAAGATCAGCAAGCAAGGACAAGAAAATCTTAAAAGAACGTAACTAACGTTGAAAATGTGTTATTAATAATTTGACAACTAATTCAGATAACTGTAACACAATGCAAACGCTGTATTTTGTCATTAATTTTTATTTATTTTATGCTGCTGCAGATAAGATTAACAGTTCAAACTTTTCATGTCCTTTATTTGTTCAAATTAATATTTTGTGTGAAAATGATAAGTTGGATTTTGTGTATGGTCATTCTCATACATTTTACTGATGTAAGAGATGTTTGTTCAAGAGCTTTACTAGCGAAAAATAATCATCAATTTTGGATAGTCGCCTTATGTATACCGAGTTGAATAAATTGCATTTGAAATGTAGCGATGAGCGATTCATTTCGAAGAGACGGAAGTACATGACGTTACTAGTTCAATCGCTTCAAGTGATTTTATTTTAAGTGCATGGAAAACCGAAAATTTCATTAACTGCCTGGAATCTGACCTGGAACGCGTGTCGCCAGCTTTGTACTTGCATAAGCCGTGTCCCAAATCAGATGGCCTTCCAGCTCTGAATCTAATGATTATCTCTATTCCGTAATCGATGTGACATACTTTCACGTTTACTTTACCAAATAACGGGGCTGAAAACAAAGCACTTCTGGTAAAGAAACGATTGGCTATAATTGATGTTGCCACATGCGCATTTTAAAATCACTGAGCAATTAAATTTTTTTCTGTAAATAAAGTGTTTTTTTACGCCTGAAATCGAAAGATGAGAAGTGAATGACAATGATTGATCATTCCTCTATTTTTCACTAGTTAATTTCTTCATTAATTAGGTATGTTGTGTAATGACAACCGTTAACAGTTATGGGACTGAAGGTTGGTGCCATCCGGTCATTCCTATTTCTGTTTTCCATGGTTTCCACAAATCCCTCCATGAAAATTCCGAGGTGTTTCCTTCAAAAGTCAGTGACCGAACTCCGTCCAGTTCCATCCCCTCTCCGCCTTCGCATTCCGGAGAACGCGGCTTCGAATCCACGTCCGGCCATCCAAATATAGTTTTTTCCGTGATTTCCCCGAATCAGTTAAGGCGAATGCCAGGATGGTTCCTTCAAAAGGCCATTTCCGAATTCCTATCCGTTCCTTGCCCCCAGTTCTTTGCCGCCTCTAATGAACTCAACGTCGATGAGGCGTAAAAGAAAAAACTCTAACTTCCCCTCCAAATCCTTCCCCCGCCTTTAACGACTTCGATGTTTACAAAAAAAAAAAAAAAAAAAAATTACTAACGTGGGTACATGTCCCCATACCTAAACACTGTGATTGTATGCTGAGCATGGTGGTGAGTGGTTAACGCTCTGGCCTCGCATTAGGGAGGACGCCGGTTCGATTCCCCGTCCGGGCATCCAGATTTGGGTTTTCCATGTTTTCCCCAGATCACTCCAGGCGAATGCCGGGATGCTTCTTCCAAAGGGCAATGGCGGAATTCCTTCCCGTTCCTTGTCCACAGTCCCCGCCTCTAATGACCTCGACGGCGACGAGGCATAAAGCCACAAGTAAAAAAAAAAAAATTATGCCCACTGTACACAATGTAAAGCTACAAAACCGCTTTAGGCCTTCAGCTTTGAAAGAAGTTCCCGCCTGAACAGTATCTACTTTGCAGCAAGGTGGCTGGTCACAACAGTAACACTACATCTACATAAAACTTTGTTATTGTGCTATAGTGAAAGCTCTTAAACTGTAGCATACCATAAAACAGGCCAAGTGCTAGGGGTTCCGTATTCCAATGACCTTCACAGAGGTCACCAGCAGCGGCTTCGCCAAAAATCAATACTTGACATTTTTTTCAGGTTAGGACTGGGATTCCGCTCTACGTTACCACTCCATAAAGCCAACAAATTTATTACCGGTATTATCCGTCCAGTGCACTCTGAATTAATGAGCAGGTTTAATAAAATAGTAACGATATATGGCAAAATAACCACAAAATAAAAAGTTTAATTTGGTTAGTATTTTAGATGTGAGTACTTTTGCTATTTCTTATTTTTGCGATTGCTATTTTCGCTTTTTCTGTTTCTACATCAGGGACGAATTTTATGTTCCTAGGTAATAGCGTTTTAAAAATTCCTCGACCCCCTTACTTGTATTTGACCTTACTTCAACCAAATTTTAAATATTATATTCTTTCATGTGTTGATGAAACACGTAAGAATGAACACTTGAAGTCTGCATCTGATTACCTTTACGAAAGGAATTCCTGTGATTGATGGATATCAGCGAAGCATAGAAGCCTAAAAATGAGATGGTGTAAGAAGGTATGGTAATCATAACAACAGACAGTTTCTTGAACCACAAACAAAAATATTAAGTTATACTTGTTTCCCAAAGATGTGACCGATTCAAAACCCATACAGAACGTTTAAACACTGTAAGCGTATTTGATTTTTTTATTTTAACCCCCTCTTATTTTGTAGACTGCTCATGTTTTGGTTGCGAATTTACGTAGCCTCAATCTTCTTCTTCTTGGGGTAGTATTTGCCACACTTCATCTAATTCGAAGGGCATTGAGCTTAGAGAAGTGAGAGCAAAGTAAAAATCATTTTCAACAAAACATACAACTTCTGAGTCACTACATTATTTATTACCGATCTTTCACTGAAAATACTTCCCTTTTCCTTTCTTTTATTATCACAAACACTTGGCAGTTAACAATTTTACATCGCTTACTTTTCTCACACAATTATTGAACAGTAAACTTTTTACAAATTCGCAGTTTACTGCTAGCGAATAAAGCGAGATACTTCCTTTTACTTTCTCCGCCATATCTTCTTCTTGCGAAACACCCAAAACAAAGATACTCCGCCAACGTTCATGGTCAGAGATGCTAGAACATTCTCTTAAATACATACAATTTCTGCTTCATACTTCTAACTCATTAGAATTAAAAAGAACAATGGATTAATAAAAGAAATAAAAATAAATATAAATATATGTAAGGAAACAAGGTTTCCTTACTACATGGATGCGTCACAAAATTCGCTTTCAAAATAGGAGCATTCGATGATAATAAAACCGGACTATATGGCTTAGCACTGCAACTTCAAATCAGTTGTCTGTATCTAAAATAAAATTATACGACCTCAAAGCACTGAGGCATCGCGCAGTGTATCCGGGAGGTACAACGAGTAGGCGAATTCTGTGATGGTCCCCAATCTACGCCTCACAAACTAGATATTCACAAACAAAAAATACAGTTATAATACAGACCACACAGTTTACGTTTGGCAGACGGCAACATGAGGCTTTCCTTGAATAGATTAGATACGCTCGGCCAAACAAGCCCACTTAGACTTCAGGCAGGAATTCAGTTTCTCCTTCTCCCCCTCTCTCATGATACATTCTGTCCAGCACAGGTGACCGAATCGAAGGGGGGGGGGGCAAAAAAAACACTCGACATCCAAAAAAAGAAAGAATTTGCTTCCTTGGTCGTGGGCCCAGTAGCTTCGCGTAATAGGCCCCATACACACAGCAACTTGTTGGCCAACTTGGTTTGTGTTGTACTTGAAGTTGGAGTGTGTATGGGTAGGTTGCGGACCAAATCACAAGTTGACCAACCAAGTTGGCGGTTTTCAAACTATTTTGATATTTGTGGGTGGGACATAATGTTGTGCCAACGTGTTGGAGTGTATATGGGCAAGTTGTCCAACCTGACTATCAACATCAGTCTGTTCCAGTTTGTCATTGAGGCAGTATTAGTTATCTGTGCTAGTAGGGGTATCGTGATGGCAATTATTCAAAACAGCGATGCATGGGAAATGGTCATAGAAAAGTTTCGCAGTCTACCACAATTGTGAAAAGTAAATTCTGATTATATATATATACATATATATATAAGCGAAACAAGGTCTGGGAGGAGTTTATAATTGATTTCAAATAAGTGGAACAGGATGCCACAGTTGAAAGTATGAAGAAACGTATAACAAATATGCGAAAACGCTCCATCCGGGGCTACGGAAAAAAACGATAAAGAGAAATATATGGAGCAGAAGATGTACATAAACCTACGTTGTGGTTCTTTGATAGATTTTTTAAGAGACCATAAAACACAATTATCCGGGATATCGTCTTCCGACACTGAAGAAGACCACAATGAAGAATATAATAATGATGACCCTGAGTTGGACTCCAGGTTAATTTATAGCTTTGCAATTAAGTAGAATTGGATAAAATATTGAGAATTACAAATTATGTTTAATATTTACAGTAGATTGTCAGTTAACCGAATTCACTCTATGGAAATAAAAATGTTTTATGGGTATTGTTAATAATTTTTATTGCAAATTCAATATAAATAATATGTATTAATGTCAATTGCAATTTCAAATTTCCAGAAAATGTTTATAACATTTAAACAATAGTATATAATTATGTGAGTGGAAAGTTCGCAATTCCAGAGAACCTTCGTGGTTTACTGAAAACACGATTTTCTCCTTTTATCACCCAATTCTTCGATTTTAGGCACCTCCATTTATCTTTTTTCCCTAATATTATTTCGTAAAATTTATTCCAATTTTATATTTGAATCTTCTATAAGAAATTTTTCAGCTTGACTATTTCTAAAAGTTTTCCAACTGTTATTAAAAAGTTATTCACCTTATTGTTTCAAAATACGGAGATGCCGAGCGTTTTCATTAAAATTTTGATGTACGTTTCTATATTTGTATACAATTTCGACAATTGTTTCGTGTATTTTGGTTAATCTATTTTTCATCCTCAGAAAATTATTGTAAACTTTCGGTACAATTGCTCTGAGCTCCGATAGCAAATTTGTGTGCGAAAATTTTGGAGCAATTTTTTACCAAATTTTTACTATTATCCTTTTTGTTGAACACCAGTACATAAATCAATTTCTTCAACTTCCAACATTACCGGTATAAGTTAACACCTTATTCACTGTGGCAGCTCTCTACTGGCCAACTTGTTTTTGTGTTACAACCAGGTTGGACAACAAGCTGCTGTGTGTATGGGATGAAGGGACATGCCAACAGTTTAGGTTAGTTTCGCTGGGTCTGGTAACTTACAAGTGATATAACTTTATTAAAAAAATATTTATATGGCTTTCTATCTATGAGACCATTTAGCAAGCACCAATTTATATTTATATTGTTCTAACTATTATATCAAGCTTTGCTCATGTAATTTTGGGGCACTATAGTGAGCATAAGACGAACACAACATTTAATTAAGGCCGGACTACAACTGGAGATCATTAACAGTATAACTTCTGAAGCTAGATGAAATTCTCTGCGGGAGCTACAAATTATGTCAAATATGGTGAGCGAAGAGCCTATCTGTTCGTAAAAGATTTCCTTAAGCTGCTAGTTTTTTTTTCTTTCTACTTATGGCTTTACGCCTCGTCGAGACCATTAGAGGCGGGATGGGATTGGGGACAAGGAACGAATACAGCCATGACCTTTTGAAGGAAGCATCCCGGAATTCGCCTGGATTGATTTGGGGAAACCATGGAAAACCCGGACGGGGATTCGAACTGACGTCCTCCCAAATGTGAGACCAGATCGTTACCGATCACCTATCACGCTCGGTAGTAGTTTTAGTCTCATTACACAGAGCACTGATGAATGTCTCTCATACCTACCGTAAGAACTAATGTTTACAGGGATCGATAGTAAACGCATGGTATCGACTAACAGAATTCCAATTCGGCAGCGTTTATTCTACAACTCGATGATAAGTCACGCAATGGATTGTTCCGGAAACGACAATGCCTCGAATATAGCAAACAGTGACTCGACGAGATCTTTCACAAGAAAGACTTTTACACTATTGCAATTTGAGCGATCGAGTTTTGGATAGGAACTGCCATCCGCAACGGCTAAGAGAAGCAACTGTAAATGGCTCAGAGAACAAACCATTAGCGGCTTTGCATTCTGCAAAACACAGGTACGTTAGGCAGATGGTCACGATTAATCACTGCGCCTACCTCTCAAACAATCTGGACAGTGATCTGCTGACGGCCAATACGACTGCAGACGAAAAAACGAAATTCGGTCTTGAAACCATTTACAACCATCCCAAAGTGTAAAAGAACCTATCGAGTAGTATATATATATATATATATGGCATAAAAAAGATTATGTTTTGCATTTAGGAAATCCTTATTTGATGTGGACACCCCTACAACTCACAGCCCTAACGTTCGCCTAAAACGCTCCTTTCGTACTTCAAAAACTTCCGTACTAAGCACTGTAATTTTAAGTAACCAACAACAAATCTGCTCAACTCAATTCAAAATTTATTTGTTTCATTCTTGCAGAAAACTTTAATTTCCATTTTTTTTTCTACAATTACAGCGTATAGGCGTTTTATGCTAGAGGTTTTGTAGTACTAATTATACTTGGTCTGAATTTAATCAGCAACAACTATCATTCCGTGCTTTTCTTACAAACACTTCTATGACATCGAAATTCAGCAATAAATGACGCATAAAGAAAAGGTTGTTTGTCGTCGAAGTAGTTTGTAAGATTATTTGCGTCAGCTTCATAATAATAGTAATTAACTAATAAGGATAATTAGATTCTAATTAATGAGTCCTGTCATGGGAATAGATTGTTCGAAGTTTTCCGTACTTGTTTTTGCTATAGCACCATTCATGGACTTCATTAAAAATTGTTTCTTTTACTGAAATTCCATAAAAAATAATTGGTTTCTCCGTTACTTCACAATCACCAGACTGGTAAATGTATGCATACTATGTTTCCGGAAGTATGATCCCCAAAGGGAAAATCACAGAACACTTCAAAATTGGAGATAAAGAGTATTATTGTTTCAAAAACGTAGAAGATGTGCGCCTACCAACTAAAATAAAGGTTCAGCGTATTCTTTTCCGAAGGTACAAAGATCTTTCTTTTTTTTTTGCTGTCATCAGTCTTTCGACTGGTTTGATGTAATCCTCCATCTCTTCCTATCTTGTGCTAACTCTTAGTCTCTACATATCCCTTACAACACACGTCCTCAATTATATGCTTCATATATTCTAATCTCTGTCTTCCTCTACAGTTCTTACCTTCGACCATTCCCTCCACTAACAAATTAACCAATCCAGCATGTCTCAAAATATGACTTACCAGCCTGACTATTCTTTCTGTAAGCTTCTTCCACAAACTTCTTTCCTCACCCATTATTTACAAAACTCGTTCATTTCGTACCTACTTTCTCTGTCCATTTAATTTTCAGCATTCTTCTGTAGCACCACATTTCAAATGCTTCAATTTTCTTTCTTTCTGGTATTCCTAAATTCCATGTTTCGCTACCATAAAGTGCTGTGTTCCACACGTAGAGTTTAAAAAGTTCTTTCTAATGCCTACATCAATATTTGAAACTAAAAGATTTCTCTTTTTCATGAAGGCTCTTTTTGCTAGTACTATTCTGGTTTTGACATCATTCTTGCTTCGGCCAACGGTTGTAAGTTTGCTTCCCATGTAGCAGAATTCACTTACTTCTTCTATTGCAACCGATCCTATTTTTACATTTAATCTACTGTGATTGGTATCATTTCTGCTACATTTCATCACTTTTTTCTTGCTTTAATTTATATTCAGTCCAAAATCATCCTTCAATATTTTGTTCATGATACTCAGTAACTTCTCAATATCCTCAGCTCGTTCTGATAACAAGACAATGTCATCAGAAAATCGTAGAATACTTATTTTTTCTTCCTGAACATTTATGCCACATGAAAATTTTTCTTTTATTTCCTTTATTGCTTCTTCTACATACAAGTAGAGTACAAAGCTCTTTAGTGAAAACAAAATTTACGCTCACACAACCACTCACTCACTTATATCAATAGCAACGTTTGAGCCCACTTTCAACGCCAATGCAATTTCACAATTAATTCAGATATGCTCCAACTGCTTCAATAAATTTACCCTCGCGTAGTTTCAGGATTTCGTAAATGGCGGTCGAGATAAAATCCCAAATTTACAAACAGCGCTCGGAAAGACTTTAGGGTAGATCGAGGCAAAGTGGCCAAGCAAGGTGGCTGATTTACTGGGGACAAACTTTAAGTTCCTAGGTAATAGAGTTTCTGAGACAGACCTGCTAACAACAATGCTCTAAAACTCATGCTCAGTTTTTATTTTCCAGTGAACGAATTGTTTAAGAATCTGAGCCCTCTACATGACGCTGGGGTGGAAATTTTTTGACCCCTTATCCTTCAATGGAACCACCCAGAAAATAATTTTACAAAATTTTAATTACGATAATCGGTTATGACTTATGAGTCAAAGAAATTTATAACATGTGAAAATTTGATGTCTGACACTTATCCATTTAAAAGTCAAATAGATGCCCGTGACATATTGACAGTCAGCAGTGGAACTGCAAAAGCACTAAATTTCGCTTTGGTTACAGTATCGTAAAAATGAATAGAAATTTCCTTTTCACTTCAGATTTAATGGGCCAATAAATTTAGCGACGCATTAACGCCAAACGTTATATGTAGTGTAGCTGTGGTATGACCATTGCTGAGGAAATTTCTCGGGGGTAAAATGGCAAGAACTGACCACGTCACATCACTTTGCTCGTGAGGTCTTGAAAGAGAGCACAGCTCTTCAGCACCACTACACTACCATGAAGTCCTAACAGAGAGAACGGAAACAGCTTTAACCTAAACAAGACATTATCGTGTGTTTCCTAAAATATTTTTCGAACAAAATGTTTTGGGTTTCATTTCAGGTATTCTGTTACAGCGATCGGAGAGTAGAAACTGGGTTCTTATCTGGCATTCTTAGATAAGGTTTTACCTTATCTCTCTCTTAGCGTGGAACAAGCAGGTTCAATGGCGGGTTTTAGCACTCCGAGATAGCTAGTAAATCTTTTACTGCTTCTGAGACAGCTTCATGTTCAGAAACACAAAAATAAAGCTCAAAGGTATTCCGTAAATGCTATGAAAACATTTTCCAGAAACAATGCATTACATAACCAGTGCCGTCTATATTTCCAAGCCAACATTTTTATTAATTTTAGACATTACTACATTATCTTTTCCATATGAAACAGTAAAGAAATTATTCAGAAAATAAAAACGTGGCCAAGCTAAGGAAGGCTGATATATTGGGGATAAACTTTAAGTTCCTAGGTAATAGAGTTTCTGAGACAAAAGGAGATCATTTTATGGAGTACCCAGAAGTGATATGAATTTCCCTTGATACCACAATTTCAAGGTTTGAGTTTCACGAACCGAATTTTTATTTTTTAACTAATGAAATTTGCTTTTTTTTTGTTTATGTCTTAACGCCTCGTCGACGTCGAGATCATTAGAGGCGGAAAAGGACTGTAAAGGAAATCGGCCATGGCATTTTTAGAGGAACCATCCCGGCATTCGTCTGGAGTGATTTGGGGAAACTTTGGAAAACCCAAATCTGGATGGCCGGACGTGGGTTCGACCCGTGTTCTCCCGAATGCGAGGCCAGAGGGTTACCGCTCACCCACCACGCTCGGTGAAATTTGATAATAAGCATTACTAGAGCGATGATGAAGTTCCGTTTTTAGAAGTGTGGTTCGAGCGAATACTTCAAAATTTATTAAAAGAATTTTTATATTTACCTAATAAATCTAGTATATAGCTGCCAATCAGTATATAGCTGCCACATTGCCGTGATTTTTCTACATAATTTTCTTTTGGCTAACCAGGATCATTGCTGCTATAGAGCATGAAGATGTCCATATCCATCTGTTGGTTGTCTTTTCCGAACCTGATAGGGTTTGGCCACAGGTCCTTTTAATGTTACTACATGTTTTTTTTTTTTTCTCTAAAGTTCTGTTTGATTTTCACATAAGTGGCACTGCTTTTCTTTTGCTCACTGCAATGCGTTTGGCGTTGATCATTTGTGACTGATCCTCCTTTATTGTGTGTCTTCAGCCGACCGAGCGGGGCGGTGTAACGGTTAGCGTTCTCGCCTCGCATTCGGGAGGACGGCGGTTCGAATCCCCGTCCGGGCATCCAGATTTGGGTTTTCCATGGTTTCCCCAAATCACTCCAGGCAAATGCCGGGATGCTTCCTTCAAAAGGCCATGGCCGAATTCCTTCCCATTCCTTTCCCCCATCCTTGCCCCCCATCCTTGCCCCCCATCCTTGCCCCCCATCCTTTCCCGTCTCTAAAGACCTCGATGTTAAAAAGAGACGTAAAGCAGTTACAAAAAAAAAAAAAAAAAAAAAAAAAAAAAATGTCTTCAGCCGGGAGAGAAACACGTTTTCCACGACCACCCACCTAACTCTGCTGTTATCCACAATCTTGCGGTTTCTTATACCAGAAACCAACTATTACAACAAACAAAGTGCACAACATGAAGCCTAGGTTACAACAGTATACTCATCAACACAGTACATGTATTGATTCTGTTCACGTGATGACACTGGCAATTTAATCAAGAATGAATGCTCCTCATTGGTATAACCTGGTAAAATAAACTTTCTATTTAATTTGGGTTCCACTGAATGTTCTTCGGTCGCAGGTATATAGCTCTTAAACAGAACCAGCTTAAAACTTCAAAGTTGTACATGTTATGTGTTTCCTCAACCCAAACCGGATATAGCAAGTTCTGTAAACTATTTTCTGTGGGGTTCTGTACAAGTTGTTTCTACCCAGCGTGTGTGAGATAATTGTTTAGAGGTTGTAAAGAAGAGGGTTAAATTTTTTTCCCCACTTTCTTGGTATGTATCCTTCTTAAAGCTAGAAATGAAATAATCGAATTTGTGTTGGAAACTGATTTATCCTGTTATTCATTTTTATCCATGATATTTCCACTCACGAAAGTGCATACCGCAATCGGATTGTAGACAATGTTATCTTTTATTTGCTGCGGAGGGGACCAATTGTATTAAGTAGCAGGCCATAACATTGGGAAGCTTCCAACATTGCTAAACAATTTCCGTCTACTCAATTTCACACTCCACACGAAGTGGAAACATGGGTATAACATCAGCTATGAATTTAGAATTTCTTGTTCATGTATGTCAAGAAACTCGGATATCAACCACATGATCTAAACCATTCGTACTAGGGATGACACACATTCATACATGAAAGACTACAAAACATGTGTAAATAAGGAGGTAAGTACGAACATTGAGTATTACTGCTGACATAGTAGTCCTGAAGATTTCTCATGAATGAACCAAATGAGCCAAACCATTATCACGTCTAAAGGTTTGGTTGGAACGCGCCCATTTTTTACCACAGACCGCAAACTCCTCAATAAAGAAGCGATGCCAGTAACTATCAAGTTAAACAGATTCAACTTGTTATATTTCAGGGCTGTTGTTTTCATACTGATAGTAAAATAAATTCATGTTGTCTTACGACTTGGTTTCATTGCGTTTGATATAAGCAGTCCCGTTTATAATTCAGACAAAATAGTGGTTTCTTAATTTTTTTAGCTTTATGATTTCTTATTGTCAAGGTGAAGGGTGAATTTCGTCTCAAACTCTCTGCTTTTTAGTCTGTGTTCTAATGGGTGGCTGTACACACGTGGGTTGTCGCCAGGCATATATCGTTTGACGTGCAATTTGATGAAGTATTTTCATTTACGACAAAGCAAAACGTGAATTGTATATTGGACTGCTGCTCAAACAACATTCTGTACATTTTTGAAGGGATGTTGTAGTTTTTTTATGTGTACTTTCTTGCTGCACCGCAACTGATAAGCAGTTTAATAAATCTCTTTGGGTAGTTTAATTGGTAAGACACTCATTTGTATTCATGGTGATTCATGAGAAATGGTGAATATTGAAGGAGGTGGTAGTATGAACAATGTCGAGTAAAAGGGTCACGGGGTTCCGACGGCTTCTGCCGCATTCCGTAGGATTCACGGAGGTTGAGCTCCGCACTCCCTGTACAACCTTCGGCACTAGAATGGATGTACGGGGTCAGCGCCATGTTCCGGCCGTTCTTTACCTTCCCGCAGTACTCATTGGATAGCAGGCTGAGTGGGCCTGGGCAACTATTCCGGACGTTCAGCTTCGAGGAAAGATCCTCGGTTTCGTTGGGGATCGAACCCCGGTCGTCCGTGTCACAGTCAGACACTCTACCTCCTGAGCTATGCGGCCGCCACAATACTGAGTAAAAAAGTTTATATAAACGTCTGTCCAGTTTCAATTCGTTTTGGAGTTACAGGTGCTGGAATGCTATACATAAAGTAAACCTCAGAGAAATGATCAAGAGCACACAAATAACTTATTGAAATACTTTATTCATGCAAAAATACACATGGAACATGGAGGCATAGAGACGTAGGATGTTCTACCAAGGCAGACCCTGCTAGAGTTGGAGCAACTGACTCTTCAAATCTGCCATTGTTCCTGCTGGCCGAAACTGTCATTCCAAATGAGCCCAAGCGTTCTCAGTGAATGAGAGGACTGTAGACCTTACTGGACAAGGAAACATGTTGAAATCGAGTGGGAAATAGGGCTATCGAACTGCTCCAGAAAAGGAAGAACATATGATAGCTATCTTGAGGACTTCTTTATCCATCATCAATGTGAATTGTTGAAAATAGCACCTCTCACCTTATCGGTAGTTGTGGCGCTCTAATCATTGCGCTGACCAGGACCTTTCCACACTCGAATTTGACGGTTGCCAGCCAGAACCTGGATTCGTCGCCAGACCACAAGTTGTTACGTTGTCTGTTCCTGGCAGAAGTTCAAGCGGGATCGGCCATTATCAGATCGTAATGTTAGACGTCGTAAGGGACGAGGCGATAACAGGACCGAGCGTGGTGGGTGAACGGTTAACGTTCTGGCCTCGCATTCGGGAGGACGCCGGTTCGAATCCCCGTCCAGGCATCCAGATTTGGGTTTTCCATGGTTTCCCCAAATCACTCCAAAAGGCCATGGCCAAATTCCTTCCCATTCCTTGTCCCCAGTCCCATCCTGCCTCTAATGACGAGGCGTAAATCAATAAGGGAGGGGCGATAACGGGTCCTCCTCTGGATATATTACATAGGCGTATCCTAGCTGGTGTGACATGTCTCTAGATGTTCCGCAGCGGTATCAGTGGAGTACGATCAAACGATCGTCTCTGCTCATGATCTGTGAACCTTTCTGACACTTGTGTGTACCCTCGCACTGATACTCCATCTATCATCGACTCGTAATGTAGGCAAAAAGAGAATAAGCTCAACCTGCTTCTCTTAATCCAAGATGGGGCCTCTCTCAAACCCATCTAGCTGGTCAAAGGATGGTGGACTACACTATCAGCACATGTTGTTTTTTTGTTTTTTGCAAATGAGTGTACTGAATTACTGAATAATTTAACATTTTACTGAAGGCTGTAGGGTCATTCTTAGTTTATTGAGTGCGTTAGTGGATAAATTAGCTTTTTACTGAAGCCTGTGGGGTCATTCTTACTTTTTGATGTTAATCTCTAAATTAGTAATGTCCTTCACCTATCTTTCACTCTAGTTAACCATATCACCCTCTTTTTCAACCATGGACCTTTTTATGAAACTGACCTAGAAAGAAGCCCAGTGCAATCTGCTACTGAGTCTAGGGTCGGTAACATTGTTGCTTAATACTGAAATTTTTACAATTTTGTATCCTGAGCTTTGTCGAAAGGAATTTTTACGAAACAACACTCATACTATAGAGAATGTATTGCCAATATTTTTATGTAGTTCTTGCAATATACAAATGAAAGCTAAGGCCTTGTATTGTATGTTTTGGCTTTTACGTATACCGCGCAGATCTCTGTAAGGATAAGCTCAAGTCAGCAAAGCCATTTTTTTCGCAGCTTACCTTAGCGCCAGCAGCATCGCCAAGTATTTTAATTAAATGGTTAAATTCAATCTGTATTACATTTTTTTTTTGAAAGAATGAAATTGTAAGTTTTGTCTGAAAGAGTCGCATAGATATTGCTGTTCCTACATAGTTAAAATAGATTAAATTTCCATTACTAACTAAGACTGCTACCGTAACTCTTCAGATTAAAGTTTTCCTTAATGAATATTTTTAAAAAGCGAATTTTTTATCCATACGTGACACGATGTTCACCAGTTTAATTTAGTAAAAACACCTGCAGTTGTACTAGGACTTTTTTATGTTCACAAAAAGATAGGTATACATACAACGCCTCATGGAAAATATACTTAAATTACAACAAATTTTCAAAAAAAAAAAAATAAAATATTTGAAACACAAATGTGTAACAGTTCTAAGACAATGTTCTGGTGAATATTGTATGCCATTTGATGTACCGAGCGTAGTGCCAAATTTTGTTGGTCTACGTAACGCCATCTCGAAATGAAGATAACATTAATTTCAAATCTGGAGTCAGAGATTTTTTTGCGCTTGGTTGTTATTAAGCTTTTCACGTTTGTGCTTGTTATTTGGCGTTTTAATTGATTATGAAGGGAGATTATTTTCTAAATTCGACTCGCCTACAACTGAGAAAAAAGAAATCATGCGAATAATGACTAAGTCGAAGCTTAATTGCATAAGAATGAAAGTAAGATTACTGCTTGCGCCCTATAGTAACTCGCAACGCTATGTTCCATTGATTGCCACACTGAAAAAAAAAAAATTGACGATTTTCAACCTTCGACGTTAAAATTTCAAAGCGAATGAAACTCTCTGCCTGTACAGCTTGTATCTCTGGTGATTCATGAATTGCAATCCCATCCACAACCTCCATCCTCACCCTACGCCCACCCCGTCATTTCGTGATCAAAAATAAAATCATGCAGCAGACAAATGGAATAAGAATATATATCACCAGCCTCGGTAGCGAAGGGGATGCTCCGCGTGCCGAAGATCGCCGGTTCGAGTCCGGCCGCGGGCATGGGTGTTCAAGTGCTGTGAGTGTGAATGCCATGACCGTCATGTGGTGTGTCTAATTAGCAGGAAAAAATTCATCAGGTGGCTGTATGACCTAAGATGCAGAAAGTCACTAAAAAAATAATTTAAATTGTGTGTTTTTCATGTTCTACCACAACCTTCAACACTTGTCATGAGAGCTGTATAATAAATATAAACAAAGCAGGTAAATTTTCAAACAAAATATGCGACGAATTATGAACGAAATAATTCAGCATATTACACCTCTCCTTTCCTTAAACATGAACCAATCAGGCAGCTACATCGTCGTCAGATGTTCTCTTACCTACTCGCCATTTACACAACTGCAGAATTCTATTTTTAGTACAAATTTCCTTACTCCAAGAATTAGATTTCTTGCCTTGAAGTATACAATTTTTCTTCTTCTATATTCATATTTTATTCTTTAAATTCTTCTTTTTCTATATTCTTCTTTTATTAATTTCTCAGAACCTTACGGGAAGACCACTGCTTTCGCCGTACACTAATAGCAGGATGCGAATGTACAGCTGTCATACGTATAGCGTCAAAATAATGTGAATAGTCAGTTGGTTTTAGTGCAGATAATGGCTTCCCGGCGAGCATGAAACGAGCCTGAACATTGAATGATAACTGCAGCCCAAAGCATGGGGCTTAGCATTTTGAGAGTAGTAGCTAAATTCAGGGTTCCACACTACTGTTTCAAGGGTGTGCCGAGAGTATCTATGAGCTAATTTTAGCTTTCACAGGGGAAAGTAAAGTGGCCGGCTAGGTCTGTGAATAATCGAGATCTGCAACGGATGAGCAGATGCGTCCACGAGGACACGTAAACTGACAGACGCAGTCAAACAGGGCCGCACTCGAGACTTGTGTGTGCCTTCCGTGCAGCCCCATTTGACGTTAATGGGATACGGCATCGACTCGCCTTTCTCACAGCATCGGAGTGAGTGGCTCCACTCGGATCACGAACGCATGCATTGGACACTAGCAAACTGGAAGAAGGTAGCTTGGTCAACGAGTCACGTTTCCAGTTGGTACGTGCCGATAGACATATTAGAGCGAGGTCAAGGTTCAAAATTTTCAACAAGGCGTTTTTCAAGGTGGTGTTGGTTAGTTCCACAATGGTATCCAGCCAGTTTACCTGGTATGGATTGGTTTTTTTTTGCTGTCAACAGTCTCTCGACTGGTTTGATACAATCCTCCATCCCTTCCTATCTTGCGCTAACCTTTTCAACTCAGCATACCCCTTACAACCCACGTCCGCAATTTACTGCTTCATATACACTAATCGGGATGTAAGGGTTTGGTAGACACTATACAAGCCTTTTCCAACCAAATGTCAACCTCTCCTTCACGTGATGCACCCTGTTTGCACGGACGAGGCTCTGAAAGATTCCCGGTATAACGAGTTACCCACTGCTATCAAATGGCCTCCGAAAGGGGGAGGAAGATAGGGGAGCGGTCCAGGGCACCCTCTTGCCCTTGGGGTTGGAAACGGACCCTAAAGGCGGATGCATCAACGGCATGGGGATGCACAACTGCAGAAAACAACTGGAAACCTCTGCACTAAAGATCCAAAGGGTATCCCGAGGACATGTAAGCCACTCAAATTACATATATCATCATGATTTCTTCATGGGTAAAATATTCCGGAGGTAAAATAGTCCCCCAACCGGATCTCCGGGTGGGGACTACTCAGGGAGGAGTCATCAGACTGGATGGAAACATTCTCCGAGTCGGAACGTGAAATGTCAGAAGGCTGAATAGGGCAGGTAGGTTAGAAAACTTAAAAAGGGAGATGGAACAACTTAAGTTAGATGTTGTTGTGACTAGTGAGATTAAATGGAAGGACGCACAGGATTTCTGGCCTGGGGAACACTGGGGAAGCTGTCAATGGAGCCACTGGTGTAGGATTTGTTATGAATAAGAGGGTGGGGAAAGGGGTGAGCTATAATGAACAGTTTAGCGACAGGATTATTTTGATGAGGTTAGAACCTAAGCTTGCCCCAACCACGTTAGTACAAGTGTATATGCCAACGTCACAGGAAGATGACGAAGAATTAGAGAAAATATACGCCAAAATTGAAGAATTAATCCAATATGTGAAGGGGGAGGAAAATCTAATAATAACGGGTGATTTTATGCGATAGTGGGAGAAGGAAAAGATGGGAATACCGTAGGAAGTTTTGGTCTAGGAGAAAGAAATGAGCGAGGAAGCAGGTTGTTAGAATTTTGTGAAAGATATAAGCTAGTAGTGGCAAACACACTGTTTAAGAACCAAGCAAGAAGGCTATACACCTGGAATCATCCTGGGGTTACAGGCAGATATCAGCTAGATTATATCATGGTCAAACAGAGATTCAGGAATCAAGTTCTAGACTGTAAAGCGTACCCAGGAACAGACTCTTGACCATAATTTGATAGTAATGAAGTGCAGGCTGAAATTCAAGCGAATAAGGAAGCAGTATAAGCAGAACAGACTGGAAGGGAATAAACTGAAACATTCTAGTATTAGAGAAAAAATTTCAGAAATGGTAGACTTAGGTCTAACTTTAAGAAGTAACTCTGAAAGAAGCTCAACCGAAGACGAATGGAATGCATTAAAGACCAAAATAATGAAAGCTGGTAAAGAAACATTAGGGAACAACTTTAGGGAACAAGCTGCCCGAATACCTTGGATCACATAAGAAATTTTGGGGCTGATGGATCAGAGGAGAAGGCACAAAAATGCTCAGGATGAAGCAGGAAGAGAGCAATACAGGCAATTCAGAAATCAAATAAATAGGAAATGCAAAAAAGCAAAACAAAAATGGCTACAAGAAAAGTGTGAAGAAGTAGAAAAGGAAATGGTCGTAGGTAAAGTAGATGTTGCATATAGAAAGAATTTTGGAGAAATGAAGAAAAGAGGTATGAACATCAAAGCTGCAGATGGGAAACCTATTTTAAACTGAGGTGATAGAGCTAACCGATGGAAGGAATACATTGAGAAACTGTGTGATGGCGACGACTTGAACAATAGCGTAATGGAAAAGGAAGGCAATGTCGACATTGATGACTTAGGAGATCCTGTTTCGAGGGCAGAATTTAACAGAGCACTGAGTGACTTGAAAGCAAATAAGGCAGTTGGAATTGATGAGATCCCTGCAGAACTTCTTAAATCCCTAGAAGAAGAAGGAATCAAAAAAAAAAAATTATTCAAGCTGATATCAAAAAGATAAGAAACAGGATAAATTCCAACTGACTTTAGTAAAAATATCATCTTCACACTTCCGAAGAAAGCACAAGCCGACAAATGTGAAAATTATCGCACCATTAGTCTAACGTCACATGCTTCAAAATTACTGAACAGAACAATATACAGAGGAATGGAAAGGGTAGTAGAAGAGATAGTAGGAGAAGATCAGTTTGGGTTTAGGAAAAATCGCGGTACAAGGGAAGCAATTCTGGCTTTAAGATTAATACTTGAAGGGCGGATCGAGAAAAACAAAGATACTTATATGGCGTTTGTTGATTTAGAAAAAGCTTTTGATAATGTTAGGTGAAACAAGATGTTCAAAATTTTAAAGAAGTCAGGTCTAAAATATCGAGATATAAGAATACTTTATAAACTATATAGAAATCAATTGGCTATATTAAAAGTAGAGAACCATGAGAGACATGCATCAGTTAAAAATGGTGTGAGACAAGGTTGTAGTCTATCCTCGTTAATATTTAACTTGTATGTAGAAGAAGCAAAAAGAAAGTAAAAGAAAAATTTTCATTTGGTATAAATGTTCAGGGAGCAAATATCAGTATGCAACGATTTGCTGATGACATTGTCTTGTTTGGATTGGGGCAACGAACGGGAAAGAATTCTGCCATGGTCTTTTGAAGGAACCATCACGGCATTTGCCTGGAGTGATTTGGTGAAATTATGGAAAACTGTAATCTAGATGGCCTGACGGGAATTCGAGCCTTCTTCCTTCCGAATACTAGGCCAGAGCGCTAACGCTCGGTTTTAAATTTGAATTATACTGGGGAACACTCAGGAAAACCCGATGGTATCAAAATCAGTGGATACAATTTTGCATTGCAGGTCCACATTGTAACGAGACTGCTGTGTCAGGCTCGTACAACTTTATAAATAGCAACAATAATTAATATTGATAGGAGGGCTGGAATTTTTCTCGAAATTATTTTCGCTTTAAGTCTTGGAGGTAGCCACCTGTAACGGTGAATGGAGACCCTTTCACGCCTGAGCTGGGGTAGCAACATGTTTCTCAACTGCTGAAGGAAGTGTGCGTGTTACCCATTGGTGCCACAGCTGCTGAATAAACGGTAAAGACCTTCAGCCATTAAAAAGAACTCAGTGTTACGCATTCCTCGACCCGTGAACGCCCTTGAGCATCACTCTCCGACAATTTTTCTGAGCGTATTATTAGCCGTGAGCAATCTGATTTGATATCGGAAGACTGTTATAAATTCCTATCAATCAGGAAACATTATTTTATTTAAATCCAAGACTTAATGGCGCCCTCCTTGATTTCATTTTTTGTATAAGCTTGTATTTGTGAACAGCTTTATAAATTTCACATGGATATGTTATTGTTTGCTTAGAATTAACGTCTTATGCCACATATTGTAAGACTGGGTGTTGAGTTTTGTTTGAACATTGGATTTTCATGTTTTAAATTAATTTTAAAGTCCACCGACGTCTGTTGGCATTCAATGCTTGATTTGAATAAATCTGTCAGGTTATGACTTTACATTAGTAATGCAAGATAGAATATCACTTTGCACCCTCTTCCTATTTGATAAAATCAAATAATTAAAATTATTAAATTGTTGAGATCAACAAAATCATTAATATTAAAATTAATAAAATGGTAAAAGGAATGCTATAAGTACAATTACCCAGCAAAACCCCTCCTACTACCACAACATGTATCATTTACTTCTACAGTCATGAATCGTCACAACTAACTGATAGATTACTTGGTTGACGAATTTAATTTAATCACTATGACTGGGGATGAAGAAATGAAATTCACACTAGGAAACTTTTACATTCATCTTAAAGTGCCGCGAGAACTTGCCTAACTCTAACGTTCATTAGGTAGTGTCCAAAAACCATGTATCTCCATTTTGGCCTACTGTGACTGTCTCCACAACAAACTAATATTTTACCTGCGGGACCATAGGCAGTACATTAAAAGTAACCCCATCAAAATCCAAACATCAGGTTTTGCTTGAATTACGTCCAAGGAAAAGTAATAATTATTTGTTAAATTTCTTAACTATTCAACATCGTATCAAAATTAAAAATGTTCTATTTTACGCACAGGACCAGAGGCTGTACATTAAACGAAACCCCAACAAAACATTTCCAGTACTTTTTGCGTGAATCGTGACCAGTGAAAAATTGATATTAATGTATGGACACCTTTGTCTTAATTTTCTTAGCATCTCGGCATCAAATCAAAATAAAAATCATACCGTTTTTTAACAGCGGCACCAGGGGGCTGTACACTAATCTAAACCCCGTTAAAATCCGACCAGTATATTTCCATTCGACCCAACTTGCAGAAATACAGACAGCTATACAGATGGACAGACAAAGAGACACAACTTAAAAAAAAGTATATTCTTTCTCTGCAGACTATTAATAATACCCCTAACTTTAAAAAATCTCAAATGTATAGAATTTTTACCGGTTACAGTTATATTATATGCATAGATTTGCTATAGCTGATTCATGTTGTAACGTGGAGTACCTACCGCAACGTTACTATTATTTTATCTGTCTTTAGTTAGCCTTTTTATAAACAATATAACTACTTGAATCCTTTCTTTTTTTTTCGCACTACTTGGTTTAACCATTACTTTTTCTTTCAAATACAGCTTCTATTTCACTTTTCTTTGCATAATTTAAATTCGCTTAAACATTTTTTATCACATTTTTACTGACAATCCATACAAATATCATTAATTGGAAACGCCACCACCGTCTTTCATCATGGCATCTCTCTGACCTCATCCTTTGTTTCTCCTTATATTATGTCTTTGTCATATTACATCTATGGCTCGATCCTCTTTGCTTCCTATTGAAACTAAGAATACCAATATTACTAAAAAATATTTACAAAAAGCATACATATACTTATAATTACATTGACAAATATCTATAAATCTCGTCTGCTTGATGTATGTCCGTTATAATGTCGTGTGGTAATTAGTAGTTTTCCAGTGTAACGCGGTCACAAGAGACTGCAGTCAGTCGTACGACAATAAGTCGTAATTAAAACTGTGAGCTCTAGCAGCGCGTATGGATCCAGCAAACAGTTACTGCAAGTGTAATGTGAGAGTGAGGTTCGTGCGACAGTAGTATCTGGTGCCACAAGGGACGTCAATAGACCACACCCACAACACAAAGGGGTGGAGGCTTTTGTTTACAGGCCATGAGGACCACTGGGCATGCATGCGACAGTTACTCGGCTGGAAATCAAGAAAACCAGTGGAGTCCTCATACGATATACGAGCGGAATACACGAACAACAATTCGCGTGGCATGGATTGCTCACTTAGTGTCTATGTTGCCAATTATATGGAACCTCCGCCATCCCTCCACAGTCAAAAGAGAATCTGATCAACGTTTCGTAGTCCAGTTCTATAGTGCAACCCTTTTTTCCCTCTCTCTAATAGATACAAGCTTCTGAAACCTTTCCCCGCCACCTACCAAATCTGTCCTATGCACCTGAGCGTATTATCAAATGTATAAATAAGTACTTTTACATCTTGAACCAGCAATTTCACTTCCACAGTATAATAAGAAAAACCTTTGCTTTTCTATCTGTGCACCTGATTCATTTTGCCATTAATCTTCATTTCATGCTATTCTATCCAATCAGATGAACTTAAACATCGATAAATCAAACTATGTATGTCCCGTAAAATCATGTGAACCCTAAAAACGATTCGACTGTTGAGGATGATCGAATTAGAACCAAAATAACTGATACATTTGGAATCCCTAGTGACGGAAACTAACGGCATTAGTAAAGAAACTGCTGACTACACTGGATGAGGCAATGGAGGTTTAGCTTATAATACATTTTTATGGAAGCTTTTTTATGGTGTTTAATTAGACAATATTTAAGCCCACTATAATTTATGGTTGTGAGGAGGATAGGTCTGTGCTTCTCAGAGAATAGAGCATTATATTCTAGCGGATACAGTGAATCTAGTCACTGACAATGAACGGAGAAGAATAATCAACAACGAAGTAAGTGAAAGAAAGATGCAACAATCAACCATCAGTAAACGAAGAGTAAGGAGATTGAAACAGAATAACAGTCATGGTACCGATCCAGCCAGCACTCTTATGGTCATGTATAACTTCTAAGGAAAATATCGCAATGAATACCAACTTAGTGTTTTTGTTGCCATGTGACATGGGAATTTCCAATCTTCAACCAACTTTGGACATACACATTTGGAGAAGTATTGTTCCTACGGTAAAAATAGTCAGTGGACTGGACAATAAGAGAAATAAGTATGCCTGTTATTTGAATGGTACAGTGCAAGACTCAACGTGAAATACGTCTGGCAAAACTAAAACTTTTAAGAACCAGAAATATTGCTTAGTGCATAAAAGTGCCGTCATACTGGCATTGGAAATACACTTCCAGAACGTATTAAATACCTTGATAGCGGTTACTTGATGGTTTTGTAATCAGGCAAGTTATGTAAGTATACAATTTACAGGCAAACAAAAATGACGGAAGGTCTGCAAAGTTCACACAGATTGTGTTTTTCACACAGGATTTCCCTAATTTTTACATCAATATCTCCGTTGAATTGACGTAGTTTCATCCTATTCTAGGTTAATGTTTTGATCTTTAAATTTCCAAAAACTGAATAATCTGTTTCAATAAATCTGATGGAATCTTCTGCATCTTTTCCCCTCAGTTATCTCCTCTGCTAGCAACCAACCACTTCCTTATGTCTCAGAATATGACCCACTATACTATAACCTTCTTTTCTCAACTCTTCCGTATGCTCCTTTCCTCACCCATCATTTCAAGGTGGTGTTCCCTTATTTTCAACAACCATTTATGTCATCAAATTTGAATGTTTCATTTTTTATTCTTATTGGCTTGCTCAACATTCACGCTTCGCTTACATTAAGTGCTGTGCTCCTTACATTCAGATTTCTACGTCTTAGATCAATGTTTCAATCAGGAAGCTCCTTTTGCTTCTTTAATCTCTTTTTTACATCACCTTTTCTTCTGAATTTCCTTTTCAAATAACTTCTTCTACAAGCGCACCTGTTCCAGTTTACATATTCAGTTTATTATTGTACACTGAAGAGCCAAAGCAAATGGTAAACCTGCCAAATATTGTGTAGGGCCCTCGCGAGCACGCAGAAGTGCCGCAACACGACGTGGCATGGACTCGACTAATGGCTGAAGTAGAGCTGGAGGGAATTGACACCATGCATCCTGCAGGGCTGTCCATAAATCCGTAAGAGTATGAGGGGGTGGAGATCTATTCCGAACGGCACGTTACGAGGCATCCCAGAAATGATCAATATGTTCATATCTGGGGAGTTTGGTGGCCAGCGGAGGTGTTTAAACTCAGAAGAGTGTTCCTGGAGCCGCTCTGTAGCAATTCTGGACGTATGGGATGTCGCATTGTCCTGCTGGAATGGCCAAGTCCGTTGGAATGCACAATTGACATAAATTGATGCAGGTGATCAGCCAGGATGCGTACGTACGTGTCACCTGTCAGAGTCGTATCTAGACGTATCAGGGGTCCCATGTCACTCCAACTGCTCGTTCTACACCATTACAGAGCCTCTACTAGCTTGAACAGTCCCCTGCTAACATGCAGGGTCCATGAATTCATGTGGTGGTCTCCATAACCGTAAAAGTCCATCCACTCAATACAATTGGAAACGAGACTCGTCGGACCAGGCAACATGTTTCCAATCATCAACAATCCAATGTCGGTGTTAACGGGCCTAGGCGAGGCGTAAAGTTTTATGTCGTGCACTCAACAAGGGTACACGAGTGGGCCTTCAGCTCCGAAAGCCCATATTGATGATGTTTCGTTGATTAGCTCGCACGCTGAGACTTGTTGATGGCCCAGCATTGAAATCCGCACCAATTTGCGAAAGGGTTGCACATCTGTCACGTAGAACGATTCTTTTCAGTCGTCGTTGGTTCCGTTCTTGCAGGATCTTTTTCCGGCCGCAGATGTCGGAAATTTGATGTTTACCGGATTCCCGATATTCATGGTGCACTTGTAAAATGGTCGTACGGGAAAATTCCCACCTTAACGCTACCTCAGAGAAGCTGTGTCCCATCTCTCATGCGCCGACTGTAACACTACGTTTAAACTCACTTAAAGCGTGATAACCTGTCACTGTAGCAGCAGTAACCGATCTAACGCCTGCGCCAGACACCTGTTGTCTTATATAGGCGTTGCCGACCGCAGCGCCGTACTCTGAGTGTTTACATATCTCTGTGTTTGCATACGCATGCGTATACCAGTTTCTTTGTCTCTTCAGTGTAATAAATGCTGCACCTCATGTTAGAGTCTTGGTTAGGTTTAATCCAAATCACTCTCCCAACTGAGCAATTTATTTCTGACATAAATCCCCTTAATGACATTTCCTATCGACGGGAGTGTTAAACAGCAGGAAAATACGTAGATTGTCACCTCCTACAGTTGATTTATAATTGGAATAATATCGTAATTCTGCATGCACTTTGTTGTGCTTAAAATCGATGTGTGTTCCCATCGTACAAATGTTTAAATGTTTGATACACCATTTGGAACTTCCTGCTTGTACTATGTTATTGCAATAGTACCGGATTCTCCCATGTTTTGTACAACAATGTAGAGTGAGAGAACTATCTATAATGACTTATCATCAAAATTACTGCGTGCCATTCCTCTCTCCAAGCTCTTTCTTGAAGCCACTGAATGGTGGTTTTAAGGTGAGGAAAGGGAATTACTAACATGTCTATGGAAAACTTGAAAGCACTCCAATAGGAATACTCCTGCGTTCACTGATCCTCGTAACTGCTTATGCGCTTAGGACGGCTATAAATTTTTACTTATCTAATTCTGCGCCGTTGTTGTCATCCACTCTAACAGTGAACACTGCGAATTGTAAGGAGAAAAATTCCTTCCAACCATCCTATTGATGATTCACTACTTTACACAACTCAGCCACTGACAATATCACATTCTGACTTACTTTCTGATGAACTGTTGAAATCAGTATAACACACAGTAATGGTTCCTTAAATAAGTGAACAGAACTAATGTGAACACTCGTTTTAACTGCTACTGTCACTGCTTCCTCCTAAGGCTAAAGATCACGGATTTAATTATAATATAAACTGGTATTTCGATTAATTTTTTACCAAGAACGTTTTATTAAAAGTCCTATTACAAAAATTAAAATCTCCGAAAGAATAATAGATGTAATTTCATGAAAAAAATAAAAAAAAAAGTTAGCAACTTCTAAGTTGCAACAATGAAACATATTGGTTTAAACTATAGCATATGAACTGGCAACTTTCGAATCACAGAAAATGAAGTCCCCATATATCATATTAGTTCTAAACAATGAAACTTACAAACAGAATGAACGTGATTCGACCTTTTTTTCCTAATGGCTTCACGCCTCGTCAACGTCGAGATTATTAGAGTCGGTAAATTAATTGGGTCAATATTGTTGGGAAATTAATTGGGGCAATTGAATCGGGATATTAATGGAGGCAAGAAACGGAATGGAATTCGGCCATGGCCTTTTTCAAGGAACGATTCTGGCTTTCGTCTGGAGTGATGTCTGGAAATCGAAGATAGCCGGATGGGGATTCGAACCCACGTCCTCCCGAATGCGAGGCCAGAGCATTACCGCTCACCCACCACAGTCAGTAATTTGAGCTTATAGTGCGATCTGCTTTCAGTCCAACACACACGATTGACTTAGTACAAGTGTTATGCAGTAACATGACTACACGTCAAAGATTATTTATGGCTCAGAACTCTTTGCGACTGTCCAGCAAATTGCTTATGCTTCAAATGAGTTCCCTTGTAGCAACGTAGCAGCGTTAACAGTCTTCCATTCAAAGCACCTGCTTAGAATCATGTTATCTGTCAACACCTTCACATTCAACTGTATCTTACCAAAAGAACTGACGTCGTACTAAAATCTGTCTAAATAACAAAGGATAGGAAGAATAAACCCAACACTCAGCAAAGCTGAAGGAAGGAGGGTTGTGACCAACACGAAAACACGAAACGAACTCAATTGTACAATATTTTGGTGAGGTTTGGTTGGAAGTTCAAAATATATGGCAAGGGAGATTATTACTGAAAATGCTGTGGAAAATAGATTCGGAGAAGTGAGAGTGAAAGAGGTACAGAGTGAACTATGAACAACCACAGAGGAAATATCGAACAGATGTGTTTGTCTCGTGTTTTGTATGGCCATCGTAGCCATCCTGCCTTCACCTGTGGTAAGATTTGGGTCTATTTTCACTTTGTGGTTTACATTCCATAAAAACCTTTTCCTAATTATAGTTATCTATAATCTATCTAATTCATTTATTGAACGTTCAGGTACGAGCGTAGTTGGCCCAGTATAACATGAAGCTATGTTAAAAAGGCAAAAAGAAGTGCATTCTATGTTTGTTCAAATTTCTTGTTGCCGAAATGTAACCACTATTTTAGTTTACAAAACGAATAAACGTACTTCGTGGGTTTTTTTTTAATGATATGAATGAATCTCAGTTTTTGTTGTTTTGTATAAATGGTTGACTAAGTAGCAGGAGGAAATTCAGTGATCAGCTTTTCACGTCGTTCGGATAGATATTTTGCATGGTAGTACCTAAAACAGTATTAATACCTCTGGCGAAATAAAAAAAACAAATGTATCTACCATTAAAATACCATTTTTTGTGCTATGCTTGTAGGTAACATTTCGTTTCGGTGAAACAGCAGTTTAAACGATTGTTGGTGGTTAAATACTCTACTGAATATATTATAATTGGAATATTTCCTATTTGGCTGTAGTGTGTTATAGTACTTTGAATGAAACATGGTAGAATTCTAAGAGAGATAACCGGAGACTGATGTTATCTAAATTATGGAAGTCGATCATAAGTGGTGATATGTTGTCTCGTATTCAGTGGTTAGCTCTGGGCGTACCATCAATAACGGCACAGACAAAACATCAGGAGCGGTAGGTAAATATCGGAACTGTAACACAGATATTCCTTGTATATATGAAAATAAGACGGTTAATACATCGTCTGTGGTCCGAGCTTCCTTTGGAGTCTCGTTGAGTTTGTATTGCGTGGAGCATAGGTTGTACCAAACCATGGGTGCAAGATAATCCTTTCCTAATAATGAAGTTTTTCATATCTGATTTTAGTTATTTCTTTAAGTTACGTTTTATCAAAGTGTGTTTTCCAAATAATTCAAATCTTGCAAAATCTCAAACCATTGTACTTTCAGTCCGATAACTAATGTAAATTGATCTAACACGGATTAAACTTTAATGTAATATTGGAAAGTTTAATTCGAAATGTGTAACAATTTTTCTGAAACCACTAGCCGGAAAGAAACCTCAACAAGCGAAATCAATCAAAGTCTATTTCAATAAAGACAGAAACCCCGAGCGTGGTGGGTGAGCGGTTAACGCTCTGGCCTCGCCTTCGGGAGGACACCGGTTCACATCCCCGTCCGGGCATCCAGATTTGGATTTTCCATGGTTTCCCCAAATCACTCCAGGCGAATGTTGGGATGCTTCCTTCTACATCTACATCTAAAAAGGTAATGGCCGAATTCCTTCCAGTTCCTTAACTCCAATCCCATCCCACTTCTAATGACCTCGACGTCAACGCGGCGTAAAGCCATACGTAAAAAAAAAGGCAATTTTCTTTAATGAAATTTTCAAGATATTTGGATCATTTTAGTCATGCAAAGTTCTTTTTTTTAAAGAAAAAATGGCTGACGCATTACCACAATCTTAGTCAAGTGAGGCGAGGTTTACATGGGTAGTTTTAATCGTTTGTAACGTTAGAAGTGTGTTATCTACCCTGATGCTAATATGATAACACGTGAGAAACTTACAGCGTTTAAAACTATGGAAGCGTGTATTATCGTCTGGTAGCTCAGTGGTTAAGGCGTCTTACTAGAAATCTAAAAGTCCCCGGATGGAATCCCTGTCTCGGCGGGTATTTTCATAGGCCCTTAACCCGACCTTCACCTCTGTTATAGCTTGCTGTGCGATGTGAAGTAAGCCAGAAATCGGGAGGACGGTGGTTCGAATCCCCGTCCTCTTATCCAGATTTGGGTTTTCCATGGTTTCCCCAAATCACTCCAGGCGAATGCCGGGATGCTTCCTTCAAAGAACCAAGGCCGAATTCCTTCTCGTTCCTTGTCCCCAATCCCATCCCGCCTCTAATGACCTCGACGTCGACAAGGCGTAAAGCCATCAGTAAAAAAAAATTGGGTTACCCGTTACTAAGCTGTAAGTTCCATTTACTCCTGAGGATTGCAAGGTTACTTAATCTCCACGATCAGCTAAGTAAGTATACCTTTTTCAGGAGTATCCAGCCAACCTTCGGGTTGAACACCAAGCTATTATATTAATTTCAGTGACAGTATGACCGCGATTATTAAAAAGTATTTAAAAAAGTAAAATACATTTATTTTTGTTATGTTTGTAGATCTACCCATGTTTGTATTGGATATGATTTTAAGAAGTTCCTCCAAACGGAACTTACTTTGATTTAGGTTTATGGTCGACCTGCTACTCGTTAATTCGTAGCAACGCCTATTCGACGATTCGCCATTTTTAAACACCTAACTGAGTAGGCTTATTGGATGGTTTGACTCAGTCACTCTGTTTCTGTTGTTGTGTTTCACTGAGATGTCGTGAAAGTCGCTGACATTGCGTCCGTTATATGACAACACCGCCTACGATATTTTCGTTTTGTGGTTAGTCCGCGGTTCTGTGGTCAATACCAATCTAAACTTGTAGCACTGAAACTGTTTCACAGGATTGTTCGACGCTTCAGTGTTAAAGTCTCCTACGAGACGTATGATCGTAAAGCCAGTCACTAACTATTCTGACGTATTTTGTGTAATAAAGGATTATTTGAGAGAAACATCTTGGCGTAGTTAAGTGGTGATTGTGTACGAACACAAACTAATTCTAGACCGAATTTGAATTTAATAGTCATCTTAAGATGTTCCACTACGTTTTAGTCGACATGAACATCCTGTAGAGAATTGAATCCAGAATACTTTTCAGCCTTACCATCCAGATTGCCGTGGTTTTGTGGAGTAATACAGAAGAACGCAAACAGTTCGGTTCATTCTTGTTATCTGAATAGTTCATAACGTGTAACCTGTAGTACAGGTTTTGTTCCGGAAACAAGTTTGCTTACTCATTCATGTCCATAGATTTGATACCCTAACTTATTTTCTGTTTTTGAAATAAATTTACAATTGAAAGTGGCCATTTTTCAAGATGTTTGCATCTAAAAGTTTGTCTCATCGAGTGTTTTTGATGACAGAGTCAGTTCCAGTCTCTGCTACGTCGTGTCATTTGAAGGAGAGATTTATCTTCCATAAAATTCAAGTTAGAGTAAACTCGATGTCCCAGGTTCGAAATCCGGTGAGGAATGCAATACTTACGGAAACTTAAGCTTCACCTCTACTATGTACAGGGCGTTCGCCGGAAAACGCAACCCTCCCAGTCTGTTGCCGTCGGAAACTTGCTCGGACAGCGGTGCCAGCAGTTTCCGCCACACGGCACCGTCAATCACCGCACTGTTTAACACCTTCCGCTGCCCCTACAGTGCAGTGCAGTGACCCTTACATTGTTAAGAACGGTTTCTTTGCATTGTAGCTAGTTTGTGACTTCAGTCTCTTATTAATCAGTGTTGTGAATAAACGTTTCTTTGCGGTTTGGCTGGTTTGGGGCTTCATACTCTTACTAATCTGTACCGTGTTTGAGTGTGAGTAAAATTATGGTACGTTACAGTTTGCAACAAAGAATATTTCTCTACGATACATATGTGAAGAAGAAGTCGTTTAAAAAGTGTCGCAGTAAATTTCGTCGCGAATATCCTGGCGCTTTACTGCCAGCTAAATCAACAATTCTGCGTCTGGTTAAAAAAGTAAGAGAAACGGGTTCATTTTTTAACAAAAAGAGACTGTCGGTCAACCGTATTCTCACAGAGGAGAAAATTGACGATATCGCTTTTCGACTAGAACAGTCACCCAAAAAAATCATTAAGTCAGTTAGGGCAGCGTGTGTCTCGAAATATGTTCAGAAGATGTGAAATGTGCATTACACAAGAGTGTCAACACTTCCAGCATCTTTTATAAGGTAAGCTAATGAATTACGTCACATTTAAATGCTTAGCACATATAAGTTTATGAAGCGTAATTATTATGAAATAGTCCGCGGCCGACGGTCGAACAATGCCGGGAGCTGACTGCTCGCTCGCCGCGAGCAGTTTCTTCCTTGTAGCGCTAACAGTGGGTTGCGTTTCCCGGCGAACGCCCTGTATAAGAGAAGTTCGCTGCCTGCTACTCGGATTCCGCATTAAACTGTTCGTCCAGCCACGGAAGAGGCGAATTGTGCTGCAATTTTTTTTTTTTTTTTTTATAGCCTTCGGTCATTGCGACCATTTATCCAGCTCCAATTTGTTTTCGTCCCAACTGTTGTATGAGGCTTTTATACCGCAGGGAGGACAGCACAAGACGAACACAATACTTAATCAAAACTACCCATACCCGAGGCCGGACTATAATGAAATCGGGTAATCAGCATATACGTGCGCGCGATTTGAGGTATCTCCAATTCTAATAACTCAACTCCGCTATGAAGACCTATGATTGCATATACATCAAAACTCTGCTGTCCTAGTTAGATACAAAATGGTATGATACTAGTTATACTCCCCTCGTTCATTGTATTTCTTTACGTCTATCGGAAACAAGAATATTTGCCTTCGTCCGTTCTACGTACGATATTTCTGATTTTATTTACATTGCAGTTCCGATCAATATATGAGAATGGTTGAAATACTAAATTTTGCTACATTCAACGAAGAAAGAGTGAATTTGACTGCTGTTTCCTATGTCTATATTCCTGATAGTGACTCAGTAACCTGAAAATTATGTTCGAAATTCTTCTATTCATTGCAGTCAAAGATTATATATACGTTTTCGAATTACATTCTTTCCAGTCAATCTGATGCAAATCTTAAATGACACTATATTTTTCTCAACAGATGAGTTAAACTCTGTAGTCAACCTGCTACCTTCTATCGTTCCACATAGGTAAAATAAATGCCATAAAACGAAATCTGATTTCACCAAATCTGAGGCCAGTAGAGGAGGGAGAATGCTTGGGGAAAGAGAAGTTATCTGGCCATGGCCTTTTGAAGGAACTATCCACGCTTTCATCTGGAGTGATTTCGGGAAACCATTGAAAACCGAAATCTGTTTTTTGTTATTTTTTCCTGCCTGCAAGCAGTCCCCCTACAGTATGTGTACTTTATCACTAGGCTTGTTGGGTTTGGGACATATTATCAGGAAAACCAGGCTCTGGTCGTGATTACAGACTTAATGTCGAGAAACCCCTATCGCGTTCTTATTCTGAATGGCTGGACGGGATTTGAACCGGCGTCCTCCGTATACTAGCTTCTTAACGAAGATTCAAGTGTACGAGTATCACAATAAATTTGTGGATGGATACGTGAATCCCTAACTGGTAGGACACACTATGTCCTCATTGAACGCTGCTATTAGTCATGATGATACATGATGCAAATAAGCAAATACATAGGCAGACGCTGGTTAAATTTACTTCACGTATTCAAATTCTTAAATTGTTTCATTCTTTCTCAATAAATATCTAGGTTGAAAATTCTGATTACAATAAATGAGGAACATTTTACTGCGTGCAGCTCACGACAGTCGCATCCTGCCAGGTCGTGTGTAGTGACTGAGTTAATGTATTGCATCTGTCCATCAGCCACACTATCTGCTGTGATGTTACATGCCGCACAAACCATCTTGTTGCGCTCTGGTATCTTCAACATTTTGAAGGTTTATCTTAATCTGGGCATTTTTATCTTATTAACTATGTGGTTTTATACACATTTAATATGCGTGGTTGCCTTCGCCTAAAATATATTTGTATGTTTTTAATCTTGCAATATATTAAGTGTTTAGGTTTTCAGAGGTTGTAGGACGGATGACAGATGAATAGGGAGGGTATCTTTCGAACTATGGTGAACAACGGAGCAAGAATATTATGAGAAGTTTGGAAGAGAGAAATTAATTTATGAATTCAGCTTGCACATCAAAATGTTCGTGCTATTAAAATGAATATCTGTGACTGCTTAGTCAACTTTTAATTCAGTTTCTAATAAAAGAAGATTTGTCTTAATTCTACGTAAATATTCGTATTTACAGAAGTGGACTAATACAACAAATTTTACAAAGCATTCCTCGAAATGCGAAAGCTGGTCCTTTGCAGGAAAAGTGAAGGAGTGGTTTTGGGTATTTTGATGGTTTATTGCTCCCATATTTCCTGAACGGTTACAGTGGCATACAACGCTTACCTTCTGAATCAAAGTGAAGTTGTCAAAAATGGTTTTACTGTATCAGGAAAATATTCACACTATATGGCCCCTCAGACATCCAAACCTTAAAAAGTTTTTTTGGATAAGTCATTCTAAACCAAAGTTCGGAGTGGTTCAAGGCTACGGGAGTGGGGGGAAATCCCTGCCACCTTCCCTTCATATCACAATTTGAAAAAACAAAGTTCTCAATTAAAGCTATAACTATGAATACAATAATTTTTCTAGAGAGAGGTAATAGAAGTAACATGTGCCATTTTGTGCTGAATATTTTTATTGTTATCTATTATTTCTGATAGATTAGAGACATTAAATAGTGAATGTGTTCCAATATTTAAAAAATAGTGAAACATTCACTGTCACCATTATTTGCTGTGCATAAATACAACTGCAGAAACAGGTTCAAATTTAGTCTGAAGTTGCGCAGCACGGTTTTAGGCAATCGATTGTGGAAGGAGTAGATAGTAAATTGCTCCTTAATGGGCAAAGTTAAAACTGTTCAGTGGTTTTCCGATTGACGTCTAACTCACAGTGTTGCAAAATAGTGCAGATTAAGGAAATAAGTGTCAGACGCGGTGTCCCTTTTATGAAAAAAGAGTGTACATGTCGATTATTATATCCAATAGAGCAACTGAAAGGTATTGTAACACGTTATCAGTCTCCAGCTTGTGTTTGTTCTACACGCCCTGATACTGTATTGCCTGGTATTAAACACAGTAACGGCATTATAGTGAAGCTCAACAAAACTGACTCCTGAAAAAACACATTACCAGTAGAAACAGAATTGATTATTGTAGTTTCCGCGTCAGGCAATGTTCTTGATGTGACTTGATGATCGCCGAATGGATTACTCGTTTTTCCACAGCCACGGTGACACCAGCTGAATCAACACACAAACAACTGCGCAAATTGAGCGTACTTTTGTTCTACCCAACTGTTTCCAGAGCCGTCAAAGATGGAAAATAATGTTTTAAAGACAGTCCGACCGTTATAATGTTGGTATGGCTATTATTTATTTATGTAAGGAGGGAAAAAGCACTTCACTAAGCATTTTCTGAAATAAAAAAAAAAAAAAATCATACACGTACTTTCAATAACAAACAGCGAGAAAGACTTACACCTAGCTATCGCTGACTGAATAGACTAAAGCAGGTAGGGATTCGCGGGTTGATCGTAGGGTGCTCACGACAAGATTAAACACAGGCTGACTGGCTGTATCGAGTTTCCAACACGCACTCAACATGAGCAAAATACTCCTAAAATTGTCTCAGCCTGCTGGAATAAACGAGCCCATCAATCATATTAATTAATAACATTGTGATCTTTGTCACTGTGTTACTTTTGTAAAATACAAATCCTTAATTTTTTAAAAGTTTTTTTGAAGGGGGTTCACCATTGCCTGGGAAATTTTGTAGGGTTACGCGGAGCTAAAGTTTGAGAAACCCTGGACTATAGCAATGCTCTAAGCTGCGTACACAGCAAGAAAATACTACCCTTCTTTCCACGCCTCCCTATAGCATGAAAATGGTTTGAATTCATGCCCGAAGGTCGAACGGGTGTTCCAGGAACCACTTCACTGGTCGATGGTCGAAACGGAAAAAATTTTCACTTTCAATATTATTTCACCGAACCATGGGCGTAGCTACCATAGGGCTAGTTCTCCAGGGCCCCCACGCTGAGGGGGCCCCCGAGCGCAGATCAGAGGTCCCAGGGGCCTTCAGGGCAAAGGGGCGACCTTTTTTTTTTCTCTAAGGGCCTTGTGAACCTAGCTACGCTGCTGTGCACCGAACTGTCGGGCACAGAATACCACGGAAAAATCTATATTACATCAAACTTAGGACTTGATGACGTTAAAACAAGTTCTAACTGGACTGCGGGTAAGTACGAAACTGAGGTAAATGGAAATTTTGGAGGACGGAACCGGTGATCTTTGCTGAGACATCTGTAAAGAAAGGGTGGTGTTGCATTATTGGCCGAAGACCCCGAAGGATGGTTCAGCCGCTGGTTTGACAGTTTTTCTATTTGCCGCGCATGCGCCTTCGTCATGGCTAACCTTAACCTAACCCGGTAATTCTACCTGGTAAAGGGAACCTTCAGTTTAAAGGCCGGTTTTCCTGGCGAAGCTTATTTTGCTCAGCAGAAGCAGGTTTTTCCCAAACCACGTCGGCAGGAGCGTGAAATGTATTTCGCGGCGTAAAAGTGTTTTCCTAGGACAACGTGTTGATCTATTCGTTTAACGTATGGACAGGGTCTCAGTGTGTTAAAATGGGTCGAAAAAGAAGGAAAATGATCGCCATGCTTGTTTCAAAACACTTTATGGACGATCATGTGCATGATTTTCAGAATTTTTCTCATTCCTATTAATTTAAAACCCGAAATTCTTGACTTGGTCTTTACTGTGTGCTGTTGCTTACAGAACTTTCTTGATGATGAGTATTTATTTCAGAATCCTTTCAGAGCAGATATAACTCAAAACTTGGAGGATTTTCCAACTCAAAACCTGATTCCTCAAGCTGGCACAGGTGGTTTTGCAAATCTGAAAGATTTCAAGTGATTAGCAGATTCGCCGAGTACTTCAACACCAACCGTAACGATTCAGATTGAAAAAATACTACTACCTTCACAGTTCTACATGTGAATTAATTATGAAATGTTTTTTATAGGTAGTAAAAATGTTGGAGCAGTAATGTAATCGATTGTTTCATGAAATTATTGTACAAAATAACTTTAACTCAAACCATTTTAAATAAAAACTCTCCCCCTGTTCTCAGTACTTTCCTAGCTTTTTCGTACATGTCAAATTTTTCAATGCTTTTTGACAGTTTACAATCACAAGTTTGAACTTCGCACAAAACAAGAGGAACAAGAGGCATAACTAGGGTTGCCAGATGGACGGGAAATCCGGGAATGTCCAGGAATTTTGTGTCTTGTCCCGTGTCCAGGAAATAAGCGTTACTGTCCAGGAATTCCCGTATACCAGTTGTTTTTTTTTCTCAAATTTAAGATACCACGGTGGCCATGCCGCGCTCCCAGAAGGGAGGTAGAGGAGCGCTCCACCTTACCGACGACCAGAGACAATATATTGCTCATTTGATGCAACAGTGACAATCCAAAAACGTCAGTTTTATAGGAGGACCAATTGAAATGTCACGTGTGAAACAACTTTATGCATTCACTAGAAAATTAGTTATCTGCAAGTTTTACTGAAATAATACAATATAAAAGAAGGGAAAATGTATAGTATCAGTTGAAGTATTTACGAGAATGGTCCATTCTAAGATTATAACTTAAGACAGCTTGTTGTTTTAGTTACGCCATTGTTGTAGCAAGTGAGCGATATATAGATTGTTCAACTATGACATAGTGATTTTCAACCAAAGTTGAATTAGTAATCTTAAAAGAGGTGCTATATATAAATGTATGTAGGTTATGCAGCATAATTTTTACTTAAAATACAACTTTTTAAAATTAATTTGAATATCTATTCACTCCTTAAACATACCACTAAAATACCTTTTTAACCCCATAAATGTCCCGGAAATTATAATCCTGTATCAGGCAAAATTGGCTGCAAATTTGCACACAAGATGGTGGATGATTTTTGGAAAAAATATTAGTAATTACATTCTGAAAATTTAATTACTTTAATAAAAATTATAAAATTTCTCGCTCACACTCACTTTTTCTTTGATTGTATGTTTTAATTTAACCGATTCAAACGAATGGATAAGGGACACCTCAACTCATTACTAATAAAATTCAAAGAGTTTTATCATTTACAATACGCAAAATATAATAACAAAAGAAAAAATATATGGGAGGAAACAGGAAACTAGTTGAAACAAGGAGGTATAATATCATGCTTCGTAATTTATATTTAATTTAATTTATATGTGTAATATAATTTTCGATTACTTTCTTTGAATCCCGCTTGTAATAGTTCGTGTTGCCAATCATCCGAGCCAGCTTTTGTTTACAAAAAAAAAAAAAAAAAAAAAAAAAAAAAAAAAAAAAAAAAAAAAAAATTGAAAAATTACCCCAAATCTTAATAATTTCTGATATAGCTTAACAACCTGTGTAAGTCGAAATTTCTCTGTTGTCAGTATCGTTCTTATTATCTGCAACCCAGTTCATATATCTTTAAATTATGTATGCAGCACGTGGCTAGTATTACTTTATTTATCTTATTAGGTAAAATCGGCATTCTCCTTTCGAAACCTTCTGATTATAACACCAAAGCCTTCCTCGTTCACCCTCCTAAGTTTACTTAGCCTGAAATTGAAAGTTTGTTTCTCATCATTTCCTTTTATCTGATTTCCTGGAATAGGCCTCATGTCGAAAGGGGAACAGCTTCATCCCCTACTATTACATACTTCATTTTTAACTCAGTTCCCTGGATAAAGTTGTTCGCGCAAATTCAGTTTTCCTGTAGTCAGTGCCTCACCTAACTTGCTGCGGCTAAACGATTTACCATCTTAATTTTTTCCTAATCCCCCGACGACCAAAATAAAAAAACAGCATTCAGCAACTGCAAGAGCTAGCAAAACTAAGAAAAACATATATTTTTCTTTATTAAAAATAAAGAGAACCGCAATTCGAAAGAATTTCTGTTATAATATGTTTGCCATCCAATGTTCCTATGCAATGCGGGAAATTCCATTTTAAATTAAACCCATTACCTTTTCCGCTTAATTTTCTTCTTCTTCAATGAATGTCTCTCAGAAAAGGTTTGTTTGTCCGACGTGTCCATTTACAGTGCAGGAGCGGCTGAATTAATCGTCGAGAACCGATGGCGGCGACAATAAAAGAAATGCGATTTGCTGCGTCCAGATGTGCGTTGCAGTATTTTTGCTCAATTCGATGCGACGCGGCGTGGTCCGCCCTGATGTGTCCGTACCTTTACCTCTCCAGGAAGTCGGTCAAATGCGCTGAGTTTATCACGTCAACGAGTAACTTGTTGCGATCTTTAAGAAAACAGCCCCATTAAATATATGGAGAAGGAGTAGGTGACATAACACTATGATCGTAACACGTCGCAAAATACGTATCGCTAGGAAAACCGGCCTAAAGGGAGATCCGAACATCGGAAACGTTCAAGCATATTTCACATCACACAGCAAGCTGTGCCAGAGTGGAAGGTTGGGTTAACAGCCGTTAAAGTCCGCGCCCATACAAGTATTCGAACCGGGGACCTTTCGCACTGCAGTCAGGCGCCGTAACCACTGAGCCACCAGACTGCTGAGAAAACAATTCCTAATGAGAATATAATAAGAGAACGCTTTGGTGCTAAGTACTTATACATGTTAGAACTGATTAGTAGATTGGGCTGGTAGTCTCTGGTAGATAGACGCCGCACGTCTAACATAAGATAACATTAGGGAGAAAAAGTGCCGCACTGATACTTATATGAATCCTTTTTTCCCTCGCACCATTCAGGATTGGAATGCACAGCGAAGAGATTATTTGGTATTGAGCTCCCTCTGCCATTGTGTGAATTGCAGAGTATATACGAAGAAGTTAGAAACACGAGATTACGGTAGATACGTTTCATATTTTTGTATTGACGCGGCTAGTCGCTGAAAACTTCTGGCAGGCTATTATTGTAGCATCTGCATTGTGGCACGTGAAATATATCGCCTCCCACATGTGTGTGCGAGTTAAGAGCTATTGTGGAGTTACGTTGTGCCTGTGTATCTATTAATTTTTCGTGTCACGGTCGATTATTGGTGTTTTTCGGATATTATTGGAATTTCCAGTAAACATTACTATTCTCTGAGCTGTGGAATTTATATAGGAACCTATATTCTAGAAATGTATTCTGTGATCACTTACAAGAGATACCTTTGACCTGGAACGCTCGGAACCGCACGAAATTATGCTTAGAATAACAAGCGATCATAAACTAAACAGTGGTGTGTGTCATTTCCATGCAAAACGTTGCATTCTACCTCAAGTAAAATTTTAACAGAGTGAAACAAAGTAACAATATATTAACACCAAATATGAATGAAATTATACGTAATTCAATGACGACAGTGAATCATTAAATATTCAGTCAAAGTGCCAAAAACTCTCTGCTTAAAGTAGTTAATATAGCGCAAAATACGCATATACAGCATTACCAAATACCTGATAGTTCTTATACAGTGAAGAGCCAAAGAAACTGGTATACGTATGCGTATGGAAACACAGAGATGTGTAAAAAACTCAGAGTACCGCGCTTCAGTCGGCAACGCCTATATAAGACAACAGGTGTCTGGTGCAGGCGTTAGATTGGTTAATGCTGCTACAATGGAAGGTTATCACGATTTAAGTGAATTTGAACGTGGTGTTATATTCGGCGCACGAGAGATGGGACACAACATCTCGAGGTAGCGATGAGGTGGGGATTTTCTCGTACGACCATTTCACGAGTGCACCGTGAATATCGGGAATCCGGTAAAATATCAAATCTCCGACATAGCTGCGGCCGCAAAAAAATCCTGCAAGTCAGCAGAGGACTGCTCAAGCCGGTGGAGGCTTTGTAATGGTGTGGTGCGTGTGCAGTTGGAGTGGCATGGGACCCCTGATACGTCTAGATACGACCCTGAGAGGTGACACGTACGTACGCATCCTGGCTGATCACCTGCATCCATTCATGTCCATTGTGCATTCCGACGGAATTGGGCAATTCCAGCAGGACAATGCGACACCGCACACGTCTAGAATTGCTACAGAATGGCTCCAGGAACACTCTTCTGAGTTTAAACACCTCCGCTGGCCACCTAATTCCCCAGACATAAACATTATTGAGCATATCTGGGCTGCCTTGCAACGTGCCATTCAGAAGAGATCTTCATCCCCTCGCACTCTTATGGATTTATGTACAGCCCTGCTGGATGCATGGTGTCAATTCCCTCCAGAACTACTTCAGACATTAGTCGAGTCCATGCTACGTCGTGTTGTGGCACTTCTGCGGGCTCGCGGGTATTAGGCAGGTGTACCAGTTTCTTTGGATCGTCAATGTATATAGCTGTGTGAATAATGTAGTCAAGATGTTTACCACGATTAGATGCGGTATATTTATATCGCAAAACGATAACAGATTGGCTTTGCGATTCAATTAGGGATTCGATATCACAGCTTTAATCTGTTCGTACACATTTCATGCAACACCACTTCGAATATTGTTAAAAGTGAAGCTATGTGAAAAATACTGAATTGTGCCCTAAAATCATTTACAGACAACGCAAAATTAAATGGAGTGGAGGAGATAAAGAGCCAAAAAGATGACTGCTCCCTTGCTTTTTTTATACAACGTCAAAATTTCTTTCATAGCTTGTATGTGAATTAACAGCACAAAACTCAAATTTAGCCAGGAGAAAGTGGATGCAATTGAAATTATTTTTAACAGATATGTGGATTGTAGGCAGAAAGAAACTGCAACTGTCTCACATGCCCACTATACTTGTTTTTTTTTTTTTTTTTTTTTAAATAAATACTAAGATATGCTAGGTAGGGTGGTGGGATCATCAGCGATCTCCATTCTATTGCGGAGCACATAAAGGGGTGCGAAGAGCTCTAGCTCTGCCAGCTTCACTTGTGAAGCTGGCGCGGCCTGACAGAGAAACACAAAAAATGTTTACACCGACTGCAGCATATTATTTCGCTTCCTTGTTTTCCCCTGACTTAACAAGGGAGCTTGCAACTTTCAGTGTTTCAGGTTTTTCTTTCTTTTTACAGACCTGGAAGTAGCTATACATGGATAACGATGTTGAGGGGGTTATAGAATATGAGAATGAAGCTTTTGAGTTCCTGTACTACGCACGAAGTACCTAATTATGCCACACTAGATTCAAACACTTTTCATGTTCCTATTATCACGTGATTATTTTACAGTAGTTCTTCTTGCAGATACATACAGAACGCTGTCATGCTGAATATGAGTTAATTTGTGCATCTTGTATAACACCTGAAAGGAAGTAACGTGTTTAATTCTTCGTTGGAAGGTTTAGACGATCAAAATGCTTAGTTATCTTTCCATGAACAACGAGTTCCGAGAAAAAAAAAAGGAATAATTTCCACATACAGAATGACGTGCACGGAATATCTTCGATATGCGCTCAAATAAAAAAAATATCTTTCCACTTCCCTTAATGTCTTGTTACCTGATTGGCCACTAATTATACCATGTTCGTCTAGCAGAAGGAAGCTTTTAATATAAGCTAACTAACTTAGTTCACAACCCGAAGGTTGGTTTGATCCTCCAGGGAGTTAGGATGCCCACGAGTGTTGTATGAGAGCTTCAAAGACTACTGTCGCGGAAGAACTGCAACACTTCAGAGCTCTGGTCAGAAACTGACAAAGCATCTCACAAAAGGATGTCCACAAGGTTCAGTATGTGGCCCAGAATTCTGGGATATTGCTCTGGAACCTGTCCTTAACAGACTCATGGGTCTGGCAGAGCTTGAAGGAATCGTTGCTTTCGCAGATGATATCTTGCTGCTGGTTGGAGGAAATAATAGAAGAGAGATCGAGACAAACACCAAAGAAATAATGAAAGTAATGGAATGCTGGTGTAAACAAGTTAAGCTCCAGCTAGCACCAACAAAAACCCAATACATTTTGATGAAAGGAACACTGAAACGCAACCCCACTGTGAAGCTTGGAGAAAATTCCATTAAAAGACGCAAAACAGTAAGATACTTAGGAGTTGTTCTGGATGAAAATAGGAATTTCAAAGATCACATTGACTATATATGCCAAAGAACGACTGCAGCAATGAACAAAATAATTAGCATTGGGCAAAGAAGATTTCTAATCCCACTGCCGACTATAAGGCTGTATCATGGTGCCATTACCACAGCTATTGCAAGTTATGGAGCGAGCACATGGGCGCATAGGTTAAAATTGGTTAAACCTGCAAGGGATATCAGACGAATGCAACGAGGAATTCTCTTGCGTCTTACAGGCGCATTCGGAAGTACCCCAACTGATGCACTTACAGTCATTCTCGGAATATGTCCTTTAGATCTGGAAATAAGAAAAAGAGCAGCATGTTACTGGCTACGAAAAGGAAACTTAGACAAGATAACAGTAATCCTGGGTCAAGTGGCAACCAAGAAGATAGACATCAAAAATTGTATTTTGAATGAATGGCAACAGCAGTGGAACAATTCGGAAACAGGAAGGAGAGTATTTGAAATTCTTCCTGACATCAGAGAGAGGATACGTATGAAGCACTTCAATCCATCCCGAGGGTTAATACATTTCCTCACCGGTCATGGACCGTATGAAACATATCTTCATAGGATCAATAGGACAGAGAATGATCTATGTGCGTGCGGATCTCCAGGAACACCTGAACATAAACTGTTTGAATGTGCTCTAGTTGATGATCAAATCAAACAGTACAGAATGAAGCTCATGGGGAAAACTGTCAAGGAAATTATGAAAGACAACCTCCTCCTGAATGAACTCGACAAGCTGGCAGATGCTGTGTCAGATGCAGCCAGGGAGCGGTATCGGCTTCAGCATAGCCAGCAACCTGCCGGAACACAACAAGCCTTTTAAGGAAAGAGACAAGATACTTTAAACGGACGAGACACAAACAACTAAGTGGGACGCTGATGCCGGAAGTGTGGCTTCTGGAATTTACCGAAGCTTATTTCTTCAATGGATGCCAGCGTTAAACGAACTTTTGAAAACTCAAGATGTTCAGTTACTTAGTATTAGTGGGTAATATTTTTTACTAACAGGTTGATAAATTACAGTGTGTAGTAATAATAGTTAATTGTTTGTACCATTTTCGTAGTATATAGGATTTGTGTTAATTTTACAAAATTTTTGTTTATTATAAATTTCAATACAGTATTAAGAAATAACGGTTCGTTGTAGACTCTAGATAACGAACCATCTGAATGTACAGTTAAATAAATAAAAAATAAATAAATAAATCCTCCAGAAAGAGACATACCAAGCCACTGTATCAGAGGTGGGACGGCCAGTTTCTTTCCTCTGGGACCTACAATTTGTTACATGAGGGAATTATTTTAGTCGCATGTTTATAGAGAATAATCTGAATAACATTACGGAGGACGCGTTCTGCAGCAGGAGCATCGTGAGTGGCTTTTTAACGAGCAGTTAGCGGTGGTCACAATACACCGCTATACACACTCCTTACGTGTAACTTCCGCAACAAATAAAAGCATCCGCCTGACAAATGTTCTCTTGTAGTAGCTAACCTCGTTCTTACCTGACGTGCGGTTCAACCACATGGCACATACGGAGCTTACGTAACAAAGTTACTATGCCGGCCAATCGCTTGAGGCCATTGAACTAATATGGTATCGCATCGCTTGCCGGCTTAGTAAAGTTGCGTTAGTCAGTTGATATAGTCATATTACTGTCGGTACAATGCTGAACTATAAAAACACAATCCACAAACCTCACAAGAGGGATCTGCCTTTATCGTCTGGTTAACAGGAGATAATAATAATAATAATAATAATAAAGTACCGCCAGTATGGTTGCGCCATTAAACTGAATCGGTAGTACAATGGGCCCTGTTTCGAATTCGGGTTTCCTTGTACCGGCCGTGCTTATTGAGGTAAATGCTGAGACGGTCACCAATCTCCGCCTCATGAAGCACACATTTCGTAATCAAAAATACACTTATTAATGGTTCTAGCCATAGTGGAACTTCCAGCCCCTCGTTTTCATGATTCACCTGTTCCTTTTTGGTGCTAACCAGGAAAGTAATAATAAAAATTATCAGCTAGATTATTTTTATTCATTGAAAAAGCGTGTGAGATGAGACGATCAGAGGTTACTTCTTTCGCTAAAAGGAGGAATCAAAGATAAAACTTCCAAGATACAATATAGCGCATATTTTAAACACCTGTGACCTTCGAGTACCTTTTTTTTTTTTTGTAACTGCTTTACGTCTCTTTTTAACATCGAGGTCTTTAGAGACGGGAAAGGATGGGGGGCAAGGATGGGGGCAAGGAATGGGAAGGAATTCGGCCATGGCCTTTTGAAGGAAGCATCCCGGCATTTGCCTGGAGTGATTTGGGGAAACCATGGAAAACCCAAATCTGGATGCCCGGACGGGGATTCGAACCGCCGTCCTCCCGAATGCGAGGCGAGAATTCGAGTACCAATCAATTGGCTTCAAAAAGGGTTTAATAAATTGGGCTACATACTTGAAGACAATGAAGTGGGATGATGGCAGACACAGAAATAATGCCCTAAAGGGATCACTGATAAAGACTGCAACGAAGGATGACAATTGTAAGACTACGAGAGATCAGGAAAAAAAGACGCCTTACGGACGCATTGAGTATTTATGTCTCACCTCGTGCCGTTACTGTCTGGTGCTGCCCAAACATAGATTCGTTAACGGCAGATGTGTTACATTTGTAGACTTGCGGCTCCTATAGTTATAAATTGAAACCGGTATTACGGGCGAATCTAGGGAGGTGGGTGAGTGGTATCTTCAGTTTATGTTTAGACCTTTACGAATCGTAGGCGTCATTAGCATCGAGAGATGAATTCAGGGATGGCCTTTTGATGGAACCGCATCAGCGATCGCCTAGAGCGGAAAACCATTGAAAACCATGGAAAACCTAAACCAAGGACCGAACTCGCTTGCTCCAGAATGCTAGAAACGCTCAGCCACTAGGTTCGGTGAGTGGTCAAGGAAGAATGGATTTAAACCAGTGATTCGCAACGGGGGCGTTGAAGAGATCATAGAGAGCGTTGAAGAGATCATAGAGGGCGTTTGAAGAGATCATAGAGGGCGTTGAAAAGATCATATGGGGCGTTGAAGAGATCATAGAGGGCGTTGAAGAGATCATAGGGGGCGTTGAAGAGATCATAGAGGGTGTTGAAGAGATCATAGGGGGCGTTGAAGAGATCATAGAGGGCGTTGAAGAGATCATAGAGGGCGTTGAAGAGATCATAGGAGGCGTTGAAGAGATTATAGGAGCGATGAAGAGATCATAGAGGGCGTTGAAGAGATCATATGGAGCGTTGAAGAGATCATAAGGGACGTTGAAGGGATCATAGGGGGCGTTGAAGAGATCATAGGAGGCGTTGAAGAGATCATAGAGGGCGTTCAAGAGATCATATGGGGCGTTGAAGAGATCATAGAGGGCGTGAAAGAGATCATAGGGGCGTTGAAGAGGATTATAGAGGCCGTTGAAGAGATCATAGGGGGCGTTGAAGAGATCATATGGGGCGTTGGAGAGATCGTATGGGGCGTTGAAGAGATCGTATGGGGCGTTGAAGAGATCATAGAGGGCGTTGAAGAGATCATATGGGGCGTTGAAGAGATCATAGAGGGGGTGAAAGAGATCATAAGGGGCGTTGAAGAGATCATAGAGGGCGTTGAAGAGATCATATGGGGCATTGAAGAGATCATTGAAGAGATCATAGGGGGCGTTGAAGAGAACATAGAGGGCGTTGAAGAGATCATATGGGGCGTTGAAAAATCATAGAGGGCGTTGAAGAGATCATAGAGGGCGTTGAAGAGATCATTGAAGAGATCATAGGGGGCGTTGAAGAGAACATAGAGGGCGTTGAAGAGATCATAGAGAGCGTTGAAGAGATCATAGGTGGCGTTGAAGAGACCATAGGGGCGTTTCAGGTCCAAGGGAAATTTAGAGGGCGTTGAGCATCTATCGGTGCCCCCCTGCTTTCCAATATTATATACGGCTTTATGGGCTGCATCAAAGAAGTTTTTAATGGCACAACCACGATCATGAGTAGCCAACAGAGGATTTAGTGTAGTCGGCAATTTACTATCTAAGAAAACCAACAGATTATAAGTATTTATAGCTTTACGCCTCTTCGACGTCGAGGTCATTAGAGGCGGGATGGGACTATGGAGAATGTACGGAAAGGAATTCGGCCATGGCCTGTTGTATGAAGCATCCTGGCATTCGCCTGGAGTGATTTGGGAAAACCACGGAAAACCCAAATCTGGAAGCTCGGATGGGGATTCGAACCGAGCGATTTAAGATTGCTGATGACAAATAATACACCAAATATAAAAAATTATTGTCATTGCCACTGAACCCTCTAATTAATAATTTTTTCATAATATGTATTTATTAATCAAACTTTGAACAATACACCAATACTAATAACATATTTTACTAAAGTAATTTTATAAATCTTTACATGTTTATGTATATACGTATATATGACATTATACACTTCACCTAAAAGAGCGCCATAAAATCAATGTTTCAAAAAGTTGTTTGAGAGCCAAAAAAGTTGGAGCAGTATGGGTTACATTATTTATTATAAGAAGGAGAATGGGAGTCAGCGTTTTTTTTTTTTTTTTTTTTTTTTTTTTAATTGGTGTTGAATAATATTTTGTTTGAAAAGGAGGCGGTGACATTTTTTTCGAAAAGGGGTCAGAACCCCGAAAAAAATTGTGGGTCTACGGCTTAAAATCTCTAAAATACTCCGATACAGCAGTAGGATTGTTTCTCGTTATATTCCATTGTTGATTTCGATGTGTAAAATCCAAAAGCCACAACTTTAAAAATTAACGCCACGATGTATGATAGGTTTTCGTTTTTTTTTTTTTTACTGGGAAGGGACGTTAACAAATCATCCAAACGAAAACATGTGTAATAATCAAGGCATTTAACAAAAAACCATCTAGATAGCCAGACTTTTAAATTAACTGTGTTTGAGTTTTATAGCTGTAGTGAGGTTGAGGTTATTAAACGGACTGTGTGGGCTCGAGGCGTTCAGGTTATCAGGTAACGGCCAACGGCAGACACGGTCTGTCAACAGTGCGAGCAGTGTGTGCATGAGGTGTGTCCTCCCTACAAACTGTATCACCAAAATAACATAACGGGAAGGGCGTTTCTCGCCTACTAGCACCATCCGTTCATAAAGCCAGCCATAATTTATAACAGTAATTACTGTTTTTTCAGTACTTGCTGATCTACCGACGGATTATGCACATTGCGTGAACACCTTAAATCTACGAATGGCTCAAATAATATAGACAATCCTCGGAAGACGAGGACATTACTCGAACGGGACTACTTCCTGGGGCATTTGATTCTGGCTTTCGGCGAGGATATTATAAACTAAATTCATCATTGGTTAATATCTATTTATAAGAAATAATATCATCATTGTGGACAATTTCCGCAATGTTAGTTAATCTATTTGAGTAAACAATAATTTGATTGTTTTATTTTCTCCGTACGAGTATCATTCCTTTTCCTGGAGTAACATCAACGGCTATGTGTGTGACATAAAACAAACATTCACGCAAAGTTTTTTTTTTAGTATTTTACGCCTTGTCGACGTCGAGATCATTAGAAACGGGAGATGATTGGGTCCTGGAGCGGGAAGGAATTCGGCAATGGCCTTTCGTAGGAACCGTCGCTATGGTGATTTCAGAGAACCAATAGAAAACCAAAATTTGGATGGCCTGACTGGAATATGAGCCCACGACTTCCTGAGTGACAGGCCCGAGCGTTACCGCTCACCCATCACGCTTGGTGACCAAATAGTGAAATATTCAGATTATTGTAACAGCTTCACGCATTTCCAACATTGGAAATACTATGAAATTGTATAGTAAAGCGCAGTGTGGTTTATAATTCATTTTGAATGATACTTACGAAGGATTCAAACATCATCAAATCACCACAGGACTTAGACAAAACATCTGGGAAATAATTATAATTGAAAAGGAATATGCATTATACTTAATGATAATTGCAATACCGAAATATTGTTAACAAGAACTGTAACAACTTCATACTGATAACCACTGAATACGCTCCACAAAATGGATTGAAACGCTTAAAGAAAAAATAAAACAAACAATTGTACTAGCACAATACTTTCTCTCAATTTACAACAATAATTACTGTTTGTTCAGTACTTACCAAATTGTGACACATTTTACACATGGCGAGAACACCTTGAATCCACGAGAGGCTAAAAAAAAAAAATCCTCTGAATACCAGGACATGACTCCAACGGGACTACTTCCTGGGGCGTTTTATGATTATTTAAACCAAAATTTGAAACACAATACAAAAGATACGCACTTGCGAAAATACTTTAACTAACGGCAATGGTAACTGTAGTATCCATGTTTTCTCCAGTAAAACTCGAGTGTAGATTCACTTTTACAGTCCACGTCTAAACGTTCCTTGTAATCTTGACTCATTATCTTGCAGAGCAATAAACCATTATCTCCGCAATATAAAAATATTATGCATAAAGAGCCTGGTTTCGATTAAACTTCTCTCTTAACTGTACAGACGTCTTCGAACTACTCCATAATGCTGTTCGGATGTAGAAGCTTTTTTTCAGCATTTAATTGTTATATAGGAGAATGAGACATATCTGAAAAAGTTGGAAAACCCGCCTGTAAAACATGTAACTGAGTGCAGGAAAAAACATTTGTAGATAAGTAAGAAAGATAAAGAGATAAAGCTGGGAGAATTACATAAACGATATAGAACATGGTCTTCATGTTATACAGGAGAAAGCTTAAAGGCTGCTGATAGATTAAAAAGATATTTCACTGTTGTCCAGACAAGAATAGATTTCAGTAAAGAAATCAAAAACATATAGATCCAATAACAATGATTGAGCTAGAGAAAGTATTAGCATCACTGAAATATAAGAAGACATCAGGTTATGATGACCTGAACGCAGTTCTCAATAAATATTTTTTAAAATGAGTTTATTCTATTTTTAAATTGTTGGTTTGGAAAAAAATAGGTCGAGAACTGTAAAATATCTAGCGTACAAGATATAAGCAAAAACAATTAAAAGTCGCATGAGTGTATTAGCAGAAACTCTCGCGAGTAATGCACTGAATGGCTTCTGAAGGGAAAGATCATCTACTCACTACATATTCGCTATGATGCAACTGATAGAAAAACATCGACAATTCAACATACCGACATACGTAGCTATCAATTAATTTGAACAAGCATTTATTGCGGTGAATAGAATGAGATTGCTTCAGATTATTTTAACAAAGGCTATCCCCAGCATATAATAAGAGTAATAAATAGTTTGTACTCAAAACGTATATTAAAATCTCACAGGATGGTAAGCAGACTGGAACAACGGGAAGAGTGAAACAATGTTGCCGACCATCACCTGTTCGTTTCAACAGTTGTACAGACCACGGCTTCAGGAAATGACATAAATGTGTAACTGGCCTATTCAGAGTTAATTACACAATATTAGATTCAATGCTTTTCACTTCACAATACCAACTACTCAGGAAGTAATATTGGAAAAAAATAATATCAACCATCAACTGGATCTGTGGACGACAGTGGAATACCTTTACAGAATTCGTCATGTATAAATTAGTCATAAATAATTTAAAAAATTCCGTATATTATATTAATTAATTTGCCGCAAACATAAAAATTTTGTGTGTACGTTAAGACTATGTAAACATGGTGCAGGATATGTATTCTGAAAATTGTGTTAACAAGAACGAAACTTACGGGGCTTCTGAGGCCGGATTAAATTAAATCTTTTTAACTTTTTTAATCGTTGTAATTCTTTTTTGGGGGAAAAAGAAATAGGTAGCAAAGTATGGCGATATGCGCAAGCTGGCTTTAATATTGATATTATAGTTTGGGTTTGAACCTCTTACTCCTTTTTAGAATTCGAATTGCTACAAGTTATGAAGAATATTTCTCACAAAGGTAAAAAATAATTGAGGAAAGAGGTTTGGGAGAGTTTTCAAAATCCTTATTTTAAGTTTTAGATTGTACAAAAAAATTATAATTATACAAAAAACTATTTCCTGGGAAACAAAAATAATTCTGGACTCGTTTACAAGAAGCAGGATGATGCATTCGTAATGTTTTTATAATTTTGTGTGTAAAGATTTTAAATGTTAATGGTATTCCAATACGTTCTTTGTTTCACTCCAGTAGGCAACAGTACCATCTTGTTCTTCTCAAAGTATATCTTTGTCATTAATATTAAATAAGTTGTTGGGTGAACACTTCTTTATAAACTGGAAAAGAAAAAGAAGCTACATCGTCGGTATCGTCTTACGAGGAACCATTTGGCCTGTTTTGTAATGGTTTAGAGCAGTAGTTATATTTAGGCGGTAACAATCTCATGTGCAAAACTTTCCTTACGTTATCCATCTAACTATTGAGATAGAGATCCCAGACATCTTTCAAAAAATTAGGTAAGGGTGTTAAAAAGCTGTAGGTGAAGAATTGTTAGACAACCTAACAGGCATTTCGGTCGCTTTCCTTCATAATTCGTTCTTTGAAGCACAGTCTAGCATAAGTCTTGACGCAGTGAATGCTTTCGAATCCATCGCAGTGTTACATATTGTAATTTCATCAATTGCATCGAGTGTTGAGCATCTTTTTCGTACTTAATTCTTCAGATGGTCCTTGTTTGTTATTATTATTATTGTTATTAATTTAACTGCAGTGGAGCACATGCTCCGGTGGCAATTCCCCTAAGCATCTCATAATCCCCTTTTTGTTATTTTCTTAAATTATCTTATATAATTTTTTATCTTATATACTTTGAGTGTTAAATTCCGCCTCCATCTACATATGCGATTGACGAATTTTGATTTTAAATTCCTTCACAGTTTTTAATAAATTATTCATCGCTTCACTTGGTAATATATTCCAATATTTGACATCCATGCCCACAAAAGAAATTTTTCAAACTCCCTTATGCACGAAATCAGGTGCCATCTTGTGGTCATTATCATCTCTTCCCTTCCGTGCACCATTCCTAATTCTTCGACCAATATCCTCCAAAGTCCCATCACCAACAAATTACAACACAAGTTTTCTCTTGTTTAAAAAATATTGTGGAAGTTAAATATAATGTTTGCAATACTGTTACTCTTCTGTATTATCAAAAACCACGATTCAGATTTTTCTCAAAATTAGTTTATAGAAATGATTCAGTTACTATTCGTGACTCCCGGCTTAGCCTTCAACCGCGTACTGGAATAGTTTACAAATCATATTAGGATTAACAAAGCCATCCGGGTATTTTCTTTTAAGAGCAGAACAGTTTTATTTATTCGTATATTTCCTGTGTTATTTAACTTCCTTGTTGAGAAAACAAAGGGTTGTTTTTCTAGCGAAAATTTCTGTTTATATAAATTTTAGAGAACTTACTCTTTTTGGTATTAACATTACAGCTGTTTATGAGTTGCAAATCTCGTCTCCTCACAGTTTTTATTAATATCGTTCGCAAAATACGTGGATTACAGAGGCTTTGTTGTCTTTACCAACGAAATTATCATAGCCTCACCTAAATTCTGATATGAAGTAAACATAATGTGCCTCAATATGGTACAATTTACATGAGATAGTATTTCATTTAGATACTTTGAGAATACAGTACCATTTGGACCCGCAGCTTTTATCCAACTCAAAATATTAAATTGACGGCTCTGGAAACATCTACTACACCGTACCAGTTTCTGATACCCTACAATTTCTTTTTTTATAGTAATATGAAGTTTTTAGAATGTAATCCAACATTATCTCCACCGTCACTAATTTCATACCAACTTACGGTAAGTTAAAATCGTCTTCAATAGCGCATTTAGAATTTTTAGAGGTAATATTCCATAAGAAATGTTTAAACATGCTCTATCAAAGTTATCTTGCATGTGTATATGATCTTTAAATTTTTCTTTTGATATCTCTTTAATGTATCATCTGAATGGTTACTGTGCGGTCAGTAAAACAGTATTTTTGCTCAAGTCGGCAATATAGAATAAAATGATAATGATTTATTATGTTGTTTTATCTTTGCCACAATCGAATCAGCTTTGTTTGAAAAATACTAATCATCATTAAAAAAATTGTAGAATTTCTGAGACGTTATAGAAATTAGATATTTAATTGTATTGTCGTTACCATTCAATAGCGACAATAGAATCTCCACAGACAAATTAAATGATCGCCGTCTTTAAATTAGATTTGACACAGTATTATTTATTGTGTTGTTTTGTTTGTGAACTGGGTAACTGTTTAAAAGTGGGCGCATATGCTGGTAGGTTAATGCGGAAAGCGTGGTGGTTCCGTTACGATTAGTGAGCTTTTGAGTTAAACGATGTTGCTTATCAGTATACAGCTTTTTAATAGTGCACGAGTAAGTTATGGTTTACTGAGAGCCACAGATCCCTGAGAGTGGTTCAGGGATCATATCAGACACCCACATTAAAACGATAGCGAACCCGTGGGTTGGGCAAAGTCGATAGCGCAGATCAACGGAACTCTTACGTTCAAACATTGTTGGGATTCCGCCACAGAAACCGTATGCTATAAAGAGTTCTTCAACAACTATTGACACATCGAGCTCATTGCACTCACAAGTAATTTCGTGTCCACTTGCGCAAGGTTAATGAAATTTTATTAGTTGCGCCTGTTAGAAAGTTGATCACGACGGAAATCATGCTATTACCGTTTTGAAGTGAATGTGTCGTTAAGATCGTTGCAGGTACATCTCACGTTTCTACTAAACTCTGGCGTCACTGAAAACAGTATTACAGTACTTTATATCCCACGTGCTCGTAATATCTGCGCCACTTCGGCTTCACTAGAGCTAATCGCATTATTCTACTAAAAATCTTTCAAATTATAAACATAGCTACTGGTGTTAGACTATGTGAAATAAATAAGATGTAATTCTCAAATTTGTCGATACATGATAGAAAAAAAAAAATAATAATCGAAGGACGTGGGACGAAATGACAGCCTGAATAGTCAGGAATCCAGAAAGGTTTTTCGGCCGAAAATAATTCGAAATCCAGAAAAACCAAGTATTAGCATAACCGCGTTTGTGATAAATTCCAACGACGGGAGAGGGGGGGGAGGCTCAGTAAGAATGTTACATCTAAATAACGCCGTTACCAGAAATTTCTGTTTTCAGGAACTTCAAGATTTGGAGATGAGATCAAAATGTAAGATGTTGCTCAGGTTTGTGGCATATGTGATAGATATCCGTTTAAAAATGACTTAAAATGGCCAACTATGGCTAATATCAGCAGCATTATATTTGACATGGGAACAAACAGTAGACAACATGCAGCGCGTTAGTATGTGTTAATTGTGAGCCTGTACTCGTCTTATGCATCTGACGGAAGACTAAGTATTTAAGCGACTGCAGCACGGTAAATGTGACTGTGGCCAAGCTGAAGACGTATACTGGGAGATATTTACATGCATCGAAACCTGCCACAAGAATCGATGGAATATTTTCTATATCAAATTCTATGCACTAATTCTGAAGCCATTAGATTGAAATTCCTGAGTATGAACCTGCCAGCGATGTTGACGTTTCACAGTAGGTCGATTTTATCATAAACTTGCTGTTGTCGGTTAGATTTTCTTTTTTTGTTATGTTTAAGGCTTTATGCCTCGTCCACGTCAAGGTCATTAGAGGCGGGAAATGACTGGGGACAAGGAATTTGGCCGTGGCCTTTTTTGAAGGAAGCGTCGCGGCATTCGCCTGGAGTGAATTGGGGAAACCATGGAAAACCCAAATCTAGATGCCCGGACGGGGATTAGAACCAGCGTCCTCCCGAATGAGAGGCCATAGCGTTAACCGCTCATTCACGACGCTCGGTCTTTGGTTAGAGACATGCCTACTGCTTGGGTACTTTCACTTAAATGATTGATCCTTCTGAATTGTCTCTAATACTTTGTAGAATAGCACTACTTGTGAACTAATTTATACGTTTGTCAAAAGGAAGAGAAACAACTGTAGACTGCTTTACTTTTTTAGTCATGAACATCATTAGAGCAAATCATTAATGAACTTTTTTTTACTGACTTCACGGCGTATGTCATGATTGTGGTATCATAAAGCTACAGTGCACAAACTAATGTTGCTGGAAAACGATAAATAATCTCAGCTGAAATACAAAATTCATGGTAATCCGGTGAGTATTTTATGGCTTTAAAAAATTGTCAACGTCGGGAATCGAACCTGCGTCCTCCCGAATGCCAGGGGTGAGCGTTATGGTCTCGTCCACTAGGTTCCGTCTGTTACTGTAGATCCTATCATGGCTTCAAATCAACCATAAATACCATCCGACCATTTGAAGATATCTACAGCCTTCCTCACAAATCGCTGTTATAGTACTTCAATTGCTTACTACGTAAAAACGTATGATCATAGGCAGTACACAAACTATACAGTGCACTCCATTGTACTAACATGACACAATATAGTACCGCTAACTCTCACCAACAAAATTACGTAATTAGGCGCTCCGCAAGCGTAAAATGAAACGCTGACAATTCCATCTGAGATGTTATCACCCTGTGAGGACAGAAAAGTTGATCGATGGTTCTCTTAATTTGAAGTTTAAGCAGAGCAAGTAATTTTTCTGCACGCGTGACTAACGAGAATATTGTTAACATCAGCCATACACAGGTGATAAGTGGAATAAAAACATTCTTTCATCGATAATTGTGTTCAGTTGCAAGACGGAAGACCAGTATCAAAAACAGTTATGATAGCAACTAATGGAGATGGGTCAAAAACACCTATAGGTTGATTGTTGATGTTTAACCTGCGTACTGAAAATCTGTTAAGTGGAATTTAGTATAAATAACAGTTAAAATAAAACATAATTCCGTTGATAATATTAGTTTTGGTTCTCTTTAATAATAAAATCTAATGAATATTTAATATCTTAAAAATAACACCAATGCAACTGTTTTTGTATGATTTAATGCCGTATGCGTTTCGCCTCTTATCGAGCCATCATCAGCGACGAATTATTTATATTGGTGTTCTCAGTTTTTGTAACCACACATCATTGCTTTTCCCCAAAAGCATGTTACTACTTAAAATAATTTGTTTTAGCTGTTGCAAGCAGCGTGCAACAGCTAAAACAAATTGTTTTGGCGGTAACATGCTTTGGGGAAAAGCAGAGATATGTGGTTACAAACACTGAGAACACCAATGTAAATAATTCGTGGCTGATGATGCCTCGATAAGAGGCGAAACGCATACGGCATTAAATCATACAAAAACAGTTGCATTGGCGTTATTTTTAACATTTAATTTGCTGAACAAATGCGGAAAAATGGCCTACAATAACATTGCATAATATTTAATGTGTTCTCTTGGTGTACCTAATTTAAATAGATAAATCATTGTAACTCCAAGTTCAGGTGACAGAGTTTCAAGCTCGTGTGCATTCAGCCTCGGTTGTGTCTGGGCTAACAGTTTAAAATGGAATCACAACAACACAGCTTAACATTAACAAAGAAAAGCTTTGGCAGTTAAAGTACCAGTAGAAATTAATAACCACCATACGCATAAACTTGAAATATACATATACAACTCACATGTCTCGTCCATTAAAACTGTTTCAAGTGCCCACGTAACTCGAATGTCTGAGGAAATATTTCAACCATTTGATGACTGTGTAAAGAGAAAGTAAAGTCAAGCATACGATTTAAAGCATACGCTTTTCGATAGAAAATTTGTCTAGGAAATATAATTGTTTTAATAACAGTCAAAGCGATCTCTCGTAATGCTTTGTACAATACGACAGAATATGGGGAGGAGAGAGACAAACGGAGTGGCAGAGGTGATTCATGCGTTATTGATCTTGGTTCAGGGAGGGAGATGCAGTGCATTAGTCATACCCAATCCCTCATCCACATCTGCGGAGCTCAATCAGCCAAAAACTTATTTTTGTGCACATCCGTACTCTATACTACCTCGCCCGCTTAAACGTCGCCTTGATCGAATGGGGAAGTTCGATGCCAACAGGTCTAATGCCTCATGTTCAGGCAGTCATGAGGCCAGATTTATTTTCGGATTTTTTATTTTTTTTTATTTTTTTATTTTATTATTATTTGGTCCTTGGCTTTCGCCAATATTGACCAGCTAACAATGTTACATTTTTGACCAAATTACAGAAATACATTCTTGCTCAGTTGACATTAATACATTTTGCATAGAAATCAACTCTTGTTTGGCCATCATTTTAAGACACAATTAGCAATAAAAACTTTTACATATTTCTCTTACTTTTATCCTTCTATCTTTAATAATAACATATAATCCCTATATCATTATTTAGTGTTGGAAGGAAATAAAAATTTTACATATTACCTATACATTTTATATTATGCATATACATGATACCCATTACATCGTACAAACAGGGGTATCCAAAAATTAATTTTTTCGCCCGCTTTCTATCTTTTGTAATTAATTTGTCTATCTAAGTCCTTATATATTCCATACAAAAACCTAATTGATATTCAGAAATGTACATTTGTTTATAATACATTATTTCTCCACACAAACATTTTCCTATCATCCTGTACTGGATTTGGAAAACTTGATAGTTTCCTCATAAAAATAGTTCAAATCGAGAAATATTATAAGAGATACCTTATTTATTTTGAAAAGAATTATTAATATCCCTGCTCACAACAAAAATTCCTTAAAGACTAATTTGTGTTCTCTTGTACAAAGTAGCTCTCATATCTACATATATACACTCTTACATGGACGCATACACGAACACTTACATATCTATACCCATACATATATTTACATACCCATATCCCACAAACATACAAAATTAGTCCATTTGATATGAAATATACTACGTTCCTTTATAATACATCATATTTTCCTATTACATTTAGATATATATTTACATAGTTGTTTTATCTTATCTACCGTAGGAGTCCCTAGAAATTGTCGTAGGCTCTCATAGTCTGTTATCTTATTGCCTCCGTCTTTCTGTAAGATTGATTTCCTGTGTTCGCTGTATTTGCGGCATTCCACCACAAGATGCACTATGTCTTCATATGCCCCACAATGCTCGCAGTTCGGTGATGTTGTCAAACCTAGTATAAATTTTTTGGAGTTTAGCATAACGTGGCCTGATCGCAACCTGTTTATCATTGTTATTTCTTTCCTACTTGCCTTTACACTAAACCATGGCTGTTTCGGTATGCTGTGTTGTATTGCATGGTACCATGCACCTTTGGTTCTGAATTGGACCTCCCCTACTTCTTCCCACTCCTTCATCTGTAGATTTCTGATTTTACTTAGTAAGTCTCTATATGGTACCCTGCCATCGATGTTTTCATGTTCCTTTGCTCCCCTTGCAAGGTGGTCAGCATTTTCATTCCCCACTACTCCTACATGTCCCGGTACCCACTGAAATTCTATTTTCTTCTTTAACTGTTGTGCTTTGCTTAGCTCATTTATGATGTCATATACTAGATGGTTCTTTGTTTTCCCTTTTGGCCCATTTTTTAAACATAATAGTGAACTTAGTGAATCGGAGCAGATTAAAATCTTTTCTTCCCCTGTTTCCAGTGCATATTTGATGGCTTCTAATATTGCATATAGCTCCGCTGAGAACACTGACATATCCACCGGTAGCTTAACTGCTTTTCCAACATCTGATTTTTCTTCGTAAAACGCTGCGCTCGTATTTGAGCCTGTGATTTTGGAGCCATCCGTATAAATTTTATTCCATGTCTTCCATTTCTCATTCAGGGTTTGTAACGTCGTCTTACAAAGATCTATCGTAATATTATCTGTTTTCTTGGCTCCTAGCTTGCCTATCCTTTCATGTGTTTGGACCTCGATTATTTGGGGCCACGTATCCCCTATAAACGCTGGATTCATTTTATGTTGTTTTATTGGCCATTCTTTCATTTCATTGTAATTTTTAACTGTAATTGGGGTTGCCTTTTTTCTCCAGTATTTCCTATACATAATTTGGCTAAAGGCCCCTAGCTTCCAATTTAGTGGGTGGTTGATCATAGCTCTGACTTTCAAGATAAAACGTCTGGAAAGCATACTTCGTCGGAGTGAGAGCGGTGGTGTACCTGTTTCCATCTGAAGTACGTTAATGGGGGTTGTACGTAGGAATCCTCCACTTATGCGTAATGCCAATGATTGTAAGCGGTCTAGTTTGACTAGGGTTGATGTAGTAGCTGCATCATATAGCATGCACCCATAGTCCATTTTACTACGTATTAGTTGTCTGTACAGGCGCAGTAACACTGTTGGGTCGGCTCCCCAATGATTACCTAGCTATCCCTTTCAGGATGTTAATTCGTTTCATTGCTTGGCCGTGTAACTCCATTACGTGTTTCTTCCATGTTAATCTCATATCTACCCACATCCCTAAAAATTTCACTTGGTGTATTGCGGTAAGAGCTTTACCGTTGAGTATTATCCTAACATCCTCTGTGTCTCTGTGTCTTGTAAATACCATTAGCTTACTTTTTTCAGGTGACAGTTCCATCTTCTTTTCTTGCAGAGCATTTGTCATACTGTTTAGGCCATTTTGTAAATCTCGTGTTGCCTTTTCTTTCTTCCTATTTCTTACGTATACCACCACATCATCAACGTACTGTATGTACAAAATCGATCTACTCAGCTTGCTGAACACATTGTGCATATAAATAATAAACAATAGTGGGCTAAGGGGGTCTCCTTGCGGTAAACCAGAGAAGACGTGTCTAACTATTACCTCTCCCCTGTACATCCTAAGCTCCAGGATCCTTAGTGAAAGATAATTCGTACACCATTGTACTATTGTTTTTGGGATATCGCATTTCAGCATCACCTTTACCAGTTCCGTAATGTCGACCTGTCCGTATGCATTTTGTATATCCAGGAAAGCAGCTATAAGGTACGAGTTGTAACTGTTACTTATTTGTATATCTGTTATTAATGTGGCTATTGCATCTATAGTGCTATATCCCTTTCTGAACCCCATCACACGATTTGCTAGGAGTTCCCGGTGTTCGACATACCATTCCATTCGCTGTTTTATCATCAGATTCATCAATTTGCAAACACATGATATCAGTGATATGGGTCTGTACGATGTATATAATTTAGGATCCTTTCCGTTTTTGGGTACCGGAGTGATTTTAATTCTCCTCCATTGATGTGGTACTTCGCTTTGCCTGAATAAATTGTTTAGTATTGTCAGTAACAGTTCTTTGCCACTATGGGGTAGATTATACAACATTGAGTATGATATTTGATCTATCCCTGGAGCTGTATCTTTCTCTTTTAGGCTGTTTTCCATCTCTGTCAGGGTAAAGGGTCTATCTAGGTTGCTGTTATTATGTATTAAAGGTTCGCTGCTATCTGCAACTACCAGCGGTGCGTCCTCTACCGTAGCTGGAGCTATTTTATCCATAAATTGTTCAGCTGTTTCTTCATTTAATCTTATGCTCTCAGCACTTAGCTTTGGTTCTTTGTACCATCTAACCTTTTTCCATAGTTCTTGTGTTGAGATGTCTCCGGTTAATTCCGAACAGAACTTTTCCCACCCATCTTTCTTCGCTTTCTTAATGGTCTTGCTCGCTTGTGCTGCTATCTTCCGAAGATTGATAAAGTTTTGGTACGTCATATTCTTACGATATGTTTTAAGGGCTAATCTTCTTCTTGCCACCGCTTTCGAACATTCTGTAGTCCACCATGGCTTCCTTTTATGTGCATCGCCACCACCGTGTTTCATAACAGGCGCGCTAATTTTCGCCGCTGCTTTGATGGTTTCTGTAAACCAGTTATAGTTTTCCTGCGGATCTGTTATGCCAGGATATTTGAGCAACCTTTTGCTAACTTCTTGCTGATACTTGTGCCAGTCAATATGTCTGTAGTTTATCGTATGTTCGAGACCGTCCACCCTATTTTGAGCCGTAATGTTAGGCTGCGACTCTATGGAGATTTTGATCACTCTGTGGTCACTACCCAGTGTGTCATTCATTGCTACCCACGAGCATTTCATTGCCATTCTTGACGATACCAATGATATATCCGGCGAGGAGGGTCTTTGGGATGGTGTTCCTATGCGGGTATTGGTCTTCGTGTTTAGTACCACTAAATCCGATTGACATATTGCTTTTGATAACTCTTCGCCTCTATGATCCGTTACTTCATCGTACCACATCTTACTGTGCGCATTGAAGTCTCCTGCTACAATACTTTTATCCGGGAGTTGGGAGAAAATTTGGCTCCATTCAGTTTCATGAGTTCCAACATGGGGGGGGCACATAAATAGCTGTTACATTCCTGATCTGATGCAGATTCAGCACATCCACCGATATGATTTCTATGTTGTCGTTGCTGCACTGCAGTGTTTTGGGCACCGCTACTATATTCTTTGCTATGATGACTGCTACTCCACCATATCCGTCCTCCCTATCTTTTCTAAACATTTTATATTGTCTGTCTCTTATCCTAGTATCTTCTGTCAACCATGTTTCTGACACTATAGCGATATTTGCTTTACATTCACTCATTAAATTGGTGAGGTCATTCCATTTGGCCTTAACACTTCGGGCGTTCCACTGAATCACATGTAGTTGTCTTATATCACCTGTCCTCTGCATAGTTGGTATTATGGATAATTTGGTTGTACTATTAATTCGATAGATTTCCTAATTTTATCCAGTTGCAGTGTCTCTAACCCACTGTCTTTTATATGTCTCGTTACTATCATGATAAGATTAAAAATTTCTTCAATTAGCCTGCTTTTCCCGTTTGTAGTATTGGGATAATTCGTTATCCCCTGCATCCTTGGAGGATATGGGTTTTGGGCTATGGGTGTAACTGGCACTTGTGTTGGGTAGAGCCAAAGTTGTCGATAATCCTGTGCGTTACCGCGCTGTTGGGTTTCCTTGAGCGCCGATCTACTCCCGGCCAAATCTCCGTTGTTGTTTAGTTGTGCTGTACCCAGTGTAAAACCTGTTAAATCAGATTGTTGTTTTCTTTTGTCTGGTATCAGTTGGGACTCAGAGGGATCCTCTCCTAAATCTTCCTGGACCTGTATAGAATCTCCACTGAGGTATTGAGTTGGCCCAGTTGCTATCCTAATTATTCCATTTCCCATCTCTTGTGCTGTTGGTACTGTTGTCCCACTACTCAGCTTTATCTGCGGGAAGTCGATGTAACTTCCCGCGTCTGGTACTACAGTGGGCCGAAATAATTTTCGGATTTTACTATTCATCTTCGTGAATGCAGGAACGACTACCTAGGGAGCGTGCATAAACCACGTAGCTCCATTTTTGCCTCCTGTGAAACCCCCCTCCCCCACACGTAGCCCTACGTGGCTTTTGCCTCTACAGCCCCTCCCCCCCCCCCTCCACGTAGCACGTAGCTTTTTTCCCCTTTTGATTCCAGTAGACATTTTGTACTGTTTTCACCTGTCAGACTATTGTAAATTACATACAGAGATAATTAACTGAAGAAAATAAATATTCACATGCTGTTGTGTGTTTTGTTCCTCGTTTTAACAGTGAAAAATGTTATGAAAGGAAAGCTACTTAGCCTGGCTCGGAAACACCCCTCCCCCACGTAGCTCAGCGTAGCCTTCCAGCCAACCCCTCCCCCCCCCTACACCAAGCCACGTAGTTTGTGCATGCCCCCCCTATTACCGATTCAAAAAAAAATCTTATTTCAGAAATAAATTAATACGCAACATTCAGAAAAAAATTTACAGACAGAAGGTGATACCTAGGCTGCTGTTTAGTTTATAGAGCAGCGACAGGTCTGGGACAAGCTGTCTAGCTAACACATGTTAACTGCAGTCACGACGGAATAGTGATAAAATACTTGCAAGCAGGTTCGCGTCTTGTACATAAGTAGATACACTGCCTTACCTGAATCTAGTGCAATCGTAACTAATTGCAGTGATGTAACTTAGGCTACGCTATGCTAACTGTTCTGGAACAGATTATAAATGTGCCAAATATGTCTGGAGCACCCATATCATAGTGTTCCATAGTTTATTCCCGCTTTGCTTTTTTATTTGTAAAATTTAATAAATAATGGACATGTTTCCTCTTCTTCTTCTCATCTTCTTCCCATTCAAGGGTTAGGCCTTTTGACCTGTTCCGGTTTCAAGGACTATTCTCATCTCTTTCTGGGTCTATCTATACTTCTTCTAAATAAATGTCTATATTCGTTTACTACTTTTGGTAATCGTGCTTCATCCATTCTATGCAGATGGTCTCTGCAATTATTCCTATGTTCATCTATATTGTCATTCATACTATATGTTTTCAACTCCTCACTTATAGTCTCATTTCTTATTAGATCTAGCATTGTGCATCCCTTTGCAGATCTTAGGAACTTCATCTCCGCTGCTTATATGCGGCTTTTGTCTATTCTCTTCATTACCCAAGACTCCCTTCAATAGAGAAGCATAGGAACTTCTTCTTCTTCTTGAGTCGCCTTCTCCTATTGGAGGTTGGCGGTCCACATAGCCTAGCTCTGAGCGTGAAACTGCAGCATGGAAAGCCCCTTCGCACGTGCAATTGAACCATCTCCGAATGTCCTTCAGCCACGAATTCCTTCTCCTCCCAACAGATCTTTTCCCTTGTATTTTCCCTTCAATGATGAGCTGCAGTAGCTGGTACCTCTCGCCTCTCATAATGTGTCCTAGATATTGCGTTTTCCTTTGCTTTATAGTGTGCAGCAATTCTTTTTGTTTCTCCATCCGATGAAGTACTTCTTCGTTTGAGACTTTCAGCACCCAAGATATGCGTAAGAGACGACGATACAAATACACTTCAAAAAAATTCAGTCTTTTTCTCTTTATTAAATTTCACTTTGTATGTATGCACGTCCTAAGGTTTTAGCTATAGTGCCACACATTGCCTGATATTTGTTCACTTTATTATCAATATATTTGCTTACACTATATATAATGTCTCAACCAAGGTAGTTATAGTGCGAAACTTGTTCAAGCAGGTAGCCATTTACAACTATTTTTGCTCTATTTGGATCTAGATCGCAGAAAGCCATTATTTTTGTTGTGTCAGTGGCTATCTTCAGGTTGTAGTGCTCTGAACATATTTGTAATTTGTGGAGGGCTCTTTGTAATCCATTTTCAGTATCCTCCATCCCACCGAGCGTGGTGGTGTAATGGCTAGCTTTCTGGCCTCGCATTCGGGAGGACGGCGGTTCGATTCCCCGTTCGGGCATCCAGATTTAGGTTTTCCATGGTTTCCCAAATCACTACAGCCAAATGCCGGGATGCTTCCTTCAAAAGGCCATGGCAGAATTCCTTCCCATTCCTTGCCCCCCCATCCTTTCTCGTCTCTAAAAGACCTCGCTGTTAGAAAGACGTTTAACAGATAAAAAAAAATATCCTTCATCACGCCTAGTCCTAAGTCTACACTCATCGTTGGATATTCATTTTGTCACTTTTACTGGCAGCGTTCAAAGATATGTTAAAGAAAGTTGAGCACAGGCTACACCCTTGTCTCAAGCCTTGAACAGTTGTTAATATTTGCTGTTCACTCCTTTTTTTCGAGTTTTTGTATTAAAATATATACTCTTTATTGTTTCTATAATATGATTTGGATACCCATTCATATGAAGGATTTTCCAAACCAATTTTCTGTATATTTTTTTCAAAAGCCTTCTTGAAGTCAACAAATTCAGTGAACATCGGTAAGTTATATTCCCTCCTTTTATCTATAATTCTATTTATCATATGTATATTATCTGAATAAGAGCATCCTAGCCTAAATCCATTTTGAAATTCTGGTAGTTTGGCTTCTGCTATTGGCCGCAATCTAGCATTAATTATCTTGGCATAGATTTTATATCCTGCATTCAAAATACTTATTCCTTTGTAATTGTTTGTGTCGGTTATGTCTCCTATCTTGAAAATAGAGATTATAGTTGATATTCGCCACTGTTCAGATATTTTACCTTTAAACCAACACGTTTCCTCTTGAACTACTTTTTTTTTTAAAACAAATAAAGTCAAATCTGAACCACGCAGCCTCCTACCGTATTTTACCAGGACAAATGAAAGTTTTGTCTCCGGAAAAGGTCAGGTTCTTGACCACAACGGGGTTCAAAATTAGGACAAATGCAGTCGTATTAACGACTACTACATTGTTCTCTTTGAAAAATATGGCTTGTTGCTGAGAATCAGGGCTTATTTTGTGGTCTAAAGAATTAATTTTATTCTCAATAGATGTGAAAATCTAATTATTAAATGCCATCATCTTGCATTTTTTCACATTTTTCACAGTGAATGGAAAACTAACGGAGCTCATGTCTCGTGAAATTCAAAATCATATAAAAATTTCCTAGTGTATTTTTGAATATCTGTTCAATGATACCACATTCGATTAGGTAAACAAAAACAAGTTTTCATCGAATTGTTATGCACGTGCGATAGTACCCTAGGGCCTTTTTTTATTATTTTTATTTGCCTACGATTCTGATCAATAAAGCATATTTTCCAGTGAAAATTTACCACAATCGTTGGAAAGAAAGTACGGATGAAATTATTACTAGCCATTTTGACTAATGATCCCAAAACCTGCTACTCTGCTAGGAAAAAAATAATATGTATCATGTCACGCGGCGCTAATATATCTGTGTCTTTAGTTTAACGACGTACTATTGGGTTACTGAACATCGGATATTAATTTTCACTGTCTTATTAAAACTCATACAGTATTTATGACTTCAGTGCATTGTGATCAATTCACCATTCCAGGCAAATTAGACATAGTTTTTTTAAAAAATATTTGCGCTGTTTGGTATGGTTATTTTTTCAGGGGAAGTGAAAACTCGACGCGATGGTTAATACATTCTTCTTTCATAGGTTCGTTGTAAGGCGATCAGCGCCGTGTTGGGAGTCAAGAGAACTTTTTTAAAAAACTTCTAAATTAAAACACGGGAGGACACCGTTTCAGATTTCCGTCCAAACCATCGAGATTTCGGTTTTCCATAGTTTCCCGAAGTCATCCCAGGGTCATACCAGGATGGTTCCTTCAAAAGGCCATGGCCGAATTCCTTCCCATTCTTTGCCCCCAATCCTTTCCTACGTATAATGGGCCTGGAAGTTTATGTGGCGCGAAGACCTAAGTGAAGAAAAAATCCTTTTCTTTAATAATTATGCTAAATTAATTTTAAGCAGTAAAGCATGCATAATAGGTGTAAGTTACATACGAGTGACAGAGAAAAAAGTTATGTTTTGCTACTATTAACTAGCGGAAGCCTTTCCTAAACACAAAAATTGGGCTCCCATTCCATCTGGAACATCTATATTCCTTTCGAAATTTTTTATCAATTCTTACAGCTTCAATATGTATTGTAAACTAAATTGTACGCTCTCACTTCGGAAAAAGCGTACGTCTATTGTTCGGCTACCACTCAAAGGCGAACCAGCTATCAGGACACGCTGGTAAAGCTTTCTTGCACACAGGAAATTGTAGTTCACTTAATATCAGCGGAAACTGCTTATTGTGGTCGCAGCTAACAAAGAAAAGAAAACGTTATAAGGAAACGAATAGAGGAATGTTATTAATATGTTCGTGTTTAGGCCTTAATCCTTAGTTAATTTAATAACTAAGGATAAAGGCCTAAAATTAAATTAAAATAACTATTTTTATTATTGTTTCCCCGTTTTGCAACTAACTAAAAGCATATGCGTTTCCTGCTTTTACTCAAGCAACTTCAATGCCCTACATAGCCTATGGTCATCAATTTGATTTTATCTGTAAAAAAAAAAAAAATGTTGACTTACTTCAGTTTACTATCTGCTTCCAGTTACGGAAAGGAAATAGTAACATTAGTAAACATAACTTTTTAACTGATAAACAAAAATGAATGACTATTAATGTACATATACATTGTTTAGGGCACTGAAGATGTATTGAAGAAAGTAGAACAAAACACATATGCCGTAAAAATTATTTAAATTTTTTAGTTGCAAGACGGAGAAACCATAACAAAAATAGAAGATGTTATTAAGTACAATATAGCCTTTCGTTCCCTGTCTCGGCGGGGATTTTCAGAGGCCCTTAACCCTACCTTCACCTCTCACACAGCTTGCTGTTTAATGTGAAGTACGTCAGAACGCTTCAGTGGTTCGGATTCCATGTTGAACTGTAGGTCCCCTATACCCGGTAGGGGCGGATTGTGCAGTCAATAACAAATCCGTCATCAGGTGATTACGACCACATGAATTTACTTTTTCATATTGCCTGGATTCCATTTTAAGTTCACTGGCGTCAATTTTATCAACTGAAAAAAAAGGATGTAGGAATACATAGCGAACCAGTGTCAAGAAACGGAGGTTGGCTATAACCGTGCATTAATAGTTGTTTAGGGGATGATAGCGCAGAAAACTTCAGTAGATTAATTGGTGGGTTACTATTTTTGGACGAATAAAGCGTTTAAGGGAGGAAAAGTTCAAAGAGGGACAGGAAATTTTGCTACTGAATAAAATTTTCTCAGGAAATCAGCCGAATCAGTTTGTTCATAAAAAACGACGTTTCGGTGGTGAAATCGCTGTTGCAAATATCAAGTCACTTACTCAGCTAGTTTTCCGAGAAAATTTTATTCAGATACAACGCCAAGAAAGACTTAGTTCTTAAATTTTGCTATTTTTTTACAAAACTGTTATCCACTATGTAACGAAACTGCTGAATCGGTAAGAGTAAGACCGTTTAAAAGGAGAAAACATTACTGTAGTACAAACAAAGGATCGTGACAGCAAAATTGGCGAAGGAGGAAAGAAATTCCAGACATTTTCATTTTTCCACATTTGATCAGTGGATCACAAAAAAATTAACAGAACTTGTTATGGAAAGTTGAGAGACGGTGGAAGTTTATTGTTCTTGGGCAGCAAAATGAAATGTAGCGTTGTTACAATTCACTATCACTATCTTATGATCGCCATGTATGTTATATTGACTAACATGTAACCTTACGTTAGTTTAGGCTGCATTCACAAACACGTCTCAGCTTTAACGAGAGAGGGCATAAAATGAAAAAAAATGATGAATTTCTCTTCACTGATGTTGGGCTGACGTTTACGACTAGGCCTATCTAACTGCATGAATTGGAAATCAGTGATATAGACAGCTTAGAGGTTTACGCCTTGTCGACGTCGAGGTCATTAAAGGCGGGAAAGGAGAGGGGGCAAGGAACGGGAAGGATTTCGAACGTGGCCATTTTGAAGGGATCATCCCAGCATTCGTCTGCAGTGATTTGGGGAATCCATGAAAAACCCAAATCTGGATGGCCGGATGGGGGGATTCGAACTCACGTTCTCCTGAATGCGAGACCAGAGCGTTACCGCTCACCCACCATACTTGGTAGTACAGATACTTCACAAAGTATTTATTGTCCCATTACGAGGCCTGTATGATTCAAGTATGGGGACAGGCATTCCAAGAAAGAATTATATGCTTAAATAAATCTTATAATAACTTAAAGAAATTGTTTTTCTTTTTTAAAAAATTGTTAAAGTGTCAAAATGTTTATAAACCATGCTGATGAATTGCAACAGTCAGTTCATCTGCTACTACTTTCAAAAGGTAATAGCGATAAGCTGGATATAGGCTATCTGTAAGGATTTATCTGGAAGTTAAAGACAAAAACAAATAAACAAGACTGAAAAATCCATGATAGTAATAAAATCCCTGTACTTAGCAGATGTTTATGTACAATTCAACATCTGAAATTTTATTTTGTCAGTTTACAGGTTTCCAACGAAATAATTATTACATCTACTTTGGAACCGGTTGGTTCTGGGTCGCATTCCCCCCCCCCCCTTACTTACGGCTTTACGCCTCGTCGACGTCGAGTTCATTAGGGAAACCATGGAAAACCCAACTCTGGATGCCCGGACGGGGAATCGAACTGGCGTCCTCCCGAAAGCGAGGCCAGAGGGCTAACCGCTCAACCACCAGTTCGGTCTAGGTCGCATACTGAACTTACGACGCCTTGCCCTTCACCTGTGGCAACGCTTGATTATTATAGATAAAGTATGCTCAAGGCAGGAATTCGAAGTTAAGGTGTAAGTACTGTATGGCTTGCATAACTGCAGAATTTGTTTGAACCACGCTAGGTGCGAAATGGATGAAGATTCAAAACTCTGTATCCAGGAGACCGAATCACTCTAGTAAACTGTAGTTTATTCGTTGGTTTAAGATAGTTGTTTACCGTCTTTCTAGAGGTTGAAGATAGTCAGGTCACTCCCTTGGCACACTCCACCATCGTCGCATCTGCTAATTAGTCTAAGTAATGACTCTGCCTTCACAATATTACTCCGAAATGCATTCGCACACATGGCTTTATTATTTCTCTTTTCTTTATTCGGCAATAAGAATAAAAAATCGGCCAACTGCATGTTGGGGAGGTTTATCATAGGGTTCCGTGGCATCTATACTGTGATGACGTAGATGTACTACTAAAGCTTTCATACCAGCACCCAGCAGTGCATTCGAATTAACCAGTACGTAGGGTGGTAATAATACTTTAATGATAATGTAAACAACGTTTGTTAATGAATACGTGGAGGATTAGAAACTAAATAAGCACGCGTAAAATTTACCGAGCGTGATTAGTGAGTGGTAATGCTCTGACCTCGCATTCAGGAGGACGCGGGTTCAAATCCCGGTCCGGCCATCCAGATTTGGGTTTTCCATGGTTTCCCCAAATCATTCCCGGCGAATGCCGGAATGATTCCTTCCCGTTCTCTGCTTCCAGTCCTTTCCTGCTTCAACGTCGACGAGGCGTAAAGCCCGAAGCAAATAAATAAATTTTAAAAAACATGAAATTTCATACCGATTTAGGCGTATTACTAATATTTAATATGTTCTCAAGAAACTCTATTACAAATTAGTGATGTATATAGCACAGTCAGATTTGTGCCGGATAAAGTTGTCGACGAATAATAATAAAAATTCCCTGAGTCCAAATATTGAAGAAATAAAACATTGGGTACATATCAGTTTTGATTAACATTAGTTATAAAATTTAATGTGTGTTCTCTTGATGTACCAGCTTATTTATGTACATAAACGTTACAGCTTGACGCGAGGCTAATTATTTGGACAGAAAAATGAATATTGTGAAAAAAATGAAAGTTGCCGTTAAGCAGCACCATCATAAGTTTTTGAAGATTTTTTCGTTGGAAATTTAACAAGGTGGAGAGAATGGGACACATTGTTGAACACCTTAGGAGCTAATATATCATGAAACACAATATCCAGAAACAACATTTATACCATTTTTAATACCTGTCCAACGATAGCGAAGTCGTTAGAGTAGGTGGAAAACAAGTTTGTTCCTTTTTTGCATGTATAGGGTGCATACACTAAGTTTTTTTTGAATATTTGTGTACGAATCTGTTTATCGGTCAATAAAACACATATTGATTTGAAATTTCGTCACAAGCGATGCAAAGCTGCCATATTGTGTAAACGTTATATGTGGATTGAGAGAATGATGGACTAGTATGACAAAATTACGACCTCGGGCCTAGCATTCCAGAGGACGCGGGTACAAATCCCCATCCGAACCTCAATATTTCGGTTTCCCATGGTTTCCACAAATCACTTCAGGATAATGCCAGCATGATTGCTTCAAATTACCATGGCTAAATTCCTTCTCGTTCCTTGCCCCAGTTCTCTACCGTCCCTAATGACCTTGACGTTAACGAGGCGTAAAACCCAAAGAAAAGAAAAAACAACTAGGTCTGGTTGGAAAGCTGATATTAGTACAAAGACGTCTTGGCTTCAAATCCATCCGTCCGACCATCAAAATTTTGGTTTCCATCGTTTCTCGAAATCACTCCTTGCAAATCCCAATGGTTAATTCAAAAGATTATGGCCAAATTCCTTCCCGTTTCTTGTTACTAACCCTCTCTCAGTTGAAATGACTCAGACATCGACGAGACGTTTAGCTTTAAGCCAAAAAACATGAACGAAATTATAAGGGCTCCGTTTCTATCATTTTGGATACGGAACACTAACACTATTTCGTCCATTTCTTTATCTAGACCAGTGTTTCCCAACGTGGGCCTCACGCCCCACAGGGGGGCAATTTGGTTTTTTTAGGGGGGCAATTTAGAAATTGACTTGATACGACTTTACCGCTTTCTCTTCGGGTTATTTAAATCCAATGCTAGATATAGGTACAAAATATAGCAAAAAAGCAAATTCTTAAAACAGTGCTGTAAATAATTATTAGATATAGTTTCGTTTGATGTTAGCAAAATATATCATCTGGATTATTTGAGTCGTCAACTTGACCTTTTTGGGATTCACCGCGTAATGTTCCGCCTGTCTCGGGAACCCGGACCTTTTAAAACGCGCCAATAACGCCGTTGTTCGTGATTTTTCCATCTTCATATTTAGCCGAAACTGGATTTAGTGCAGTAAATGATTTACTGATAAAAAAAAAGTAATCGACTGGATATAACACAACGTGGAGACTTGAGATTAAAGCTTACTAAATTGGAGCCTAATATAAAATTTCTATGTAGCAAGCATCAAGCGAAAGTATCACACTAAATTGCCATAGTAAATCTTTATTAAAAATCTTTTGAATTTTAGTATTTCATTATATGTTTTTTAATTTTAGTTACTGTGTTTTATGACAATATTAAAGTGTTTTCTTTCAAAAACCATTCTATATGAATTTCTTTAATAACAAATAATTTTTTATTAAAAATTATGTATGGGGGGCAAAAAAAAAATGTTAAAAGTGGGACATGACCCAAAAAAGGTTGGGAAACACTGATCTAGACGTTAGTAATTTAAAAGAAAGAAAATAATTTACCTATCAGTAAGTAAGATGGTAAACTTCTTTTTGCTTGAAGATATTAACTTCAGAGATTAAGATAGGTAAAGAGTGCACCATTACTGTAGTACCATGTCCGTTATAGTGAAATACAGTGCAGTTCTGTGAAACAGCAGGAAATCGTAAATCTTCTTTCTGTCGGCAACAGCTAAGTTGTGCCCGGGTCATGACTTACTGTCCCAACTTCATTTGGGCCAACTTCACTAAATTCATTTTAATTTTGCGAAACTTGGCTAGGTAAATATTTGGATTTTTCACTAATATGACTTGACCATTTTGCTCTTATAACCTTGTTCAAAACTTCCAATGAAATATTAATAAGTTTCGATTTGCTCACATAATATTAAAACAGAGAAGACTGCCATACATATATCCTCTATCCTCGAAGTACAGATGCTGCACCTCGTCCTTAATAGTCATCATCATCATCAGTTTTTTGCCGTCGGGCACGTTTTCACTTGGCTGCCCTCCATGGTCTTCTATCTTCTGCCTTTCTCTTTAGAACCATATAGTTGCCGTCTTCCTTGGTGTTGTCTATAATTTTGTACCTTAATAGTAAAGGCCTTAATAGTAAAGGATTAATTTCTTCCACTTCAGTCATTATTTCCATGCACTGTATAGAGACCTCACATATGACCCAAAACTTCAGCTTCACCGAATGACGCACAATTCAGTCGACTAAATGATAATGTGAAAGCTATGTCTCCGACTTTTTACATTGGTTTATTAATGAACTTTTTAGTCGGATTTTATGCATTTCCTTTATTACGTGCTTTGTCTTTATATAAGAAGAAAAAATATTATCCCAAAGAACTAATAAAGGATACAGTGGTGGCATATAAAGAAGCGAATTTGCTTTTGAATGAAGGTAGTGAACACTTCTTGGCCTAGTTGCGAAACTACAACTAATGTGGAACAATTATGCTTGTTGATGACCCACATGTCACACTTCTGTATTGTTCAAATGGCTTCTCTGCAAGCTATATATGGAACGGTGCTGCCTTGCGTGTGTACGAATAGATTGCTTTATTTGTATGTGTTAGGCTCAAACACCGAAAACCCTCAGTGAGCAAAAAAAAACCGACGATAACGCGTTGTGGTTTATTTAAAATGGCCACAACACGTTGTTCTCGAAGTGGCACTGACAAAAACAGCCAGAACCCGTTGTGGCTATCTCAAAAAGGCCACAAAACGAAATTCGCGTGGCGTCTCTCATGATAATTGCGGTTACGAAGAAATGCCACAGTACATTCTGAGCGTTAACTAATGCAACCACAACACGACTGGCAGGTTCTAACTACATATTCTGAATGTTAATTAATTATCAGGTGGTGTTTTCATTACCGTTTCTTTATCTTTAATCATTGTCTGATATAAGTTGGTAGTAAAATTATGAAAATAAAGAAAGTTGGTAACAAAATTACCAATAATGTTGCAGAGTTATTTACTTTTGCAAGAACTATTACCATGACATTTTGAGTTACATTTTAATTTATTTGAGAACATTTGCAGTTTTAATCAAGTATCTTTTACAGTGAAACATTATATATAGTCTTGCTGACTTCCAGATGATAACATAAATGCTAAGCAATGTGTTAAAGCAGTTGAGAGACGACCTGAATGTTAAAAGTTACTCTCTGAGACTGTAAATTTATTACGAGTATAGAGTCGATCGAGAAGACCTTCCTTGTTAACTAACTGATAGAGACCTGATGGATCAATGCTCATAACAACAGCTAAAACATTGCTGGGAGCTGCACGTGCTCATTAACGTCGGGTATCCTAACTATAAAAGTAGAACCAATTTCAACTGCAGGAAATTTTTAGTTCAACAGTGAAATCGTTTTATGTGCCTGTTTGGTACTTACTCTCTCAACATTGATGCTGTTTCTTTCTTAAACAGAGCTTACAAGTAAGATTTGCACCAAACCCCTCATTCTCGTGGCTTTTCCACAGATAACGTTAACATATTCATGACACTCTGGATACCTGTAAGCAAGCTCCTGAGGTGTCAGTTTTATAAATAACACAACTTTTAATTAAATTATCAGCTTTTTCTAACATAATATGTCACTGTAATAGATTCAGTATTGATAAAAATGTAAATGTTGCTTAAAAAGCATGAAACGTAACCCAAAATGTCACTTTTTTTTTGCTTATGTCTTTACGCCATGTCAACATCAACGACGAGATGCTAGAGGCGGGAAATGACTGGGGTCAAGGAACGGGAATTAATTCGGCCGTGGTCTTTTTAAAGGAACCATCCCGGCATTCACCCGGAGTGATTTGGGGAAATCATGGAAAAAAACAAATCTTGATGCCCGGAAGGGGATTCGAATCCGAGTCCTCCCGAATGCAAGGCAAGACCAGAGCTTTCCTTCTCACCCACCACGCTCGGTAAAATGTCACGGTAATACTTTTTGCAAAAATTAACAACTTTGTAACATTATTAGTAATTTTGTTACCAACTTCCTTTATTTTCATAATTTTCCTGTCAACTTATACCAAACTATGATTAAAGATAAAGAAACGATAATGAAAGAAGAGTGTTTTATTTTCTTAACACCACCTGATTATAAATATGTAGTTACAACCTGTCGGCCGTGTTGTGGTTGCATCAGCCAACGTCCAGAACGTGCTGTGGCTTGTCTTAATAACCACAACATGTAGTGGTCAAATATGAATGCCACGACGCGGCTTTCGTGTTGTGGCCTTTTTGAGATAGCCCCAACGCGTTATGACCGTTTTTTGTCAGTGCCACAACGCGAATAACGTGTTGTGGCCGTTCTAAAGAAACCACAACGCGTTATGGTCGTTTTTTTTCGCTCACTGAGAGTTTTCGGTCTTTGATCGTAACATATGTATACAGGGTGTTACAAAAAGGTACGGCAAAACTTTCAGGAAACATTCCTCACACACAAACAAAGAAAATATGTTATGTGGACATGTGTCCGGAAACGCTTACTTTCCATGTTAGAGCTCATTTTATTACTTCTCTTCAAATCACATTAAACATGGAATGGAAACACACAGCAACAGAACGTACCAGCGTGACTTCAAACACTTTGTTACAGGAAATGTTCAAAATGTCCTCCGTTAGCGAGGATACATGCATCCACCCTCCGTCGCATGGAATCCCTGATGCGCTGATGCAGCCCTGGAGAATGGCCTACTGAAATGTGCAGGAGCTCCATCGTGCATGAACCACATGTTGTGTCGTACTTGTAAAAGCACATCTTCTAGCAGCACAGGTAGAGTATCCCGTATGAAATCTTGATAACGTGCTCCATTGAGCGTAGGTGGAAGAACATGGGGTACATACTAACGAAACTAAAATGAGCTCTAACATGGAAAGTAAGCGTTTCCGGACACATGTCCACATAACATATTTTCTTTGTTTGTGTGTGAGGTATGTTTCCTGAAAGTTTGGCCGTACCTTTTTGTAACACCCTGTATAATCTGTGAAATAAAATCCCTATTAAATCTTAAAGAGAAACAATGCCACAAACTGCTCGTTTATAAGGCAACTTGCGGTTGAGTTTGTCGCCTTTATGCTTATCAGTAGTCTCTTTCTAGTAGGTATGACTTTTCTTATTGGCTTCGTTTTATTAAGTGGGGGATTCACAAAACTCGAACATATATTCGTTCACTGCACTTTTTGGAAAGGGTGGTTTTGGGGTCACAATTTATTTAAGCTCTTAAGGTGGTAGACAGGCTTTGATCTTCAGGCTCTTCAGGGAAGACCTTATGTGGAAACCCTTTTGGTTTCAGTTACGTTTTATGTTGGGTCCTTTACTATACTTCATGGCACTTTTCATAATGGGGTGTAACTTTAGAAGCATTGCAAGTCTTTTTTTTCCTGTGCTGCAATACGTGCTGTAGAAATAGAAATTCACTGCCGAATAGGATTCCTAAGTACCTATACGCGACCCACTAACTGAGGACTCCGTTCATTAAAACCAAATTTTGTGATAATTCAGGCATTTTCTTTGTGAAATACATAGCTGCACATTTGTGAGCGTTTATTTCTATTTTGTTTCGTCTGCTCCATATAACCACTTCGTCTAATTCTGTATTTAATCTTTTTACGTTCGAACACACCACCACATATATATCCCAATTATCGTAGTAGGCATTTAGACTACGACAGACAATATTAAATGAATATACAAAAGACCAAAATTTACGATTTTAGCCTCTGTATCATGGACGAAATATGACATTAACCTGGATGACAATAATATGTTAACTAATGATATAAACTATCACTATGCTACATTTCTTTGAAATTCATTCATCAGATTTTATGAGAAGCAAATTTAGATGAAAATTTGAAATTCTTACCGTTATGGCCTCTGTGTCATGGGGAAGTATGTTCTAATCAGAATAAAAGGTACCCTATATCCTAAACGGTGACATAAGATAATACAATGTGAAGTTCCGTTCAAATCAATTCATTAATTCTAAATTTATGGTTTTGGACTCTGCATCATCGGGAATTTGTAATGTATCGTGATAAAAAGTATCCTATATCCTGACTGACAACATAAGCTTTTAATATGCCCGCCAATATGTTTTGCATGACAGATAGACAGACGAATGTTAATTTCAGCATCTGTATCATCAGTAGTTTACATTGCATTTACTCTTTCTGAAAAAAAAATGTACATATACAATTTTTCTGTACAGTTCAATTACATAGTATTGATACACATTGTATTTGCAATTCAGTTATTACTCTGATTCTGTTCGATACGCATATCATATGAGTTTCTGCGAAAAATTTAATTTTAATATCATGCTTATAGTGCAGTAACTTATGTCTCTCACTGTTGAATCAAGTAAAGTTGGCGTTGAGTAACGCCTAGGTTGCAAATTCATTTGAGACGCCCGTGTCCGTGCTGGTAAAAGAACTGTACAACGATTCTTGCCACTATTACCACAGATGTTTTGCGCTTTGCTGTGTTGGAATAGTTAGCTAAATTTGTCACCAACTATTCTAGATTTGAATTTTCTTTACTTTTCAGAACTTTGATAGAAACGGGCTGTGATTTGTTCTTTACCGGGTGTTTCAAATATTAGTGACCGGCTTCAAAGAAGTTAAATACTTTGTAATGCAAGATCGATCATTGTTTGTATACAACTCGTAGAAGAGTGGAAGGCTGTAGGATTTCCCTCGACGAACAGTCTCCATTTAAACTGAGTCAGCTTAAACGAAGATTTTTTTTTGAAAATGCTTGCATTCGCCGGACAGTGTGTAGTCACGAAATTTTACGGCCCATTTGACATTTATTGTTGTAACTAGCAGTGCCCGGTACTTCGTTTAAGCAGGAAACGCTCTGGGTAGATTTTCCTTCTTCTTTTAAATTGCCACCATTAATTCCACAAAATTTGGCTCGAATTTCGCGATGAATTAACATCAGGGATAATATCAATAAAATGTAGTTTGAGGTTAGAACAAATGTAATCTAGATAATTACATACGTCGTGACTTTTCATCATTAATTTATTAGCCGTGTACGCGAACGATGTAATGATTTAGTAACAAGGATGGAAATCAATAAAAAAAACTGTAATTAGAATAAAAACAATTTACAAAGCTATAGACGTAGAGCTCTGAATGACTTGAAAGCAAATAAGGCAGTTGGAATTGGTGAAATCCCTGCAGAACTTCTTAAAACGCTAGGAGAAGAAGGAATCAAATATATATATATATATATATTCAAGCTGATATCAAAAAGTAACGAAAAAGGAGAAATTCCAACTGATTTTAATAGAAATATCATCTTCACACTTCCGAAGAAAGCACAAGCCGACAAATGTGAGAATTATCGGACCATTAGTCTAACATCACATGCTTCAAAATTACTGACCAAAATAATAAACAGAGGAATGGAATGGGTAGTAGAGGAGATAGTAGGTGAAGATCAGTTTGGGTTTAGGAAAAATCGTGGAACAAGGGAAGCAATTCTGGCTTTAAGATTAATACTTGAAGGACGGATCGAGAAAAACTAAGATATGGCGTTTGTTGATTTAGAAAAAGCTTTTGATAATGTTAGATGGGACAAGATTACCAAAATTTTAAAGAAGTCAGGTCTAAAATATCGAGATAGAAGAATATAAACTATATAAGAATCAAGTGGCTATAATAAAAGTAGAGAATCATGAGAGACATGCATCAGTTAAAAAGGGTGTGAGACAAGGTTGTAGTCTATCCCCGATAATATTCAGCTTGTATGTAGAAGAAGAAATAAAGCCAGTAAAAGAAAAATGTTCTTGTGGAATAAGTATACAGGGAGAAAAAAATCAGTTTGCTACGACTTGCTGCTGACATTGTCTTGTTAGCAGAACAGGTTGAGGGTATTGAGAAGTTACTGATTATCATGAACAAAATAATGAAGGAAGATTTTGGACTAAATATAAACCAAAGAAAGACAAAAGTGATGAAATGTAGCAGAAATGATACCAATAACAGTAGATTAAATATAAAAATAGGATCGGATGCAATAGGAGAAGTAAGTGAACTCTGCTACTTGGGAAGCAAAATTACAACCGATGGCCGAAGCAAGAATGATGTTAAAAGCAGAATAGCACTAGCAAAAAGAGCCTTCATGAAAAAGAGAAATATTATAGTTTCAAACATTGATCTAGGAATTAGAAAAAACTTTTTAAAACTCTATGTATGGAGCACAACACTTTATGATAGCGAAACATAGACTTTAGGAATACCAGAAAGAAAGAAAATTGAAGCATGCTGAAAATTAAGTGGACAGACAAAGTACGAAATGAACGAGTTTTGGAAATGATGGGTGAGGAAAGAAGTTTGTGTAAGAAGCTTACAGAAAGAAGAGACAGGCTGGTAGGTCATATTTTGAGACATGCTGGATTGGTTATTTTGTTAGCGGAGGGAACAGTCGAAGGTAGGAACTGTAGAGGAAGATAGAGATTAGAATATACGAAGCAGATTATTGAAGACGTGGGTTGCAAGGGATATGTAGACATGAAGAGGTTAGCACAAGATAGGAAGGGATGGAGGATTTCATCAAACCAGTCGAAAGACTGACGACCGCAAAAAAGATATATATATATATACGTAGACTGTGAATTATTATGCATAGTTATTCTCGCACCTATGTCAACACTGTTCGCTTGACGGATTGGAGTCGGATATTACGACTTACGCTAGAAGAGGAGTTGCGGAAGTTATTTTCGCCGGCCTCGGTAGCGTAGGGTCTACAGTACTGGCTACACGTGCCGAAGGTCGCCGGTTTGAGTCCGGCCGAGGGCATGGAGAGAGAGAGAGAGAGAGTGGTGTCGATACTTAGTAGCAACATTTCACTAGACGAAATTTACACCGGATGAGTCATGATTATCACATTGAGCTGGCTGTATGGCCTAAGTGGCCGAATGCCATTAAAAAAATCTACATCATAATTCATACAATCTGCCAGCTGCTGACGTTACCTGTTTCTTTTCAGTGTTCATTTCTACTTTACAGTTGTTTTTAGAATTTGTCAGTATGGTGTGTATCTTACGACATCCGCAACACAGAAGTTTATCGCACCGACAGGTATCAACTATCTACCCACAGACTTTATAAATTTCAAGCACAGGAAGATCGTGCCAAAATGATTTAAGTTAAGTGATCATAATTATAACTGACGCTGTTACTGCATAAACAGAAGTAGTACTGTGGACTTTTTTGAATTCCAGCATACCGTCTTTCAGATACATCTTTTCTTCCTTTGATAATTTGATTACAGTGTTTATCCATTAGGTCATATCAATAATGTTTCTTGTTTCATGTTATCGCTGAGATAGATATGAAACAATCTACACTCAAAGAAAAATATAAATTCTCAAGACGCAATGTGACTATTTATTATATTACAAATTGGTGTAATATTGCTTTTGATGCTTATCATTTTATTCACCAAGAATTTAGAATAAAATTAAGTGACGGGAGAAAGCTATCCAAGTGAGCCGAAAGAAAGAAAGTTTAGATGTTTTCAAGCAGCTTTGTAAAAATGTTCCAGAATCGTACCTAAGATCTTCTGTATAAATATTAAGAAACGGTGTATGACTGGTATCCCCATGCCCCACGTTAAAAGCATAATTAAAGTGTCAACGTCTAATTTTGAGTTGGTTGTGATTTTTTTTCAAACGTTTAAGATAAATTTGAAAGCCTTTTAAGGTGGTGATTATCGGTAAACGCCGTGGAGGTATTCACATCTTTCTTACATACTTTTTTTGTATTACTATTACAGCAAATCTTTTGGAAATTCTGTATTGCAAGTTCATGAAATCAAGGTATATTACTAATTTCAAAGAATCAGAGTGATGATTTCTGGAAAATGATTAAGCAGAGCATTCAATATCTCTTCATATTAAATACTTTTTAGTTTCTTCGCTTGTTATTTTATTCCTCCGATTCAGCCACCACGGATCACATGTGAATTGTGAGATAGGGGGAGGCAGAAACTAAGTTCCTGCCTGAAGTCTAATAGGGCTTGTTGCCCCGGCATACCTAATCTATTGGAGGAAAGTCTTGTGTTGCCATCTGTTTCCGGAACATGTAACATTGTGTATTCTGTATGATGAGTGTATTTTTTTGTTTGTGAAATGTGTAGTATATGTGGCGGAGATTAGTGACCGTCCTAGCTTTCACATGGATGATTGCGAGAAGCCGCCTACAAATCATCTGGATCTCAACGAAGCACCAGAGATTTGCGATTACTTCCATTCCCAAATTTAAGTAACACAAGCAAGTACACTGCCTGCGATGGTTAGTGATTTAAATCAGAGCCGGCTCAGAATCTTGAGACAATCATATGGTTCTATGGAGCTTTCTTTTTTCTTTCGGCTTTTCGCCTCTTCGAAGTCGAGGTCATTAGAGGCGGAAAAGGACTGGGGGCAAGGAAGGGAAGGAATTCGGCTATGACCTTTTGAAGGAACCATCCAGGAATTCACCTGGTGATTTCGGAAAACCATGGCAACCAAAAATATGGATGGGCGAACAGATATTCGAACCCGCGTCCTCCCGAATGCGAAGCCAGAGCGTTACTGCTTAGCCACCACGCCTGGTATTTATGGAACCGTTGTGTCTGGCGTTATGTGCATAAAGTGATGTCTGTAGAACTAATGTGGAAAACGACTTTTTGATCTTTCTTAACAGCCTACTCGTAGATTCAGTATGCATGGTATAGTTGTTGCTGAAATGTGTACGCCTTAATGTACATAGATTTGCACTCAGACTAAAATGGTGTTGAGATGACATAACAAACGTATTTTTCTTAATCAGATATTTATCGCAGTAACCCAAAATTTCCACTGAACTTGTTTGCAACTGTTTGTTCCAGTTCTGTATCGTCATCTAATCGCTTGTTTCTAAATGGTATTCAGTAACAACATAATATTTTCAGGCTCTTCCTGAATATATGCCTGTAAAAATTCAGATTGTTTCAAATTCTCAGCTCGATGCTTCGTCAGAATGACTACAAAGTGTAAGTAAATGTGAGTAAGTGTATGTATTTTATCTGCGAGAAAACCACTACATTCTGTGTCTAATGAGAGCCATAACTTTGTGTTATGAGAATTATTACACATGATTAATGGCAAGCCTATAACATCACGTATTGTATAGCACAGACAAAAGTAAAAGAACTGTTCTTCGAGGAAAGATACACATACAAAATCTTACGTACTTTGTTCAATAACGGTAGGTTGTAGGACTATGACGCCCAGCAACTTCTTGTTTGTGTGCTTGTAAGGAGAGCATGTGTTAAGTATAATAAAGGGCATAAAGCTGAGTTAGGACTTTTAATCGATTTTGATCATAAAAAATATGAATATTAATTTATACTAGTAAAAAATTCTGCAGTCTCTATATGGCACCCCACAGATGAAAATTTGACAAATGTTTCGAACTGACTGACGAAACGCAGCGAGCGTGGTGGGTGAGAGGTAAAGCTCTTGCCACGCATTCGAGAGAACGCGGGTTCCAATCCCTGTCTAGCCATCCAGATTCCATGGTTTCCCGAAATCACTCCAGGCGAATGCTGTCAAAAGAACATTTCAGAATTCCTTCCCGTACTTTGCCATTGGTGTTTTCCCGCTTCTAATAACCGCGTCGTTGACAAGGTGTAAAACCATAAGAAAAAACCACATACCGAATCATCCATTCATTCAAGCAATTCACTCGTTCGCGAGTATAAAAATGTCTTTCGGTTTATTATTTATGGGTCCTTAAGTGGCTAAAAAGTACGCTTCTAGAGCCGCAGGGTCTTTCACAGTGATAACACAAGCCGAACACATCAGCATGGGAACATGGCGATACAGCTCTTCTCATCTTCCACTGTACGTTCCTACGATTTCGTCATTTTCTGGGTGGACTGCAGAAGACCGAATCATTTTTACTTTTGTAAAATATTTCACGGAAGAGGCACAGATCTGTTATATAATAATAATTCCGTGTGGTCGTAATGACCTGGTGACAGGGTTTCTATTGGTTGCGCATTCCACCTCTGTCGTAGCCGCCATTAAGCCGACTGGGAAATCGTACCGGGTACAGGGGACCTACAGTTTAACGTGGAATCTGAAGCACAGAAGCGTTCTGGCGTACTTCACATTACACAATAAGCTGTGCTAGGGGTGAACGTCAGGTTAAAGGCATATGAAAATCCCCTCCGTTACAGGAATTCGAACGGGGGACCTTTCCATCATTCATACACCTTAACCACTGAGCTAACAGACTGCACACATATCTGTTAAATATCACTTCTATTGCAAGTTGTACACATTGCTAGAAATCAGACGGATAGATAGCATACCACAGCCTAGGTATCACGCACAAACAGTTACAACATTTAATGTAATAATTATTTGATACGTTTTGTAAAAACTGGTAACACCTGGTGGTGTGATGGCTGTTGTTATTTTGTAAACATTATCCAGGTGATAGAGAAAGATACTTTTGTTTCGAATGTGGTTTTATACTTCGTTTCTTGTTCTATCTCCTTAACTTTCACTCATACATTTTTACGTATGTATATATTTGGAGGTTTACCACTGGTTTCAATCTGTGTTATTAGAATTGTAAGAGGTTTGTTTGAAAAGAAGAATAAGGATCTATAATTAGAATTCCTAGTGCCATTCACCCCTAGCAAGTTTTGGAAACAAAAATTTTAAACAGCAGATTGAAATAAATGTTACAGCAACTACTGAGTCCAATGAACCTAACTAAGAGTTATTGACCAAACCTGCAAATATGGCCTGTTTGATGAGCAGGAATATGACGTTGCATCAACAGATATATATATATATGGCTTTACGCCTCGTCAGATTAATTTGAGGCGGGAAGTGACTGGGGGCTAGTAACGGGAAAACATTCGGCCATGGCTTTTTTGAAGGAACCATCCCGGAAATTAGGGAAACCATGGAAACCCCCGATTCTGGATGTTTGAATGAAGATTCGAACCTCCGTCCTCCCAAATACGAGGTCAGAACGTTTTTGCTCACCCGCCACGCTCGGTCAGATATTAAAGGCATTGTCGACATGATACACGATTCTCAGAGAAATTATTTATTTCCTTTTCTGGCTTACTTGCAAATGGCGCCAAAAAGCCGTAAGAACGACAACCACTATGATCGACACCTCGTTCGCTTGTGAACAAGATACAACCAACATTCACTTCAGCATAACATGTTAAGCGATCCCACACACGTTTTGTTAATGACACGACCTGCTAAAGTTTATAACTAATTATTGATTAACTGAAATTATACACATGCCCTGGGAACAATTTTCCTATATGCACACTTCTACATATCAGTAATTTCTATTTTAAACTTTTCATTGTTTGATTTAAAATGTTCACCATATCCCTCGATAATTTACTACAGTCTCTCATTACCTTGCATACAAATGAAAAGTTTAGATTTTCCTTACACCTGAAATCAGTTGTTAGTGTGTTGTCATGGACTTCTCTTCCCATCCACATGCTTAATCCAAATTCGTTTACCGTTATTCATCCAGGCCTCATCGCCGATTATGCCTTGTGAACCCCCGGCGCTGACTTCACCTGTTTCCTGTTCTTCCAATGACTTCTAAGCCAAATGCTTTATTATATCAGTTACTGATTTTTTTTTCTGTGGTAATACTTACAAGCAAATCTTGCTGTACCGAGCCTGGTGGGTGAGTGGTAACGCAATGCCGTAGAATACGAGCTCGAATACCCGTCCGGTAATATAGATCTCGGTTATTCATGGTTTCCATAAATCATTCCAGGCAAATGCCGGAATGGTTCCTTCAAAAGGTCATCACCGAATTTTTTACCGTTAATTCCTCCTCCATCATTCTCTTCAGGCTGTATGATCTCGACGTCGATAAGCCTCAAAACTCGATGCAAAAAAAAAAAAAAAAAAAAAAAAAAAAAGTTGCCATCTTTTAAATCCTGTACTTCTGTATTTGATACATATTAATGTGAGGGAACTGTAGAACATGATTACTTTGTCCAAACCCGATGAAAACAAAAGTATGCACATTCCATTGAGCCACAGGATAGCACATCAGCAGCTCAAAGTGAACTTTTGCCACCAGAAAGTCAAACATAATTTCTATCCTGAATATCTTGGCAACACCTTAGACTGTTCTTTAACGTTCAAAAAAACTCCTGGAAAACACAAGTCAGAAACTTCCAACACGGACCATCATGAAGAAGCTAGCTGGTACGTTGTCGGAAGTTGATGCCGACTCACTATGAACAACCGTCCTCACCATGGTTTACCCTGTTGCTGAGTACTGGGCTCCAGTGCAACGTAGTGCTTACACTAGAAAAATCGACATATATCTGAACGAGTGTATGAGAGTAATAACTGGCACACTAAAATCCACCCCAGTCCCCTGTTTACATTTCATCAGCAATATACCACCTCCATAGATAAAACGTCAAGAAGCAACGGCACGTGAATAGATAAAACTACATCATCCTGACCATCCACAGAATCTCCCAATCCACGAGGTCCTAAATGACCTTCCTCCCACTCGTCTTATATCCAGTATGGTATGGCGTATTTGACTTGTCATTGATAAATGGCGACAAAGCTGGAACTCTGCATCTGTGAAACATCCAGATATTGAAGATACTACAACTTGACTTCCGGGATTCCATCTGAAGAGAGACCAGTGGGTCAAACCAAATCGACTAATAACAGGCCACGCCAAATGCAACGCCATTAAGTGGGGACTTCAGGATTCTCCTGTCTGTGGCGGCGGAGCTCCTTCCTTCCCAGAGTGTGGAGCACATCAAGGAATGGCCTCAAAGGAAGTACGGTGAACCATTTCAAGATGTTTTCAGTGCTACAACTTTCTTCATCGAATGGCTCCAACAACTGGACATCAATTTGTGAATGCTACCAACGTATTTTTCGTTGTATATATTTATATGTATTACATTAGTTGTTTGACAATACAACAAATTAATAGTTTATACAGGTTTTTCATACTCACCTAAGTAAATGCTGAAGAGATTATTAGTTTCGACTTCAAAACAGATCTTACACGAAAAAGATATTAGTAAGTAAACTCTTATTACTATCTCACATGACATCGTAGACAAATAATGCTCTACGGTTTCCTTCCCTAAAATACTCATATTAGCACCTTGAAAGGTTGAGAAGGAGTGTTGAGGTGAACGAAAGTGTACTGGGCTGGTGTTTTGGAATACTCTAATTAAAATTAGGGTTCCGCCACCCCGATTTTGGTTACCAATATTCATTAACACAAGTTGTAGTATAAGGTTAAAAAGAGTTAAAAACTACATACCACAGAATGAACTCCATGTATGGAATCAGTCTTTTGGGCTGATGTATTAAGTACTGGATAAACTGGATAATGGTTCGTTTTAACACAGTCATTGTAATAGAGTGCCACAGACAGGCAGTATATCATCCGATGTTATGGCCGGAGAAAGAGTAAAAAGACACAACTTGTTATACGTATTTTGAGCAATATGAATGTGATGTAAACACTGCCAACATATAGTGAGACAGTGGAGGGTGTTCCATTGCTTCCAGCAGGTTGAGGGCTGCTATTGATCTCAAACCGACGCTGCGCGGCTACAGCTGAGAACCACAGAGAGGAACGCGTTCGTAACACAGTTCTGTTTGTTCCTATTTCTTAAACCGAATTCATAAGTACGTAGAGTTCAAAACTATTAAGTTGTTAACTGGATATAAGCGTTTCCGGCACAGCACTGAATTGCTGCTTCTCTGAACAGGAGGCAATAACTTTCTGATGCGAAAAGTATCTATAGATTTATTAAAACAGTACGTAAGGAGATATCTATCTTTGTAAAAAGAATTCAGTAATGTTTTCAAAGTCCATACTTTGAACTGTATTAAACATGTCTATTCCTTATGATTAGAATGGTGCGGATGGGTATTTTTATCGTAACTGTCTTATCGCAGACAGCAAATAGTGGATAACATGTCTATGTATTGTTTCATAATCCACTAGAATTATTTATTAATGCTTCCTTTTCGGATAGAGTCTTGTCTGTTTTAACTTAATTTCAGTACTTCAGTTTTCCTGATATTGCAATGCACATCTTTTAAAAACGTTACAATAAGCTCTGAAATACAACAGAAACGTTCATCAAACAGCAATGACGGAAACAAATTTGACCTACGGCCAACGTTTGGGATTATCTGAGCAATGTCATTGGTTCCCGAAAATAAGCCAATTTGTGTGTGTGTAAAAAAGGTAGCGGCGGCTTTCCTTCCGGTTATTTGAATCCTGTAAGACCTGGAGCTAATGATTCCAAAGTTGGAGGGAGAAAAAAAAGAATGACACGAAAATTATTAAAGTAACTCCAAAATCTTGGATACATTAGTTCCTAAATTTTTACAGACCTTTAAATCGCATCAATAGTGTGATTAAAGTCAAGCTTCAATGCATGTAGGTCGATTGTTCCAATTTTATAACTTTATACTGTCCAATAAATAGTGTGATGAAAGAATTCATTATACTACCAATAGTGGAAGCTATTGCACAAATAGTAAACAATCAGCGCATCTAAATTAGTTCAGATGATATCAAACCTTAAATGAAGTCAATTTTAAACATTTGCAGAACATTTTGCGTTTACTTGAGGAATGAAGCTTACTCTTAATATTAGTCTGTTAGACTAACAACTACCTAGGAGTATCTTCCGATTCCTTTATTTTACAAAAATGAAGAATCAGCAAAAATGTTTAGTTGAGTTTTAGAAAAAAACACAAGCTACCTCATTGATATCTTACCCGTCCTTTTTTTAACCTTTCTGTTTTGTTTCAATATATTAGTGCGCACGGAAAACTGGCTAGAACATAAAAACCAGAGACCACGTCAGCCAGACTCGAATTGCTGATCGGTAGACATAAAAGTAAACCAGGCAGTAGAGAACGATTATTACAAATAAAAGCCGGCAGTATTTCTTGAAACGAAAGTACTTCTGGCATCATTTGCATCGATAGTAAAGCATGTATAAAAAACAAGTAGCAAAGAACTTAAAAATCTACCAAAATCACCGAAAATGTAATACACAGGAATTTGAGAGGAGCCATCGGCGCAGGCTTCAAATCCTGAACCGGCAATATTGATCAAGATTTTTATCGGTATTCTGAAATCAACCGCTCGGGCTATACCTGTTTTTTCCACAAAAAGCCTTAGTCACAAACAGAAATACACAACAAACATTCATAACAACCGTACTCGATTCATACACGCAAGACGTGCCCATATCGCTTCACTTTCTGTCTAAATAAGTTAAATCAGAACAGCAAGGCGTATGAACACTCAGCTTATTTTCGTGGAGTGCCGGTTCGTGTCTTGTCTGGGTCGTCCATTGTTTTCATTATATACAATTGCGCCGTACCCACTGTGTATTTTAGAAATTGTTACAGGTATAGAAATGTGATAGTGTAGACGCAGAAAGAGATGGATAATAAAGCCAAAGATGAAAAATTGCCGTTTGTTTAAAATACGGTAGGAAAAAAAAAAAAAAACAATATGTAGAAGTAAGGGAAAGGAAAAACATTTTCGACAACGTTGCCCACGAAACATTTCGACATCAATACTCCTAATAGAACTGTCATTACAAAAATGCGCTTATGTTTGTATACTTCCTATTAATTTCCCTTTTACGTAAAACAAATTGGCTATCAGTTCGGAAACATAAGGAGTTTTTCCACAGTTTAACGAATTGTGATTGAGAATTAAATTCTTTAATCACATCGCATTGGTACAGCCGGTAGTAGAAGCGCAAAAACAAAATTCTCTTCGCAGTGGTACCAACGGCCGGCACACCGCAACCCTGACTTTTCGGAAAAGTCACCTCGCACTGTTTTGTTCAGCACTAGATGGTACGAACAGAACGTTTAAGACTTATTTTCGAGTAAATAAATGTAGCGTCAACTCGAAGCCAACTGACCTGCGTGAAACTGCCGTCATTGTTGGCGACCGGTGCAACACTGGCCATGTGAGCCGCCAGGCCACGGCGAAGCGGTAATGCGCATGCGCAAAGGGCAGCAATGGGCGCAGGCGCCTTGCTCCTACCGTGTACCGACTGACGTCACACGCTAACGGCGTGCTCAATACTTCCAGCACCGGCGAGATAAGCTCTGTATCAGCCAGCATAACAGACGCTCTCACTGTTACCTGGACACCGTCAAACATAAATAAACCCAGTACAAATTTTTTAAAGTAATGTGATCAGTAGGATTCGGATCTTTGTGACCAATAAAATGCAGGCAAATATGACCTTAAAAATGGGTGAATATGACCTAAAAATGACAAAATATGACCAAATATTTAAATTTACTATATATCAAAACATGCTCAATTATACATCATTTATTTTATCTAGTAGTGTCGCTTTCATGTAGACAGCATAATTTGCTTCCGTGCACTCTCTGCACCATTGGAAAATTAAATTTTAAATGGTTTTGTTGAAGTCATTTAAATTTCAAATAATTTACAGAATAGAACTCTTTCTACTAAAATACTCCTCTCTAAATTCCTTTACGTAACTTCGCAATTTCAAAAAATTTAATTTTGGCATGGTGGTAGGTCTACTCACTGATCCCCTACAGATTTAACGATTACTGAGGACTTCATTGAGATAGTGATTGACGTGGATCGACACAGGCATGTTTCCGCAGCATTGTCGAGATTAAAAGCAGGGTGAAATAGTTGCCCCCCCTCCCCCCCCCCCTCCGCCTGTATAGCAGAAGTACTGTTCTGTGAATAATTAACTTAATTTCTTCTCATTTATGTCTAGTGAATTCCCGGTACTATTAAAAACCACCAGATTTTTCTTCAAAATATGACCATATGACTGTAAATATCGAAATATGACCAAAACTAGAAAAATGGTCTGAATGTGCATTTTTATGCTATATACAATACATTTAAATACTATCAAAAAGTGTTTAATTTAGCATTTCAGCACAAAAAGAATGCAGGAAAAAAAAATATGACTTGTCCTAAACATACGAACCCTGGTGATCAGCGATATTTTGGCGAAGTACGTTTTTCATCTGCTTATATGAAGCAACTAGTGAATCAACAATGTAATGAGAATGTTAAGTGACAAATTCTTAAGTTCGAGCATAGACGGCGTAGTTATCCGCAGATTACAAAACTTGAAATTTAACAAATACTGGCAGTTCATCATCACATCTATACTCTGCAATATGCAGAAAATTGTAGCTGGCAGAAGGAGCCTGGCACAAAAACTAATCTTCACCCTGAACATTCCAAACCGTAACGGCATAAAGGGGGGAAAATCATTATACGTGCCAGAATAATACTTTATTTCCTTCTTCTTATCTATCTTGTAATTGTAATACAAAAACATTGGTGGTAGAAGTAATTCATTGCATTCATAAATATTAAAAGAGGCAAGCACATTTGTCAATAGATTCGTGCGTAAACTGTGTCGTCCGTCTACCAGAGAAACTCAGCTCAATTGCATGTTGTGATCCGTTTTCACAAGTGCTGTGGTAAGCAGTACAAATCGCGCCGCTTTACTCTGCACATTTTCGTTACTACTAAACTACCCCTTACGATACGAATACCACACCGCGAGTGATGGGTCAGCGGTAACGCTCTGGCTTCGCATTCGGGAGGACGCGGGTTCGAATCCCCGTCCGGCCATCCATATTTGGGTTTCCTATGGTTTCCCCAAATCACTCCAGGCGAATGAAGGGATGGTTCCTTTAAAAGGCCATGGGCCATGACCGAATTCTTTCCCGTTCCTTACCCCAATTCCTTTTCGCCTCTAGTGACCTCGACGTCGACGAGGCGTAAAACCATAAAAAAAACTTTACATAAGGTGAGGAAGTGTTTTATACGATACCTCCTTTACAAGCTACAGCCCTTCAAAATTCACCATATGAATCGAAATCTAGAATTAACATTTCCGGTAACCGATTCTACATGCAGATTCCATTTTATGTACCTTTGTGACAAAAATTTTTCACTACAGTGTAGAATAATCAACAATGTTACCTACAGCCGAGGATTTGAAATTTTAGACCAACATTTGTAAGTTGTCAGATATTTTTTGAGCTGGTTCAGATTCATTTGATGTTGGCAATCATTTATAAATTATTTATAAAATGCTCTCTTTAATTTACTTTTCATTTTGGTAATGGAGAGAATAAACTCGATCCTGGATTTCCGTTACATTTCCGGGTACTTATTACACTAAATGAAATCTTAATTAGGATTGTCGTAGTACTTGCCTTCATAATTACCGTTGTTTTTTTTTTGGTGTAATCAGTCCTTTCGACTGGCTTAATGCAATCCTTGTGCTAACCTCTTCATCTCTACATATCCCTTACAACCCACACCCTCAATTATCTGCATCATATATTCTAATCTCTGTCTTCCTCTACAGTTCTTACCTTCGACTGTTCCCTCCGAGAGCAAATTAACCAATCCAGCATGTCTCAAAATGTATATAATCGTCTCCGAGCTTCAAAATCTCGGTAATAATGCCATCTTCTCTCGGTGCTCTGTTGTACTTCAGTTGTTTTATGATCTCATTTCTCTCTTCGAGTGTAGGTGGTGCAATTTCTGTGAGGTTAATTTTCCTGTCGGTTTCTCGCAGTTGAGGAGATTTTCAAAGTATCGTGCCAGAATTTTGCAGTTTGCTTTGGCATTCATTTCAAAGGACCCATTTGGTCTTCTGAAGCAAAAGTTTGGAGGTTGGTAACCTATAAAATTTTATCTGAAAGTTCTACGGAAGTTTCTTGTATTATTTCTTTTGAAGTGTTCCTCAATCTCTTGTATTCTTTTTTTGTCGCACATACGTTTTTCTTTTCTAATTTATTTCGAGGTTTGTTTCTGGACTGTGTGAAATTGCTTCCATGTTTCTGTTGTTCTGGCACTGTTTAATTTAGTCCATGCCCAAATTCTTCATTCAATACCCTCATCACACATCATGTTCCACCATCTACTTCTAAGTTTTCTAGGAGGTTGTCACCAACGCATTATTTTTCTGTTGCAGTTTGATTAATTTCTTTAATGACTTTCTTCTGTTTATCTTCAGATATTCTGGATCTGGTTTGCTGGTTACAATCTTCTTTGTTGTTTTCCTATTTCTTGGGAATGGCCTAACCATTTACATGTAATAAGTGATGATCTGAGTCTAAGAATCCTTTACGCTTTTTCACATTTAAAATTTCTCTTTTGCTTGATATGGCTACATAATCTATCTGAAATTCTTCCCATAAGTTGTTGAGTGGGATCCATGTCTTAAGCTTCCATCTGGGTTTTTGAAACTGTGTTGACATTATTTTTAGGTCAAAGTTCTGACAGTACTTTATACGGTGTGCTCCATTTTTCTTCGTACGATTTTGTGCTGTGTATGGGCCTGTGATTTGACTGTATATTTTATCTTTGCCTAATTGAATTTTTATATGTCTTTCAGGTATTTTGTTGGTAGCTTCTTCCATATCTTCCAAAAACATTTCAATTTCTTGTGGCTTCTTTCTGTTATGAACATTTGTGGGTGCATGTGCATTGATTATCGTATATCTTCTGCTCCCTGATTTTAAATAGAGCATGGAGATGAGTTTTGATATTGAGTTAAAGTCTATGACTTTATCTATGACTGATTTGTGGACAGCAAATGCTGTGCCAAACATTATTGGTGTTCCTCTTCTTACTGCGGATTTGCCCTTGTAAATCCTATAATTTTCCGCGTTGAAATGGTTCTCGTCTGTGAATCGCGTCTCCTGTATTGTGAGGATCTTGATGGGAAATTGTTGTAGTGTGTTTGTGGGTTGTTTAAGCTTGCCCACTTTTACGAGGGTATTTGCAACGAGCGTGCCGATGTAGTGTTTACGTAGAGGTTTCGAGAAGCTCTGATCCTTCCTTTCATTATGTTCCTCGTCCCCCAGAATCCGATTACCAGGAGAATCCAGCACATTGACTGGGCATGGGGTTTTAGTTTATTTCCTTGTTGTTCCATCATGATTTTTTAAGTTGAGGGTGGTTGTGGCGTACCTCTTATGAGGTATACGGGTACTGCAACTGGATTGTTGAGTTCCAAAGGATAGCCAGATGGAAGGCTTTAGATACGTTTTTGTCTACGGGTGGTATTTTCTTTCCCACCTGCCTTGCATATCTGCACAGAGTTCCTCTATCACCACCTGGGGACGCGCCGGATGAGGGGCAGTAAAAACCCCTCATCGGCCTTACTCTAATTATTTATTTTGTTTTGTTATTTTCTCTTATATTGCCTCACCTCCAGTTCTCATCTCTGGCACACTAAAGCATGATGTTATTCCGTATTCATTAAGGGGGAGAAGACACATTTCGGAAGTTTTTGGATGAAGGTCTGTTAGACATAAGATACTTACATTATGAGTCAATGATTTTAGAGTTTCTTCTAGTCATATTATATGATCAATTTTTGGTCAGACACCCATAATGTTCTAATAAAAAAGAGCTATTACAGAGAGACTAGCCTTTTCTGAAGTCATTTTATGTATATATCTTTCTGACGTCGCTCCTCCTACTCTTGATTTTTGGAATAAAAAAGAGTGGTTTCTGTCATCTACTAACAGCTGGGTTGGGTTCATATCCTATTGCCTCCTCCCGATGTTAATGGCAATCAGTTGCATTTGCTGCTGTTTACCCTTAACATTCAGGTGGAGTCCATGGGATGTATTTTCACTCCGCGTAATGCAATCAGGCCAATATGAGTCAGTCAGCCTGAAGTACGATTCAGACTCGCTTGTGCACGTTGTACTACTAGCGTAGCGCTTTAAGAGGCCAACAAAACCCACACTGGTCTGAGAGGACTTTTGGCAATGCTGTCAATATCTTTTTCAACACAGTAATTACTATTTGTTGACAGATTTTTCCAGGAGTCCTACTAAAATGATATGATCCTCTTTAGTAAGATCTTTGCCCAGGTAACGGAGCACTTAATCCTCTATCTTGGCACCCCGAAAGTATTGGAAATTTCCAACTGATAGTTTTTTAGAATGCAGTTCCTGCAATCTCCCTGCCTCCCTTTGCTTCAGTCTACTGGAAATTATTAATATTTTTTCAACTTTTAAAATATTCTTTAATCAATTCAGCCGTTGTGTATTCAATACAAGAGATTCTGCATTCTAGTTCTCTGTTTTACGTCCTACTTTTGCAAAACAAATAGCTCTCAAGACGGCGAACCTCATTTCCAGATTTAGTGTTGAAAAACTTCCAATGAAAACGTATTCCTCAGTCATGTCTACTTCTTCCTTGCTTCACAACCCAGCGAAATCTGCCACACTTCATGGCCATTGTTCATTGACCAATAAAAATTATGTATAAAACAGAAAGTTAACATCCTGCCGGTAAGTTGTAAGTTAACTTAATAAGACAATTCTTTGTTATGCAAGATAATATGCATAAAGTCCGCATTCCTCTGATTATCAAATAAACAAAGCTACTTTGACACTAAACTAGTTAGTACAATGTTATTTCATTCACCGATAAAAACTATTCCCTTATAACATTGTTCGTGAATGTAAACAAAAGCGTTTCAAACTTAATGCAACCAAATCCTTCATGAAATATTTAAACAAGGAAACGTCTGTTACACAGTATTACGACTCTCAATTACAACACACAAACCACCAGAGAAACAACTTTTGCACATTATTCAAATGTCTCATTTATTTTATACATAGATAAAACCTTAACTGGGAAACTCTACTGAAACATCTCAGCATGAAGTGCTTAAATTCCATATTGGATATTTGGATATACTAGATCAGAGGTTCACAAACTAACTAAGCCAATGGACCCATTCTTATATATATATATATGAGTGGGTACTCAAAAATAACCGGAATAGCATCGCCGTGGGCGGAGCTTGTGTTGTACGCGTTTCTGCCACTAGGCGTTTATAGCGCAACTCATTGTCAGTTCTGTGCCGCCTGTGTTGTTGACCTGACTTGTTCTGTTAATCTGCAGTGATTGTTTTAGCTAGCACCGTTTTGTTATTGTTTCGTTTTTGATGATGGCAAGTTTAAGTGAACAACGTGCTGCTGTAAAATTTTGTTTTCTACTCAGTAAAATGTTGCTGAAACTGTTTTAATGTTGAAAACAGCTTAGGGGATGTCCATAAATTACGTGAGGTGGGGGCTTTTTCGGTCGAAAAGTGTGGGTGTAACAGGCTTTGGAAGAGTGAGACCTAAAAAAAAAGGTCAAAAAGTTGCGAGGGCGATTTATAGGGGGGAGGGGGGTCGGACCAGATCTCACGACGAAGTCTAACCACAGGGGGGGGGGGGAAGGGGCGGAAATCCGGGAAAACACCTCACGTAATTTATGGATGCCCCCTTACATAGATGACGCTATGGGAAATCTCAAGTGAACGAGTGGTTCACTCGGTTTAAAAATGGCGACATTTCGACTGATGACAAACCTCGTTCTGGACGTCTATCAACTCTGGAATCGACGAAAATGTTGAAAAAATTCTAGAGCTTGTGCTCTCAGACCGTCGACAGACAATTGATCAACTGTCAGAGATTAGTGGGTTATCTTGGAGCTCGGTTCAGCGAATTTTAACCGAAGATTTGGGCATGAAAAAGGTTTCTGCCAAGTTTGTTTCTCAGGCTCTGATTGACAATCAAAAAGAACTTCGAGATGAAATATGTCGTCCTTTGAAACAACAGCTTGTAATTGATCCATATTTTCTGTCAAATTGTCATTACTGGTGATGAGTCATGGTGCTATGGTTACGACCCAGAAACAAAGCAACAATGAAGCTAATGTAAGACGTCATTATTACCCCATCCAAAAAAAAATGTCGTCTAGTCAAATCAACATCAAAAGAATGCTGATTCGCTTTTTTGATGCCAAGGGCGTAGTCCAGTCAGAGTTTGTTCCCCCACATCAGACCGTCAGTCAAACCTTTTATTTGGAAGTTTTAAAAAGATTACGCAACAGTGTTCGTCAAAAAATATCCGATTTGTGGCAGACAGGAGACTGGTTCCTCCACAACGACAATGCACTTGCATACACAGATGTCTCTGTTAGGCAGTTTTTGGGTAAAAATGGCATAGTTCCGCTGGACCACGCACCTTACTCGCCTGACCTGGCTCCGTGTGACTTTTTCTTATTTCCACGCATGACAAGGGGCATGAAAGGACACCGATTTCAGAATGTAGAAGAGGTGAAGGGAAAAAATAAAAACAAAAAACGTGGGAGGAGCTGTTATACTTTTCTAAATATGTCTACAGAAAATGTTTCAAAAAGTGGAAGCACCGGTTGGACAAATGTATTATTTGTAATGGAGTGTATTTTGAAGGGATAAGGTTGTTTTGTTAAAAAAAATGAAAATATATAGCTTTTAAAAAAAATAATTGCGTTTTTTTTTTTTGGGGGTACCCCCTTATTTATAAAACTGAGCAAGAACCATCAACCATCAACTGAAATACCTCTACGTAAATGCTTAAAATGAAAATTTCAAATTTAATCTATGAGTAGTGACGTAAAAATAAATCGAATATAAAACATTTGATATTACAAAGCAACGTTTACCTGAAAATATAACTTTTGTTTTAAAATACAAACACACTTTTTTTTAATGAAATGGGTGAAGCTCATAGTGTGATTATTTATGTTCGGCTCTGTGTTTGTGAATAGCATTCGTAAGTCTCCACGAGCACTAGTTTCCAGTCGGTTTTGTTGTGATGAGGCTTATAACCACAATAACCTTTTTTATCTATTTAATCATTAGGGCTTTACGCCTCGTGGACTTCCAGTTCATTAGAGCGGGGAAAGGATTGGGGGCTAGGAACTGGAAGGAATTGGCCATGAAAGTTTGAAGGAACCACCCCGGAATTCGCCTGGAGTGATTTGGGGAAACCATGGAAAACCCAAATCTGAATGGCTGGACGGGGATTCGAACCCACGCCTTCCGAATGCGAGGGCAGAGTGTTACCACTCACCTACCACGCTCGGTCGCACTAATCCACATTCTACTAAATAGGAAGACGGGAAAGCAATCAACAGCTTCTCTACAGTGACCCATAGCGGGGAATAAAATTGGTATCTGTTTTTGTTGCCAGAATATGCCGTATTCTTGTTCAGCTTCTCATCTGTCGATAATTCGATTAATTTGTGTTGTATTAGTATGAATTCATCTCAGTTTGCAAAAGGGTCCAATACTCATTCGAGGATAACCAAATCAAGGTCTTCAAATCTTAACTGAGGTCTGTTTGAAGAGCCATTAAATGGTGACAATAAGCAATCAAATCTTCTTTTTTATTTTTCTATTTTTTTTCTCTCCTCTTCCCAAGTTTTATTTGCATAGAAAAAGTTTTGTAACAAACTCAGATATTATAATTTTAATTTTGAATAAATTTAATTGATTACCTGGTAGCTGCATATAGGTTTCGTTAAAATTCGGCAAATGAATATAAGGTATTTCATTTTTTGAGTAGATGAAAATGAGCAGCGAATCTTTATCTTTATTTTCCAGTAATTCCTACACTGAATCAAAGAGTGTATGAAATCGATCCAAACATGCACTTTTAGATAGTCAAATAACTTCCATGTTAAGTAGTAAATGATTATAATCTTCATTATTTTTAAAACAAATTTGAGCAAATAATCTTTCATTTTGATTTTATTAATTGCTCTAATCAATTAATCTCGTGAGCCATGCAAGAGTTCACTAAGAATTCTGTCTACTAAATGGTCTCGTTTAATGACACAATGTATAGATAATACATCGGTACTATCTTTGTCTCATTCCGTCTATTGTAACTCTATGTGTAATTACTTTTTTTTGTATCCTTATACCATAACAATAACAATAATAACATTAAGTATGGCTTGTTTTAAGTTTGCCACAAAGCCTCAGAGTAGTCCTATCAATGCTTGAGTATAGTAAGATATTACTCAAGGGTGTATTCTTAACATAGAAAAACCTTTTAAACTCATCAAATATTTTTTCACCTCAGCAGGGATCTATGAAACAAGAGTAATAAATAAAAATTAACCTTTCAGTATCGGTTTTCAGTCATATGGCTAGTAATAATTCTTATTCTCTCTCTCTCTTTTTTTTATTTTATTTTTTTATTTTTTTACAAATCTCACAATAGATAGAAATAAAGCTTCCTATGTAAACAGCATCATGATGTGAAAATCGTTACTAAATGAATATAACAGAGGACCTTCTATTGCAGTGGAAAATAAAACTAAATTTAGTTACAACGTACTTATCTCTCGTTTTTAGTGGCTTCTATACCGAGCGAGCAGTTTTTTAGTTTAACGTGTTTCATGTGTGATCTACTTAGGAATCGATTAGAAGGCGATAAAGAGGCTAAACTACTATTTCTTAAATGTAATTCGCCCCTTGAAGACTATAACAATTAGATTACTGTAATTTCATTACGAAATAAATTTTATTAACTTCCTAAATTTGGCCATAATTTTCTTTTTATTAATTAGAATTATCTATTTCTTTTCTATTTTGCTAACTGACCTAGTGGTGTTTTTTTTATAGATTTAATTAGATTTTATCAAACAAGTTATTTTGTTCCTAAATTAAAGACTGGTTTATTATTTCTTATGAGGATAATACTTTTACGTAGATATTAAATCTACGTTTTTAGTAAAATTCTAAATAATAATATTTTTGTTTTTACATATCCGCACCTTCGTTCACATCCCCAAGGATTACGTTTGCTGCAATCCTAGAATATAATGGCAAGAGTCTGATTCTGTTTATACCTGCATCCATTGCAGACACTTCCACCGTACGGGACTAATATTTTATTCAGGACGTAAAAATCGCCGATAATTTATTTACAACTATTTATTTTAACATTTATACAAATGAAAATGGGACAAAATTATTTTGCTTTATATTAAACCTTTCTCAGACCGCTTGACGTTGACAATGCTACCCTAAATTAATTTGTCACAGATTCCATCAGCAGTCACAAGCGTTCCTGTTGGCCTGTAGGAACCACTCTTGGGACTGTTGTACTAAATGATATCCACATTAACGATTTACTGTAACTTGTGTTTAAAAGGTTTATTAATATTTAATTAAATAACGCGGGATAGATGGAAGTTAAAGTTTTGGGCACTCCAACTGCAAAATAAATAAAGCCAGGAAAAAAAAAAAAAAGAGAATTAAACTGACTGTATGAAAATTTATGTTTACAAAAATATTAATCCGTACAACAGTATAACATGAGAAACAATAATAGATATTTCAATGGCCTCAGTTTTGAAGAAAACAAAACTAATCATCATCCTCAACAGCTTCCAGCCATCCGCCGGGTCTGCCTTGTGTCCAAGCCTCTACATTTTCTTCTTTCTTCCCACCACCTCCCTGTCACTTTGTTACAGTCCTCTCCTCTCTTCCGTACATACTCCTCCACTCCCCTCAGACATCCATCTCTTGGTCTTTCTCTGGGGGGTTTACCATGCATCTTCATTTCATGAATTTTTCTTGTGATTTTGTGCTGCCCTATTCTCTTTACATATCAATACCATTTTGGTCTGGCCTTCTCTATCATTTTCTGTAGGGGTTCCTCTGTTATTGTGTGTCTAATCACTTCATTATTAATCCTGTCCATTCTAGTAACGTCCATTCTTCCTCTTAAAAAACCGAGCGTGGGGGTGTAACGTTTAGCGTTCTGGCCTCGCATTCGGGAGGACGGCAGTTCGAATCCCCGTCCAGGCATCCAGATTTCGGTTTTCCATGGTTTCCCAAATCATTCCAGGCAAATGCCGGGATGCTTCCTTAAAAAAAGGCCATGGCCGAATTCCTTCCCATTCCTTGCCCCCCATCCTTTCCCGTCTCTAAAGACCTCGCTGTTAGGAGACGTTAAGCAGTTAAAAAAAATTCCTCTTAAAAATTTCATTTTGCTTGCTGGTATGCTGCTGATGTCTCACAACACCCTTTTCATGTTTGAGCACCATATGACAGGATAGGCACACAGTATCAGTACTTCAAAAATTCCAGACTATGGTTGGTGAACATGTGGTTCTAATGTCTTTTAGTCTGATAAAATTTTAATTTTGAGGTGTAACTGCGTGACGGTCTAACAAAGTATCACTTATCAGTTTTGCTCCAGCAATAGCCGGTGGATTTTTTAAATGTATTTTGCTTGTGGCTTTACGACGTCATTATAGGGGGTAAGGAGTGGGGGCAAGGAACTGGAATGAATTCAGCCATGGCCTTTTGAAAGAGCCATTCAGCCATTCGCCTGGAAAACCCAAATCTGAATGGCCATACGGGGATTCGAGCCCACGTCCTCCCGAGCTACGGAGACGACATTCTGCGCTGAATTCAAGTAAGGCGATCTGTTGCTTCGCCGAAAAAAGCGTTGGAATCGTGCACAAAATCTGATTTTCCAAGTCAGACTACAAACTTATACGGCCGTGGTTGTTCCTGGAGGAGACAGAACGATAAAACACAACTCGGCACCTTTCGGCCGACAGACACGTCGTTTCCTGGTTGCCTGCCGACACCGGATAGCGCCGTCATCCACTGTGTCACAAGTTCACCTCTCTCGGTCAGCTCTCGACGGCTACGTGCGTCTGCAACACAACACAAACAAAGCAGTTGACAGTGCCGGCGCTAGTATTCTCGGGCCCCGGGTAAGCGTTCTTAGCAGTGACGTAACCGGTTGGGGCCCGTGGCAAATTCATCGAATGGGGCTTATTTACAGTGATGGGTATATTACTATTTTTTACAATAAATAACCATTAGCCTACAATACCTAGAAAAAAATTAGAACTTTGCTTATTCCGGATTCATCACAAATGACTTTTCAGTATTATGGAATGAAATACCATTGACATTAAGAAACAATGCCACGCACTTAATTGTATACCGCATATTGCAGATTTGCATTTGTTTTGTTAAAAATAACTAACCCTTACTTGCACAATAAATTCGTTTAAGCATAAGCAGTCTGATAAATTGTCTTGTGACTCTTTAGTGGATAATATAGATCTATAGTTTCATCAGCGAAGAAAATCAGTAGCGGGAGAAAAAGAGTAAGTTCTCAGCCCAAGTAAACGAAAGCGAGTACAAAAGAGAATACGCGCTCAGCACCACATAAGGGACCAGGTTACACGCTCAGCCTCTAAATGCAATAGAGTTTACATGCTCGGCCCTTCAAAAGGGACCAGGTTACGTGGTCAGGCGTGGGAAAAATTTGGACAGGTAATGACAGGTGATTGATCGTTCCGAGCCACGCCCCCTGATTTACGGCTTTTCTAACTTTATGATCTCCTACCCACTGGCCCACAAAGCAATTACTGTCAAAGGAAGCCTCAACGTCTCCAGAAAGGTGGTGGCATGAGTTTATTAATGCCACTCATCCCACTAGCCGGCAATTCACACCTGCTGTCCACCTCCACAAAGCAAGCATAGTAACTTCTACTAAAGGAAGCCGCACCTACTCCGGAAAGGAGATGACATGCGTTTATTGATGCCTGCTCCCCATTCAATTTGCTTGATATGTACACCTCACTTCAGCAATGCCACCCCCACAAAGTAGCTATTGCAATCGGCTTCCAGGACAGCCGATAAGTGAATCATTTGTACGGCTAACACACTACATTAGCAATGTTAAGTTATAAAACCGATTAGGGGGCGTCCATTAAAGACGTGAGGTGTTTTTCCGGAATTTCGGACCCCCATTTCCTGGTGAGACTTCGTGTGATCTGGTCGGATCCCCCCCTCTAAAATGACGTGAGACGGAGGCCCCCTCCTACCAATCAACCTCGTAACTTTTTGAGACTTTTTTGTTTAGGTCTCATGTTTCCAAGGGTGGTTATAACCATCATAAGGTCAGTTTTTAGACCATATACTCCCCCTAAAGTCGACTTTGGTGTCATTTGTAGACCTTTTTTTTAGCTCTTCCATTCTTCAAGAATTTCAAAACCTCACTTGAGATTTTCGTTGCCCCTATTTCACCACACGTAATTAATGGATGCCCCCTTAACATACAGTGTATCTGAATAATAATTTAACAGCTTCGAAAGTGATGGACCTGGCAGTGGGACGTGAACGTGCTCGAAGTCACTATCTCCATTGGTGGACAGAAATCGTAATTTTTTAGGTACAACTTCATTCAGAAACTTGTATTTGTCGTTAAGTTTAATGATGAAAATGGATCTCCAATCACCGTTTGATTAACTTAGCTATTTTGAAACATATGATTCGAGAATATTTAGCTCGTCCATGACGCAGCGGGGCCGGGACTCACAAAAGCGATTGCCGGAGCTTTGAATGCGGCAGAGTGTTCACCGCACTCCGGATGGTCTTAACCGTCGGACGAGATAGTGGAGCCCTAGCTCTCTATATAAACCACGACGTCGGAACTCAGCAAAATGATGCTCTGACTACTTTCATTTATTCTATCAAAAAAAAAAAAAAAAAATTCAGAGAAAGAACTTTGGCTAAATGATAAATTATGAAACCTCACAATTTTAGACAACTTAGTAAATATATAAAACGTGATGATAAAATGAAACCTGCAAATCTAAATAATCCAATGTTTGCTAACATAATAAAGTCACGCCTGTAGGAACCAATTTTCATGAATTCGTTATTATTTTTGTGTTTTTATTGGTTTTTATGGTACAATGGTATTAGGAAATCATTACGACCAGGGAAGGATGTTGGACAAAAGAAGGCAACGAAATCGGCTATGAGCTTTATGATAGAAACAATCCCGGAATTTGCGTGGAGTGATTTCGGTAAACCATTAAACGCGCGTCATCCCGAATGCCAGCTTCGGATGTTACTGTTCAAACATCAGGCTTGGACCTGATTTGTAATAGGTTTATCAAAGGAAGACAGGTATACAAAATATAATCGTCCTTTTAAAAGGTTTCAAAATTAAATGCTGCAATTTATGAAACGAAAAACCCGTTGATGCACTGGGGTTATCATGTATATCACAGTTGGCACATGACTGTGTGTTGAACTTTAACTGTTCGTTTCCGAGATTCTTACAAAAATGTGTAGGACATTCATTCGACATGATATTAGTTAGTTTCAACCTAGTTGGTGAATATTTTTTAATCATTCTGGGGTTCGCAAGCACGGTATGAGAATTTCAATATCACTAGAAATTTATGTCCATCAAGTGCTAATAACGCTTAGTATGGAGAAACTGTGGCTTAAAGCTTTGGGAGAATACTTAACTAAATGCTGGTTACGGAAGAAAGGGTACTTCTACTTAACAAAGTTTTGATGGCTGTGGAGAGTTTATCAAGGTTTTTTGAGCTGTTCTCAGATGTGCTGTGACAGTTGATATCATTTGACATCGATGTGTGAGTGACACTGTCATCATTGATCTGCGAACCGTTTCCACCTTGTGTAAATGTGTTTCACGTTATTCAGGTAATGTGAAGAGCTTTATTTGCAAGTAACAGGAAGAAACCTTTACATTTACATTGGTCTGTATTACTCGACGAAAAAACTCTGGAGGGATGGTGTAACACCACAAGTCATTTTTATATTATTATTACAATATTTTTTCTTAGTTAATTAAATGTGTTTATGAATAATTGTATTAAAAAAATCTGTATATCGTAGGATTTCCACAAGGCATAGTATGTTTAGTCTTTGGGGTAGCAATAAGTAGCGTAAGACTCTTTGGCTAGTAACAGCTTAATGGCAGTGTGCAGGTTGGCGTTACATAGCCGCTTAAGATTGTTTGATAATGATGCAGTTGCTTATAGGGAAGTTCAGAGTACTCCTTATTGTTTAATGATTCAATGTTATGATATAAATGACAGCTTAAAATAAATTTCAGAAAGAGCAAGGTAATGCATATAATGAATAAGAAGATCCCACTTCACCACAAGTACAAAGTGAGCCGTTCGATTCTTGTGAAGTGTTATTGTTTAAGAATCTAGGTGAAACAGTGCAAAGCAACATGATATGTGATTAGCACATAACATCGGTTATCGGAAAAGCTAATTCTGGAATGCAATTCGTACGAGATAGCTGAGCTATTTGTTACCGCTTACCACAGTCCTCACAGAACTTATACCGAAATTAGGCCGAGATTCTCTGGTAGACATACTACATAATTTTCGTATAAATTTATCGTGGAACACTCGAAAAACTTCTGTTATTTGCGAAATAATTCTCCTACCAATATATTTGGGTCCCAATAACAGAATAAATAGGGTCATGGAAACAAGAAGCCGTACTGATGCCTGTATGAATACTTTCAAACCCTTGTCCATTTAGGGACTGGAATACAAAGAAGCCGCAGATATCCGTGAATTGCAGAGAATAGATGAGGTCGTAGTTTCGTATGTTGTTTAGCGCGTCAGAAAACAAGAGAACTTTATGTTAGAGATGGGTAGGTCCGGATGGATGCAGTTCCGCGGACCTGTATCACTTGCGCTAGGGATGGATGTACATCCGAGAGCTTGTCGGACCTGCTTCCAGTCGGACCTGTAACAGCGCCACAGTTCTCGCGTGGCCGGAGGTTGAACCACGGCCGGACCTGCAACCGCGGAGCTGGAACGCAGTTTTTCATTACAGTTCCGATTTGAAATCTATGTTCTTAAGAGTTTAATGTCATTTGCTGTACGATTGGATTACAGTTCTGTTTAAAGATGAGATTATAAATGAAAAACTATTTCTTAATGTCTGACTACTAGTAGATAATTACAATAACTATTAAATGCCAATGGGTAGCTAAAACCCGGTAGTACATTTTTATTGGTCGGGTTCGTGCTTCTAAGGTGAGGAGTGTTTTTCGTGCTAAATAAGAATGGACTTATAATTTAACTTGTAATTTTAATGCGTTGTAGTATTATTAAACTTTTAACGTTCAGTTTGATTGATCACAAAGTGTCTAGAATTTTTAACTTTCTGAATTCTGATGGCTTAAGGACAGATCAGATAATACATTTAACATCTCTTTATTGCAGAAACACGGTTCGTATAGTTTCCAAGGAACATTATACATATCTATACTAATATTATAAATGCGAAAGTAACTCGGTCTGTCTTTGTCTGTTTGTTACGTTCCTTGGGCTAAACGGATACTCCGATCGTGATGAAATTTGACGGGAAGATGCTGTTTGACATTAGGATCGAGATGGGATACTATATTATGTATAAATAAGAACATATTGTCATTAAATTATGAAAACTATCTCAACTGTGAAAGACAAACGCATAACATATATATCTATATTTGTAATGCGCAACTGCTTCCAGTATTGATAGCGTGGCGTGGTGGTAACGAGTTTGCTTCTTGTTAATTCTCCAGCGTTGCTCCGGGTTCAAATCCCATTGGGTGCAAATATTTTTATGAATTGTTTTTCATAGTTCGAGCCAAGTCTAGGATTTTTATAGTAAGGATACCATGTTCTAGCAAATCTTTGGCGCTAGAAAGCGTTAACTTTATTCACGGTATACTGGTTCCACAGGTAGTTTTTGTGTGATCTAAACTAATAATATTGTGTATGCGAAAGTGAGTCTCCATCTTTTTTATATTTACGTTTTGATGAATATATGTTTATACCGATGACAAGGAAATACTTTGTATATTTGGGAACGAAATAGGAATACTTTTTCCGATATGAATAACAGTTTTATTCATGAGACAGGTTCGAAGGTAGAATGGTATATCGATGGCGTTCCCGTCATATTATGCCGACTCAGTGTTGTTTGGGACATCTTAGATAATTTTCAGCTTTGTATATCCAATTCTAACAATCAAATTCTAAATCCACTCGTACGAAGTCGCGGGTAACAGTTAGTAATATATATAAATGATTATGTGACATTATTGCGAGCTACTCTGCTGGCCGCTTTTACAGAAATATTTTATAATCCAGTCGTTTCTAGAACTTCTAACAATGGCTCAAACAATCGGTTTATTATTACTAAGAATTAAATCTTGATTAAAAATACGTTCAGATAAATTGGAAATAATATTAAATAAAATTACAAATAAATTAAAAGTTTCTGAAATTGCACAAAATAAAATAAAGATTTTGAAAGCACCAAAAACACGTTATGGTAGCTGGCAAAACATAAATATTACTGTTTGATTAAAATGCATTGTATCGCACTCGATTTAGCACTCACGTCAACGTTTTATTCACTCAATCAAAATAGTTTCACATAGTATACAGAGCAAAACACTATACATATAAGAACAAATCTCACGTAATTTCTCCCTCACAGTTTAAAATAAGTTATACTTGCAATTTTGTTTTTTGTTCATTTATAATAAACTGTTTCTTAAGCTGGTATATTGTGGAAAGGCAATATTTATCTCAAGATGTTGAGTCTTGAATAATTTCATTTTTAGTAAAAAAACTAACAGTTAACAAAGACTTTCGATTTTTTTTAGTAGTACTTAAACATTATTAAGAAATGATTTCATTTTATTCTTATAGAAGCCCACAGAAATTTTACTTTTACTTTTATCATTATCAAGTCTGATTATGCTGTGATTTTCTAATATTACGTACAATTGTGAGTTTCAGACAAAAATAAAACAAAATTATCAGAATTAATATTCTTTCATTTCATAAATTAATGGATGAACACGATATAACTCATACTGCAGTTCTCCTTGGTAGGATTTGTATCCACCATACGCTCGATTGTAGGTTCGGACCCATACAGGTCCGCCGGACACGTATTTGGATGTAGGTCCATACACATCCAGTTCCGCCATACACTCCGCGCGCTCGATTGTAGAACCGGACCCATACAACTCCGCCGGACACGTAACTGGATGTAGGTCCGCACAGATCCAGTTCCGCCACACACTCCGCCCGCCCGATTGTAGAGCCGGACCCATACAGGTCCGCGGACATGGAACCTGGATGCAGGTCCGCAGCGCTGGATGTACATCCGGACCCGACTCCTTTAAAATCTCGGACCTGCCCATCTCTACTTTATGTTACACTCCAAGGGGTCGTGTCAAGCAAAATCGTTTCCCAGTTTATGGGTTCAGTTGTCACATTAGGATACTACCGACATTACACGGCAATACGAACAGTAACAAACTGTACCATGACACCAAGACGGATAACATATAACTAGGTGAGGTTAGGAAGTATCAGCTAGGGAAAAAACCATGCGAGAAGCGTCAAGGTGGGTTTTTACTACCTCTTACAAACGCTGCATTGTGGAGACGGCATCTTTTGAAAGCAGGTGTGCACAGCCCGCTAGGAGCTTGGGGTCCATAATAAATGCATGTCATCACCCTTCTGAAGCAGGTTCGTCTTTCGATAGTAGATGTTGCAATAGTTGCTTGCTCGGAGCAGAAGGTATATGTATAGCCGGCTATAATGATGGCAACATTAATGAACCTACACCTTTCTGGAACAGGTGCCACTTGCTTTGACAATAGCTGCTTTGTGTGTCTGGGGGGGGGGGGGAGGGAGGGCAGGTTAGAAAAGCTATAAATCAGAGGATGGGACTCGAAGCGATTAGTCACCTGACAAAAATTTTCTCACGCCTTATCTCGTTAGGTCTGGGGGGCTAGGCGCAAACTCTCTTGTTCTCACTACTAAAAATCAACAGATGAAACTGTTTCAGTCTGCCAGTAAAGGCCCCTGCCAGGCAGACCTCACACACAACGCGCCTGCACGCCGGGATACATATACGACTCCAAACAGGCGCAGAGGCATCAAAACAAACCAGGAAAACAAATAGAATCATCTAGAAGCTAAGTGGGACTATTTCTTACAGAGGTCGCCGTACTACCACACAACGGAATTCCTGCGCCAGGCCGCCTATATAAGCGTAGCCGGCCGCTCCACCACCAGTTCCAGCCTGACCGCTGAACCAGCGTCAACTACAGAAGACCACCGGAAGTTCGCGAGAAGTAGAAGCCGTCACTCTACCCCGGATCAGGACCAGGCTGAAATTCTCGACGGTCTTCTGATAATTGTACCCACATTTGTTTATGGTTTACCTGTTGTATTGTGTACCGAGTAATAAACTTCAAGGAACCGTTAAGTGTAGTTCACTTCAAAAGCGGAATACCAAGTAGCAGTGTACTTCACGTAAAACAAAGATTTTCAGATGTGTGTTTCATGAGTCTAAGAAGTGATTGAACTTGAGAGTTTATTTGTATTTGAAGAAGCACGAACGGCCATTGTACTTGCTACTTACAGTCTGAAGGCACTTTTCTGCAAGCATTTTTAGGAAGATAAGAAAATCGTGCTGTCCCTAATGGACAAAAAAATTGGGTATAGATAAGGCGCACATCAATGTGTTTTTTTTTAAAGATAGCAAAAAATGCTATTGTCCAGCAAGAAATTACTGTTTCCTTTGTGTTAAGTATTAAATTTGTTTCTCCTAGTGACACTGAGCGTTTGAAGTAATACGTGGAAGGTAAGAAATGATAATGAACTGATAAAAGTCGGTTGGGGAGTTATGGTGAACAGATTACCTGAAACAGCAATAGAATTTGAGAAAAAAAATCGTGAAATTTGAAGGTATGTGTATAAGAAGATTTCCCCCGGAGTTTGAGGAAAATCGCAATTAAATTGTATTAAATTAAATATATTTTACTGAAACAATGGGGTGTCTCTTCGAAGGGTATAAAAACTAACTGTTGGAGATGTCTTCCGGCAGGAAATAGCTGGAGGACTTCTTTAGCATGAGTACATTTTTTCTGTCCCGTGTGTGCCTAATCCACATGAGAAAACATGGTTTGGATGATAACTTTTCTTATTTTATTTGTGTTTGGTTTTAGTTATACCGTCGAGCAAACCGGTTTACTCCCCCACCTCGTATCGTTAAAGACAGAATAATCTAAAAAGAGGAAAAAGTGTTTTGGACATCAGCTGGGTATGGAATAAAACAGGATAACATCTAAATAGCGTGTCTGCTGATGATGGACTCTAAGTGAACGAAGAGCAAACATCTGTTAGAGACGGCTGGGGGGGAAAAAATCATTTTCCCCCGTTTTTAACGCTGGATGGATATGCGAGAATCGAGTGCCGGTGTGGAATGCCAGTTACACACGAAACGGGAGGAGGTGTCCGTGAGTCCGCTGGAATATGTGGACTTTGCTTCTGTTACGTACTACTTCCAGCGCTGGTTGCGGCATCAGAGGTGTCACTAAAATGAAGTAACAGATCATTTTAACCTGTTTACTTCTAATTTACAGGTACACAATTCCAATACAAGAAACAGAAATAACTTGCACAAATCAAAAACATCTCTGTCATTAGTACAAAGAGGAGTTAATTATTCTGGTATACTTCTGTTTAATAAACTTCCCAAGAGTATAAAACAGTTTGCAGATAATAAAGATATATTTAAAGAAAATCTGAGAGATTATCTTATTGGCAACTCCTTCTACTCCATTTAAGAATTTGAACAAATTAATTAACTGTATTAAATATGACTTTTGCAAAATTCAGTTGTAAAAATTAATGTTTATTGTTATTCTCTTTATTTGTCTTTGGAACGTATAATTTTTTTTTTACTATGATTATGACTCATATTGTATGTATGTGTAACAACCATGAAATGTTCCACATCCCAGAGGTCCTTCCTCAGCAGAGATCCATGAAACAAGATTGATAAATAAATAAATAAAAATAAACTACTCAGTAATGATGGTGGAACGTCGGTGGAATTGTATGTATCTGCAAGGGCTGGACTGACCCTTATTGTTATAAATCATGTAACCCATGGTGCTCCGACTTTTTTGGCTCACAACTCATTTTTTGAAACAGTGATTCGATGGCGCTCATCTTAAGTGAAGTGTGGAATATCGTACACAGGAAAAAGAGGACAGATTTCTAAAATTTCTTTATTAAAAGATACTAAAGATAATGGTGTATTGGCCACAATTTGATTAACAAAATACCTATTACGAAAAAAATATTATTAATTAAAGGGCTGCGCTCGGTGTAATGACACTAATTTTTTAATATTTGGTGCCTTGTTTGTCATTAGCAGTGTTAAATCATCATGTTCCACTATTAACAATCTGTTTCTTTTCTTAGCTAATAAATTCTGACTGCGTTAAATCGTCTTCTAGCTATACACTGATCTGCCAGAACATTATGACGACCTGCCTGCTAACGACATAAACCCGTCCAGGCGATAGCGGCGTCACCTGACGAGGAATCACTGCTAGTCAGATACACGCACGGTGCATGTAGTATCAGTGAGCGTGCTATCCATGTTTAGAATGGAGAAAGCGCGCGATGTATCTGAGTTTGACCGAGGGTGGATTCTGATAGCCCGGAGGTTCGGCACGAGCATTTTGGAAACTGCAGGGCTTGTCGGGTGTTTGAGGAGTGCTGTGGCGAGTGTCTTCCACAAGTGGCGATACCAAGGTAAAACCACGTCTAAACGTTGAGTTGTTGGGCGGCTACCCCTCATTACGGTTGTCGGACGTCATAGGCTGGGCAGGCTGGTAAAACGGGAGAGGCGGCGAACTGTGGTGGAACTGACATCAGACGTTAATGATAGGCAGAGTACAAGTGTGTCTGAACACCGAACACTCTTACCGATGGACTTCCACAGACGACGATCAGTGCATGTGCCAATGTTAACACCACGACATCGGAAACTACCTGGTACGACTGAAATGGGCACGTGACCATCGTCACTGGACGTTGGCGCAGTGGCAGAGCTCGTGTAAGGTATCATGATGGCCAATAACTATAGTACAATGGTTTCAGACCACGTATGCCCCTTCATGACGACCATGTTTCTTAATGGCAGTGGCATTTGTCAACAAGATAATGCGCCATGTCACAAGGTTAGGAATGTGATGGAGTGGTTCGAGGAACACAGTGGCGAGTTTCAATTGATGTGCTGGCTCCCCAACTCGCTAGATCTGAACCCGATCGAACATATCTGGAGTCTGATTGGACATGCCGTCAGAGCTCATCGCCCCGCTCCCCGGAATTTACGGGAATTAGATGACTTGTATGTGCAGATGTGGTACCAACTCCCTCCAGCGACCTACCAAGACCTCATTGCTTCCATGCGAAGATGCGTCGCCACTGTTATCCGTGCCAAAGGCGAATATACCGGCTATTAGGTAGGTGGCCATAATTTTCTGGCTGATCAGTGTATATGGCAATGGGAATGCAATTAGAAACTTTTCTGATGCAGCCCATATAGCCGGAAACAATACTGGAAAACATGGTTTGGCACTTGGTCTTCAACGCACCCTAGATATGCTTTGTACCAGAAACGCCCCTATGATCTCATCAAGCTCACCGGTGGACGGTACCGACTCCAATGGGAAACACTGACATAAGCCGCTGTCTATCCGCTTTGCCGCCGCTCTGCTCTTGGGGGAGCTATTTCCGGCGGGCGGTGTATTGATGCTGTCGCCTGTCTCCTTGTTGCCCGGGTTGGGTCCGTGCTAGTGATATTTCGTGTTATCTCGGATACGTTCGCCCGGCAGGCGTCATTTTTCCTCTTGATCAGCTTACTCCTATTAAAAAACGGATCTAGCTTATAGCTAACTACTCAGTCGTTTTCAGACATTTGCCCATCATCCTTGAAAATACGGATGCAACCTGTGTACATTGTATACATTATTTCAGCTGTTCTGCGGTATTTTCAATAGGTTGTGGAACGAAATGTGCGTATCTTTGAAATGAAGACTTCACAGATTGTCCCAGCAGAGCAAGTAGGTAGACAACCTACCATAGGACCGTGACACAGATACTCGTAAATATAATTCCTGTCGTACATATTCAAAGTACTGAATTAAATGATGACACATAGGTATCATCGTAAGAAATTCTTGCTGCATACGTAGCTAGACGTTCGCAAAGAGTCATCAGTAAGGTACTAATAAGATTGATGACAGAGATTCAGCTGTACTTTAGCAATAATAATCTGCTCGTAGCTCTATCCACGGATGCAGTAAATGCCTATGATAATGTTAGCATTTCGCTACTTAACACGAGAATGCGGGAATGTAGTAACTCCAAAACAGTGATTCTCGAAAAGTCTTTCCTGATCAGGGCAAAAGTGTGGTAAGATAAAGAAATTGAAGGTGTAAAGAAAATAGAAAGGTCAGCAATGGACACCAATATGGAATGCTTAAGTCTACTTACGTCCTCCGTAGCACATAATCATTGGAGCTTCAGGAAGAACAATGCCCTACAGTGTTTCCTGTGTGAATGTGGAGTGCAGAAAACACAAATCGTAACTTCTTTGGACACCCTTATAGGCACAGTGAAATTATTATCTTGAAACGGCACCTGGTGATGTGGAGAATCCACTTCGCAATTGCAATGAAAATTTGTTATCAATCAGAAAATGTAACTGGTACGCATTCTGAAAACAGGAACAAAAATATAAAAATTTGAACGGTAATGAAAGGAAGGCCACGAATTAGATGAGACTATTTTCAGTTATCAATACTGGGAGTTAAACTAAGTACAGAGCAAACATATTAGTTTTTGCCTATATTTCATTGTGTTTACATACGCAGTAAAAAGGCCGTGTTTTCTAGTGGTAAAAATTTTTTTCTTAGTGATCATAATAACTTTATTCGTTTGGATTCTTTCCCTTTAACCTCTGTCACAGAAGAGGTTTTTTGTTTGCTAAACAGTTATGTTAATTTTATTCTAGTTTTAAGATAGGGAAGGACGGTGGGCAAGGAACGGGAAGGAATTCGGACATGGTCTTTTTGAAGGAACCATCCCGGCATATGCTTGTGGTGATCTGTGGAAACCATAGAAAACCCAAATCTGGATTACAGGACGGGGATTCGAACCCGCATCTTCCCGAATCTCACCCTCCACGCTAGGTCGGATATTTTGCTGACAGTCGGAACGAAGTTGCGTCACAATAAAGAAGATTTTTTGTCTTTTTTTTTTTTTAAAGTATAAATGAATGCGTAATACTTTTTGCGAACTAATGAGACATGCCGGCTCTTCACAAATTGAGCGATGATCTAGATACTCGCGGTTATGTGGGAATTTTGAAATCGTTATTGTCAATAGCTGTGCGCGGGACATGACAAAAGAAATATAATACCGAGAGACTGGTGGCTGGATCGAGTCGTAAAATAGCTATGGCATCCCCAGTGGAATTGATGTTACGTCGAACTGTCATCCCGAGTTTTAATTTGAAAACTAAACTTTTCGCGTGTACTGAAAAAAATTACGTTCAACTTTTTTAGCAAACAGAGAACAAAATATGTAGCGGATCTTGGTATCAATTACCGCATGGAGAAATAAAGAATGAACGACACAGCTTTAAAAGCAACAAAAGAGCAAGGTGATGTACTGGGATGACAAATAATACAGTGCATTCAACATGAGACGGACTTACCTGTTGTGGAAGGGTGTCTATCATACATGCCAGAAGCGGTTGCATAACCGCGTACCATCGAAACAAGAAAGAGGATATCCGCAAGCGACGAACGTTCACGAAGGGATGAAGTATGTTTTTACGTAAGGTAAATCAGTTCACAAAATGGTGTTGCCGATATCGACCAATACAAACTACCTCTACTGAGAGCAGATTGCGATAGCCAAAACATACTGACCAACGACGTAGTAACCAACTGCATTTGCTTATTAATGGACTCCAAATCATCCCTGAAAAATATTTAAAAAAAAACAACAGTCGTAATCATTTTTATAATGAAAATTCTGCAGATCTCCAATCAATTCACCAACCAAAACAAAGTTTTTTTTTTAACTGCTTTACGTCTCTTTTTAACATCGAGGTATTTAGAGACGGGAAAGGATGGGGGGCAAGGATGGGGGCAAGGAATGGGAAGGAATTCGGCCATGGCCTTTTGAAGGAAGCATCCCGGCATTTGCATGGAGTGATTTGGGGAAACCATGGAAAACCCAAATCTGGATGCCCGGACGGAGATTTGAACCTGCGTCGTCCCGATTGCGTGGCCAGAACGGGTTTACGCCTCGTCGACGTCGAGGTCATTAGAGGCGGGATGGGACTGGGGACAAGGAACGGGAAGGAATTCGACCATGGCCTTTTGAAGGAAGCATCCCGGCATTCGCCTAGTGTGATTTGGGGATACCATGGAAAACCCAAATCTGGATGCTCGGTCGGGGATTTAACCCTGTAAAACAATAAGTACAAGTAATCGATGGTTCTTGAGACACTTTGTGTTTGATCTTAACGATTCACACCATGAGTTTATATTCATCGTAAAGCCACCGGCCAAGTTATCTTTCAGGTAGGCACGACGATTATGCAAGAGTAACAGCCTACACTGAAGGAGCGTCCATAAACTACGTAGCTCCATTTTGTCCTCCTGTGACCCCCTCCCCCCACGTAGCCTGACGTGCCTTTTGCCTCAACCCATTTCCCCAACCTCGGGGCACGTAGCTTGTTTCCTTATTGATTACAGAAGACATTTTGTACTGTTTTCTCTTGTCAGACTATGGTAAATTACAAACGGAGATAATTAAATAATGACATGCTGTTGTGTGTTCTGTACCTTCTTTTACTGTGACAAATAATATCAATGAAAAGCTACGTGGCTTGGCTCGGAACCCCCCCCCCCCCCCCCACGTAACCCAGCTTTGCTTTCTACCCAATCCCTCTCCCCCGCCCTCCCCCTAGACGTAGTTTATGGACACTCCCTTATAAGAGTTCTGCAGTTTGTAGTATGCAGCGATGCCGACCGGGGATCGTTCTACGAGTCATGTACGGTTGTTTTCCCTGTCGTTAAGTATGTCTTTGCTAAATCAAATTCGATCGCACATTTCGCAGTGGCCAATGACGTTCTAGGAAGTACGTCGTCAAAGAGCTGACTCGTATTATCTGGCTCGTTAAAAGTTTTGTCGGGACCACGCTTTCACTTCAAGAACACCCCTGGCATGAGTCACCAGTGAGTGTAATGCAAATGCGGCTGCACTGGTACACGACATTTTCGCTATCGGTTTGAGTAGGCAACTTTTACAGCAGTGATGAGACATATTCCCCTCTCCTTTGTGCGTGGCTAAATCAGCAAGGTTAGGAAGATGACACGTCATCCTTGTCGCGTTTGACCGTCGTATCGTAGCTGCACCGAATCAGAAGTTTCCAGAAGCGACTAACAAATACGGCATGGTGACGTGTCTCCCTCCGCAAAACGCAAAGCGATACGAATTCTTACATCCATTAGCCACTGAGTAACATAACTACTTTTAAAGGTTGGTAATAGGTTCGGAGCTGCAGTGCCAAACAGTTCCCTCATTTTTATTACTCTCGACTTATCTGGAGTACCCTTTGTCTGTCGCATCACACAGACAAAAGATTTATATCAAAGTTGATGCAACTAGCACCATTGAATGGAATAACACAGTCGAATAAAAATATATTGTAAAGAGACCGCTTGTTGGCTACCGTTAAGAAAAACGTGAGTTGCCAAAAAAAGGGAGGGGGGAATTATTCAAATCTAAAATAATTCCTGAAAATGAAAATACATATAATAATGATGCTAAAAGGGGATCTAATAGGTTACTAACTAGAACCATGAATTTCAGACACAAAATAAAACCTCATTTATTGAGTCTTATGGCCTTACAAGGTCGGGTAGTAATTAACGTTACGTTAAACACAATTAGATCAGCAAAAACAAGCAATACCCGACGTTTACAATTCGCCGGAGTAAGCAAACAAAACTGAATGAACATTGAAATAACATGGCAACACAGGCCATCAAATTGAAGCTAACATTTTACTGTACAAAGGAAAATCCCAGGGGGCGCCGTATAAAGTGAATGAAAAGCATCAAAATTGAATTAACAAACAGCAAGATGCTTAAGAAAAAAATTGAATCGAAATATAAATTCAGCTAGCTCAGAATTTAAGTGACGGGAGCAGAGTCTTAACCCAGGCGTCGCTTAAGGGCACATAAGTCTGTTAAAATCCACTGAATAGTGACCGTCGTTTCTGGTACATTACCATAGAATCATCGCCGTGATGGTGAGCGACAAACACAATGCCACTGCAGCAATGGAAGCTAAATAAGCGGCTACGACCGCGTTATTAGCATAACTTCCAAATAATGGCAAGCATGCCACTCGACATCTCGCTTTCCCAAAGCAAGAAATGATCAACCACAATGATCATCAGAGAGCGTGCCGGCTGACACGTCTGTTCACCAGCTCGTCTTGGACCCAAGTCACGTCCGTTCATCAGCTCGTCTTGGACAGAAGTGATGTCTAAAAATGGCTCCTTCTTCTTCCTCGGCTAGTTGCTCGCCACATGTAAAAGAACTCCACGGAATTAGTATTGTAGACCCCAATAAATGTTCAGGATTGGCTATCTACACATTTCCGTCGTCACGTGTTTAATATCATGCGTCGCATTCGCCGTCTCCTTCGCGCGTTTCCTACGTGGCCTTCGGGGTAGTAGCGGGGTAGGGGTAGGTCACCGCCCGATTTCGAACGGGACTCAAGCCGGGCTGTCCCGGCGCCATCGAGTCGCCTCGCCTGCTCCATTGTTCCTCTCTCAACCGCCGAAATGGCAGTTTCTAGCCTTCGATATTCAGCCCTTCTGAGCCATGCGTTTACAGAAAAATTGATTTACAATAAAATATACCTTTGGCCGCCCTGGTTTTAAACATACATTTAACCTATCCAGACAACCCTCATTATTTACAATTAATTACACGTTGCAAGACTAAATAATTAATAAATTTGAATATAATAAAAAAAGAATTATGAATATAATTAATAATAATTTAATTATATTCATTGTGGGTGACGCTGTCACACCACAATATACCTGCTACCCAATCAAAATAAAATTATGCCAATAATTTTATTTGAACTATTCTAACCCTACAGTTGCATCAAAATCATTGCCTACACTATAGTTTCATGGTTCCAGCTCACTCGAACTATCGCATACATGTGACCTCTTTAAATATGTAAATACGACACGTGACTCTGGTTAACATAAATAATGAAATGTCTTATCCTAATATGCAAAGTAAAACATCATAAAACATTGACAGGTACATAGATGTAAATGAACGACAAAATAGATCTGTTCAATCAATAAACAAAAAAATGATGTAAGCACAAGATATTAACATTAAAACTAGACAACTCAATTAATTATTTACAACGGGCTATGCAAATCTAGCACATGTGTTGAAGTTAGATACAGCAACAACAAGAATAAAGAATGCACCGAATGTCCATTATCAAGGCCGACACAAGTATGCCGAAACCACATAACATGAAAATCAAATGGAAAAGAAAAATCTTCCGCGAATTTACATAATTTAATCCTTCCGCGAATTTACATAATTATCCATACAATACAAAAGAAAGACGGTTCTCGCAAAATGAACTATATTATGCTTTCCAAACTACACTCGTAGCAAAGACATTATAGCGGTGAAACTAAGCGATCAGCTGTTTCCACTTTGCCCGCTCTGTTGTTGTCAGTAAGCGCTGTCCCGTTAAGCTTGCGGCTCAGGCTACCTGTTTTCGTTTAACCTGATTGCAATCCTTCCAGGAAAACTGGCGGTCGGCACAGCTGCTATCCAAACAGCTGAGCGTCCTTTACCTGTTCTCGCTGCGTTAGCGCTACGCTTGTTAGGCAATTACGTGTCTCAAGACTGACACTCTTACTTTCTAAACATATGCTCTATGCTATTACTTAGCTAAATGTTCATAGATCATCAAATTTATGCCTATGCTCTTAAATTATTTATATATTTATTTACAGACGACGTCAGTCGCTGCCGTAAATTGTTCGTCATTCAGCGTGTGTCCGTTGATAAATTTTATACACCCCGTTGCTTCATGTTGCGCGTCTTGTTAGATTGTCAGGACCGCTAATTGTTGTGCAAGTCATTATAGTATCATTATCACAGGTATACTATTGTAATACCTCGCGTGGCATCACGGAATTTTACGGCTCTACTTAGTGCTTAAGAAATCCCCTACTCATTTGATCAGTAAATTTTCTCACGTTTCAACGAAGAACTGGTACTCAACAAGAAACTGCCGAACGATGTGGATCAATCCCACAGTCGAACACATTTGCCTCGGCAAACATATGCATAAAACCCTTGGACTCATTCATTAACACCGCCGAAGGAAGCATCGCAACCTATTTCATGGAACACGACCTTTATAAAACCTTGGACTCACGTATCAAGACGACCAAATGGGTAAGAATATAGCAGTCAGCTCATTGTTTGGACCAAAGTATTCTCCTTGATTAGGATGAGTTTTTTTTTTTTTTTTTACAAACCAAACTCTGAAGGTTTCTTCGCTCTTAATAATCGTATGCCGTATTGATTCGCTTGAAGATTGCGCGACATGCATACCATATCTTTTATTATCTGATAATGACTGAAAGAAAACGGTCATCTTCTACGTTCATTAGACGCCTATGTTGACAAATTTCTCAAAATTTTGCGGTGTCCATCAAATCCTTTTCGTTTCGCTCATGAAGGCAATAAAATTCTTCTACACGGCTGTAAGGGTGAATCTGCGGAATCAGCGATTCAACGCTGAATGAACGTTTCCTTTTTACGACTCCAAAATTCGATATGTCCAAGACCTCGCCCGTTTGTCGTCCTTTTTCGGCATGCTTAATAACTCAATAATAATGAACAATGCCTATACAGCTCCTTGAGGCGTCCATGGACCTTCTTGTGGAAAATGAGCCTGTTTGCGGAATATGCGTCTTTGCCGCATTCGACAGAATCTCGGGTGGCTCGAAACTTTTGACTTACAAGGTCCCAAGCTTCTCTTTGTATCGACCTGCCAGCCAACGGAATTTCTCGAAACACCGTTTTGTAAAGCTGCAGGTGTTTGGTAGCGGATTCGGCAGATGGTTTGGTGTTTCCGGCACATGTACAGTTACTCAGGTCACCGACACGGCTGACCACGAGGTTTTGCGTACTCAGTGCCACGTCACAAACCACCTCACTCCGACCAATTTCAATAAACCACTCAGAAAAACATTTCAAACCCCGCATTTGTAAGCGTGAATTCCCTGAGGGCAAGGAGTGAACAAATTGATTCCCGTTGCACTCGACATTGCGGACGGAAAATTTCCACCCGATGTTTAGAGATCGCGAACTCGGTGGACCGTTTCGCTTTTCTCCAAGCAATGAAACTTTTACGGACACTTCTCTGGCTTGAAGGAAGCATGTGTACTGCGAAATCTTTCGCCTCGTGTCCTAGGAATGTCCTTGTATTTTCCTGACTGACGTTCCTTTTCTTTCGGCCAATGACCACGCAAACAATCGAAATTCCTGAGCTCAGAAATTTTTGCCTTTAAGCAGCAAATTTCCTTTATCAGACGCTGAGTGTTGAGTTCATCAAACGTCTCATTCGCAATCTGCAATTCTTCCTCAGATTGATTGTAGTGAACATGCTCTAATTCTACAGCGGTTTGCCCGTGATTTTCAAGGTCAACGGCGGCAGAATTACTTATTTCCGTCACACTGGTGTTCAGCTTTAACGCGACTCCTTCGTTCGCATTCTCCAATGAATTACAAACTACTCGAACGTCATCAGCAGGCTTTTCCACTGCTGGGACGCTCTTCGCAAGTCAACTCTACATTCTCTTATGTCTTGACAGACTTCATCGCGAACGTTATCTATCTTATCATTCAAACTTTTCGTTTGTGAATTCACCGAATCGAAGTAGTTGTCTTGTGCATCGAAATATTTTTTTATTAATTCGCTCAGCGCTTCGAAGTGGTTATCAATAAGTTTTCTTTGTTCATCAAAAAGCTTATCCAAAGATTTATTCCGTTCCGGCTCAACATTCCCTTCTAATTCCGAGCTAATTTCTTGTTCATGTCCGCCAACGGTATTTCGACTACTTCTGGTGTTCGATCCATCGCGTTAGTTTGCTCGGAAATGTTATGAATGATTGACCGATCTGCCCTATTAATGGTGCGTGACCTCAACTTCATAGATTAAAACAATCGACAACAAACAAAATACAACCGGCACGATTTTACTCAAAAGGTACAGCATTAAACAAATTTCGCGCATAAATCCTTTCAACATGAAATAAACCCATCCAAAAGAAACAACAAGGAAAAACAACGATGTTTCATGCGACACAAATACCTCAACACATGAGCATAATCAGCATAAAGAAAAATCTTAACTTTTATCATGCATTAAATTTCAAAAGCACTGACTCTATCTTTAATTTTAAACTAATCCATGCTTGATGCAAGTGAACGAAAATATACTTGAACAACTGATTGAAATAAATCACACATTTAGATTTAAATCAAGCATGGCAAACAAAGCAAACAAATTTCAACATAAAACTTATTCTAAAATAATAAAATGAATCAACACAGGTCACATCCATGGATTTTTTTAGACTTGTGAAATTCTCAAAATAATTTCGACTTGCAAAAGCCCGAACGTTGGCTGCCAATTGTAAAGAGACCGCTTGCTTGGCTACCGTTAAGAAAAAACGTGAGTTGCCAAAAAAAGGGAGGGGGGAATTATTAAATTCTGAAATAATTCCTGAAAAATGAAAAATACATATAATAATGATGCTAAAAGGGGATCTAATAGGTTACTAACTAGAACCATGAATTTCAGACACAAAATAAAACCTCATTTATTGAGTCTTATGGCCTTACAAGGTCGGGTAGTAATTAACGTTACGTTAAACACAATTAGATCAGCAAAAACAAGCAATACCCGACGTTTACAATTCGCCGGAGTAAGCAAACAAAACTGAATGAAATATCTCAAACAAGTAATAAAAACAGCAAAGTTAACATTGAAATAACATGGCAACACAGGCCATCAAATTGAAGCTAACATTTTACTGTACAAAGGAAAATCCCAGGGGGCGCCGTATAAAGTGAATGAAAAGCATCAAAATTGAATTAACAAACAGCAAGATGCTTAAGAAAAAAATTGAATCGAAATATAAATTCAGCTAGCTCAGAATTTAAGTGACGGGAGCAGAGTCTTAACCCAGGCGTCGCTTAAGGGCACATAAGTCTGTTAAAATCCACTGAATAGTGACCGTCGTTTCTGGTACATTACCATAGAATCATCGCCGTGATGGTGAGCGACAAACACAATGCCACTGCAGCAATGGAAGCTAAATAAGCGGCTACGACCGCGTTATTAGCATAACTTCCAAATAATGGCAAGCATGCCACTCGACATCTCGCTTTCCCAAAGCAAGAAATGATCAACCACAATGATCATCAGAGAGCGTGCCGGCTGATACGTCTGTTCACCAGCTCGTCTTGGACCCAAGTCACGTCCGTTCATCAGCTCGTCTTGGACAGAAGTGCCCTCTAAAAATGGCTCCTTCTTCTTCCTCGGCTAGTTGCTCGCCACATGTAAAAGAACTCCACGGAATTAGTATTGTAGACCCCAATAAATGTTCAGGATTGGCTATCTACACATTTCCGTCGTCACGTGTTTAATATCATGCGTCGCATTCGCCGTTTCCTTCGCGCGTTTCCTACGTGGCCTTCGGAGTAGTAGCGGGGTAGGGGTAGGTCACCGCCCGATTTCGAACGGGACTCAAGCCGGGCTGTCCCGGCGCCATCGAGTCGCCTCGCCTGCTCCATTGTTCCTCTCTCAACCGCCGAAATGGCAGTTTCTAGCCTTCGATATTCAGCCCTTCTGAGCCACGCGTTTACAGAAAAATTGATTTACAATAAAATATACCTTTGGCCGCCCTGGTTTTAAACATACATTTAACCTATCCAGACAACCCTCATTATTTACAATTAATTACACGTTGCAAGACTAAATAATTAATAAATTTGAATATATAAAAAAAGGAATTATGAATATAATTAATAATAATTTAATTATATTCATTGTGGGTGACGCTGTCACACCACAATATGGTACACTCTCCGGCGGAAAGGATGGACGGGCTAACCCTACGAACATAATTGTGCCCTGCCAGACTTTCTGGAAATTTTATGAAATTTTAGCAAATGACTTCCACTAAACTTCCACAAAGTAATATTAAATGTTTATTGTTATACTTGTCACGCATCTGGCCGAGACTAGGGACTGATACTTGTTTCGCTAATATTGGACTAAAAAATCCATCGATAGGGGTGAAGTCAACATGGAGTTGCTGGGGAGAAGCTGTTTCGGACAAGTACGATTTTTGTTGGGTCTTGATCAATATAGGCTTGCGCTGTGCTAATTTTCGTTAATTTTCAACATCAGTCCCAACCATAACCCCTTTATACTAATGTTGTAATAAACATCATGACAACAGCTGTCGACTGAGACTAAAAGAACCATCTAAGTTTTCGCAGTTGGAAACGTTACTGATCGTATGTTTCCAGAAACAGCGAAACGGCGACGCACAAACAGTGCTACTGTCCATAAATTATGTGACAAATTGTTTGATCGTTTGGCAATCGAGTGGTATAATTAGATTTTAGATGTATACAGTAAGTTGATTGTTGCAACCCACCAGTGTGACTCAGTGTATTGAGGCGCTGACATTTAGATCATGGAGGTACAACAGAACCGGGCACAAGCCCATCCCACCGCGTACTAGCCATCTTGACTGCGGTTTTTAGGCGGTTTTCCGCAACCATCAAGCAGAATGCGGGGATGGTCCCACACATTTCACAAACAAAATGAATACCTGTCACACACAGAACATAGTTACACATTTCACAGACAGATGGCAACAGTTCCTCCATTAGTACGTAGTACAACTAAGGATTGCAATCCCGCAGTGCGTCAATCCCGCGGGATCCGTGCGGGATTGGTGCAAACAGTTTTTTAACGCTTATATTTAAAACATAGTTACTTAAAACGTTAATAAATTAAATAATAATTAACTTAATAAATAAATTTTAATGTTAAATGATTTAACAGTTAACAATATTTCAATTGGCAAAATGACATTAAAACTTTTTAGCATGTCTTAATTAATTTCTAAATAAATGTTCCAAAACACCGATAGAAAGCATTCAGTTTCACAAAGTGACGTGAAGACTTGGATCAGAACAAGATCTCATAACTTTTTGTCACTGCACAAGCAGGAGACTTAGCCTTTTTTTTTTTTTACAAAAATTGTTTTTGTGGGATTCCTTATTATTTCTCCTGATTCCTTGAGTGATTTTACAGTTGATTCAATGTTATTAAAAGAAACTGCTCACCAACACTTAAACTGTCAATTATTTCAGTTTTATTTATGTGGCGTAACGACGTTTTTAGAGTGGAAATTATTACTTTTTAGTAAGAAAGGAGACTTTCTCGTATAATTATTGCAGTGAAGATTTCATAGGTTCTCACAGATTTCATTGTAAAAACACGAAATTTCACACGTGAGGGAGACGGCGGAGGCAGCTGTCGAAGTATGGTGTTCCTACAACACAATTCGTCGATACAGCTGTGAATACTTCATTATAACTTTTTTGCCTTTAGTCGAAATAATAATAATTAATCGATAGCCTGAGCGGCACATGTCAGCAGGCGGCTTTCGTCAAAGAAACGCATTGAGGCAGCGGCCAAAACAACAATAAGTCAAAGGATATACAATTGCCTTTTGATAGCTGCTAAATAAATAGGTATATAATCTTTAAAATTACGATAACATTAGTTTCCTATCAATGAATAATCAAATTTTCAGCCGCAAATAAGGAAATTGTCATAATAACTTTATCTGCAAATACAGAAAATGGGAATAATGAAACCGTGAATAAAAAGCAGTAACTGTGTAGTTCAGATAACGTTTGTGACACATAAAAATAATTACTAAATACGCAACAAAATTACAGAAATGTGTACTCGAAAATGAATACGTAAAAGTGTATCAATTTACTTATGAATGACGAAGGTTGACAAAAACAAACGTTTGTTCACACGAGTCAAATGCCAGCTGCAAGGGTACAGGCAAACAGTGCAAAACATCCGATAGAGATCGAGTGGAGCAGCGAATCATGCAGACTGACACACGTTTCCGCCGGATTTTGCGGATTGCGGATTCGCTTAATTTTGTGCGGGATCCACCAGACTGTCTAATGATGCGGGATCCCGCTTTGCTGGATTGCAATCCCTAAGTACAACCTGACAGTAGGCACAAAATGTTTGGTGTCAGCGAGGACATGCGGCCGTAAAACCAT